>VXAC01006836.1:1256388-1503119 GCA_013399225.1 Rhipidura dahli | reverse complement strand
CCCCCCCCCCCCCCCCCCAGTTTTTATGTGATTTCTCATCCTCTCCAGATGTCCATCACAGCAGCCCTCTGTGGTGTAAAGCTACCTGCACATTATGGGTGGATATCTATCATCTATGAAAATACCACCTGCTCTCCTGAGTAGTAATAATAAAATATCAGGACCAAATCTGTTTACTTGAGAAAAAAATTACACATGGGGGCAATCATTTATTCAGAGCAAAGAAAACCAAAACAACCGAGCCAGCAGTGCCCATTCCATTAAGTGGACAAATGAGAGATTTTTAAGTTCTTGGCAGTCTGATGGATAAAGGTACCTTGTCAGAAGGTCCCTCCAGATTGAGTTGCAAACAAAAGAGAGGAAAAGCTTGGGAAGAAAAGCAGATTTGTGGTGACAGAATGAGCAGATCTGACCTGGAGCTCTGGTTTCTGTGGTGCAGCTGTCCAAGGTGCTGCTAAATGTGTGCTCAGACACCTACACTGGATGGACACTGGGCCTCTTTTCTTTTCTTTTTCAAAGTGGTCTTGTCAAGTCAATCCTTCACTGCAGCTTAATTCTTGTTGCTTTCCACATCTTACTCCTGCATTCCCATCCTCTCATCCTCAGTGAGGCTGACCAGACTCATTCCCTTCTTGCAGTATATTATTTATGCATTTATGTTCTTTTTCCTTCAAAGGTCCAAAGGTGGACGTGGCTCTGTCGCCTAGAGAAGCTCCTCAAGCACCAGGACCAGAGCCATGTAAATCCCACAGGGAAACACATCATGCCCAGTGAAATGAGAAAAAAAAATTACAGAAATTATCTCTACTTCCCCTTTCTGCTCCTGAGGCTTCACATCCTCTACATCCCATTTTTCCCTTTCGTCCTTCCAATTCCAGCCCCATCCCTCTAACACCCAAAACAGTCTGGTAGAATTTCACCAATGCAGGCAAGTGGAACACTTCACTTCCAAACCCTGAATGAGGCCAGGCACAGAGGAGTTTATTATACCATAAATTAGAACATGAAATCTAATACATTTTATACATTTGTCAGAGAGGGAGAGAGAGACGAGGACAAACATTTGCTGCCAGGTTTCTCATAGCAATTCTGTCACGCTGTAGAGAGGCTGCTGGAGTGGAAGTATTTACAGACAGACAGAGAGAGCCCTGGTGCAGCACAGCAAAGCTCCTGCTGGATGCCACAGGGCTGTGGCAGGAGCCAGGATAGAGTTCTCAAGCCTAATCACACACAGCCCACCACAAACACCTCAGCTCTTCTTGAGTGGGGATAAAATGATGCCCAGCAGAGCCAAGGGGAAACTGTCTGTGGCAGCTGGGGGCTTTTGGTGGCTGAGAAATCAGAGTGCTGCTGGTGTTTTTACTGTAGGTCTGAATTTACCTGGTGCTGCTTTACAGAAAAAAACGGGGGGAAGGCACATCTAGAGATGGGCAACAGAGCTGGGGAAGGGTCTGGAGCCCCAGGAGGGGCTGAGGGAGCTGGGAAAGGGGCTCAGCCTGGAGCAAAGGAGGCTCAGGGGGGACCTTGTGGCTCTGCACAGCTCCATGACAGGAGGGGACAGCCGGTGGGGGGGTCGGGCTCTGCTCGCAGGAACAGGGACAGGAGGAGAGGGAACGGCCTCAGGCTGGGCCAGGGGAGGCTCAGGGTGGACAGCAGCAGGAATTTCTTCACTGAAGGGCTTTGGAAGAGGCTGTCCAGGGAGGTGATGGGATCACCATCCCTGGAAGAGTTTAAAAGGCACGTGGATGTGGCACTTTGGGATATGGTGATGTTAACAGTTGGACTCAATGATCTCACAGGTCTTTTCCAACCTTAATGATTCTGTGATTCTAAGTCAGATCCCAGATAGACTAATACAGAGGAATTATTTTGGAAATCTGTTCTACCTGCCAGGCACACATCCCCATAGCTTTCTTGCTCTGTGCTCATTCTAAGTGGATTGTCCCGTTTTTGCTGAGCTTTTGCCCAGTCCCACTGCACCTCCAGTCCCTATGACATTGCATTTCTGCTGCCTGGCAGATCCAGTGATGATGGACTTCATATTTCTCCTTCCAAAATCCAAAACTCAAGGCAGGAAGGCGTTTCCCAGACATCATCTCCCTTGAAGTAGTCAGCAAGTCAGACTTCATTAAGACAAAGATCAGCAAAAAGCAGTATTAATTAAAACTTAGAGTCTCCTACACAGATGAGAAAGCAAAAGGAGCTCATGCTGGCAGGAACTTGGTGTCTGAGGCTGGCATTCCCCACAGCCAGGTCCTTTGTCCACAAGGATGAAACACTGGAGATAGCAGTGGTGGTGCTGAAATTACCCACGAAAGATGTTTCTCCAGGCTGAACTGTCCCTCAGGCAGCTGCTGAACTGGTGAGGGAAAGGCAATAGTTGGTGCTTTGATTATTTCAGCCTTTACCACCCCCAGAGCTCAGGACACAGCTGGAGACACAGCTGGAGGCAGACCTGTGAGACTGCTGCTTTTGAGAGCATTTATCTCTGTGGGGGAAAGGTGCACTCAGACACAGCATTGATAGAAGGAATGGCAGAGGAACAGCCAAGGAAACCCATCTCATCTGCCATCGTGTCCTGACATTAGCTGAGAGCAGCAGAGTGAGAGGGAAAGTGTACAGCAATTGTTCTTCTGAACGCTCTTCCAGCCCTTGGAAAACTGTGTGTCAGTGGGTCCCTGAGTTGTTGCCACCTGTGGTCCTTCCTGGGTCCTATTTCCTTGGCTCCTACCATGGCTGTGGGTGTCACTACATGCACAATTCTCAGATCTATGCTGCTGCCACCCAGGTCTCTTAGCCCAAAGCCGGCCCTTTTCCACAGAAGAATTTTGCTTTCTCCATCCTTCAAACTCAAGTCTCTTTTGCTGCTCTTCCCCAGTCCCTTTGCTCTATGTGGGAGAGTGACCATTGGTAGTCCTGAAATATGGGGCAGACACCAAAACACAGAGCTCAGAAGAGCAGGTTGGTTCAGATCCATCTCTCTCCAGAGCTTTGCTTGGCTCCCAGTGTTCTGTCCCGTCCTCCTTGCCAGGGTAGCTTTTCAGGCACTCACAGAAGCTGCCAGACAGAACACTCCAGATTAATCCCACTCTCTTCCTCTCTCTTTTTAGAAACTTTTAATTAGTCCCCAACTCAGCACCATTATTACTATTTGTTATTAAGTATTAAAACTGCTCACCCCCAGCTCCTTCTCCCTCTGCTTCCCTCTTCCAACCCTTTGTTTTAATTGTTATATTTTTTCATCAGTGATCAGCCAAGCTTCCCTAATGATCTAGGCTCATTTAAAGGGTTTATAACTCCGGCACAAAACTCCAATAAAAAAGCGGCAGCCTTGCTGGGAACCTCCTGGGGCTACTCAGCATCCAGGAACACAAACTCATTTAACACTTGCCTCTTCTCCCCTTTTCTTAGTCACCATCACCCATATCTTTCCCTGCACGCACAGAAACCCTTCATTTTTCCTTTTCCACATCCTTCTCTCTCAATTCTTTTCCCTACGGATCAAGACAGTAGAACTGGAAAAAGCCTTGATGAGGCACATGGTGGAGTTAACAGCAAATAGACCAAACCCACTGTTCCTCCCAGTCTTTTCCCTGCCGATGCTGCATTCCTGTCCCCTCTCAAGAGGGAAAACATAAAGAGTTGTAGTGAGGCTGAGGAAAGAAATGATCTGGCTTCTGTATTTCTCCTGAAGTATATTTAGAAGTTGCAAGTTACTCCTCAAGAGAGCTTAAAAACCTTTTACAAATCTGCAAGTTGGCACTGCCTTTCCTTCCTTGCTCTTCTCCTTTTGCAAAAGGTGTAGATTTACGCACCACAGACAAAGGGTCGCTTGGCAAACTCTCAGAGTCTTGGCCCAGCTTCCCATCGAGTACAGATGTTGCTTCCAAACCTGTCTTTAGCCTTGTGCACAGCCAGCAGGAAATTCGTGGGCATCCAAGCAGGAGGAGGAGTGTGAGCTGATCTCCAGGAACAGAGACCATGACCTACACTCAGGTAAGCTCTAATGTGACTGGGCTTCTTGCCCATGGCCTTGGGCACGGGGCAATCAGCCAGGGTGAGGGGCAAGCCAGGAGAACACATCTTTCCTACAATGACCTCCTCATACCAAGCTTTTTGAGGGAAACCTCACAAAAGTTACTCTGTCTCTGTTTACAAACAAAACCCTTCTGAAATGAGGAGGAAAGAAGGGAGTGTGAGTGGTAAAAAGGAAATGAGTAGAGCAAGGCATGGGGTGGATTTATGTCACCTGCCTCTAGTCATCTGCCATGTGGGTATTTCCATCTGAGCTGTCACTCTGGGCTTCTCCCTGGAAATGCCAGAGGGAAAATAAGCACTTTTAACACCCTGGTTACCCTGCCCTTGTAAACCAGTGGAATGTTGACCTTTTTACACTGAAAAACCCCAGTTCTTCCAGCTGATGTACTTCCCAAAGCCATCTACTTCAAAATCATGGAGCAAACGATGCCATTTAAATGGTCTTGCTTTGAAGTCACTGTTGCTCCCAGGAATGTGCCTGACAACATCACACCGCAGTGACCATGGGAGTCACAATTGTATTGATACACTTGACAAGCAGCCTTTTGTTCTCACTTGAAAGGAGCTCAGCTGAAAGGCCCAGCAATGTGTTCAGTCATCTTCAAAAAGCCAGAATCATTTGGTGGGAATAAACAGTTGGAGCTCCTCAGTCGGTCATTTGAAAAGGACAGCTTCCCAAGGAACTTCAGCACTATTCTCCCTTGTGTGGCTGCTGGGCTCCTCTGGGAGATGGTTTCTGGAGCTGGTGGAGCTGCTTTGACACATTTATCATCAGCAGTTTGAGTTTTGGGGAGAGAGAGAAATAGCAAAAGGAAACAAATCAATCCATTGAAATATTTCATGAAAGGTAGAAAAAAATCCTATGGTTTGGGGGTATTCAATAGTATTGGGTTTTCAGTGGGCTGAAAGTGCAGCACACAAAGTAGGGGCTGTGGAGGATGCCTGCAATTAGAGACCTGCTTGGTGATACAGAGCTGTCTTCTCCTTGTTTCCAGCTGCTACATTTAATTAAAAGAAAGCTAAACAATCCATTACATTAAATTACTTTCTGCACATTGCTTTTCCACATAGACAGCTGAAACGGTTGCCACAGGGATGTTACCTGACCGCAGGCTGGAAAGAAGATAAACCATACTCAAAATTATTCTATTCTTGCTTGAAATATCACCCCAATGACCCGATCAGGAGTCATTCCTGACTGTGTGAGGGCATCTGAAACTGGTGAGGATCCAGCAGGAATGTGAGGGGCATTAATAGACTACAATCCCAGCCTCATCTTGTTTATTCCTGCATCATGTCACAAGACAATGAGGATGCCAAATCAGTGTTGTGGCAAACAAAAGGGCTTCTTTCATGTTTCCCCTCTCTACTCTCTGTCACCTTCACCACAGAATCTGCAGTAAATAAAATCATATCATGAGTTGATCTCTACCTCAGTTGCTTCTTCACAGTTTCTAATCAGTACCAAACAGTCTATATACCTTGTTTCACCTTCTAACTTAAATAATCCTTTGATATTACAAGGCAGGTATGCCAGGGATATCTTGAAATATCTCGTGGGAACAGAATTTGTACGAAAACTCCTTGTCCCTGTGGGCATTTTGTTTTCCTTTCAATTGTTTTCCTTTCCTTGTTCAAAGGATAAAAAAGGTTTGGAATTTTCCTCAGTAACCCATTAGGCCACAGAGCAGACTTTGCCTCCTGGAGAGGAATTCCCTAGGAGAACAGCCCGAGTCCAGACTGTAGCAGGGAAGGAAATGCTGGTTAAAGCCCTGCTCTGACAGCCTCCGTGTGCTGCCACCAAGCCCCTGCCTCACCACTCTGCCATTTCAAAAACATTCAGGTCTTAAAGCAGCTCCCAAAGCAAGGCCAGCTTGAGGCAAAACCAACCTGGACTGGCTTCAGGAGGAGAACTGAACAAAAACAACATTCTCAACTCTGCTGCCTTTGTTACAGCTCTGTCCTTATTTTCTGCACTCCACAACACTTTCCCTCTGAGATAATTGTTGCCAAGTGGCTATTTTGAACATGGTTGAGTGCAGATTGTTAAAGGAGAGACAGGCTTCTGCTTCTGTCTTGCTGACTAATTTTGCTTTATTCCCCATCTCAGACAAAAACATTCTGAGGGCATCTGTTTACTGTTTGTGCATAATGCATTATGGTAGGAAATGGTCTCTTCCTCCCTCATTTTACAGCATTTACACCTCATCCTGGGGTGACCTCCCAGTAGCAGCATGGACCTTTATGAGCCCAGAGCCCCAGCACTCACTGTCTCCCTGAGCCAGCCTTCCAGAAGGGGAATGCCACTGGCTTTGGGTTTGGGCACACAGCAGGAAATGTATTCACTGGCTGGACCCAGAGAGACAGCCTCACTCTGTCTCACATTTGCCCTATATGAAGCCTATAAACTGCTGGACTGGATTTTCAGTTATCAACATCCTCTTAACCCAGGCAGCATTAGCTGAGTCCTTCAGCAGCCTCATCCAGACAAGCATCTTACTCAAATACCCTGGGAATTATCCCATCCTCTCTCTGAATCCAAGGTCACGAGGCATACGAGACAGGAATCACAGATTCTGGTGATGGCCGTGACAGAGGAGGCTTTTTGAGAGGAGGAAGAAGGAAGCTCAGGCTGTGTCCACTTTATCATGGTCATAGTACATACCAAGCTTTTGATTTTACAAGAAAAAACATTGCCAGTTAATCACCCACTGGGAAGCATCCTGCTTTCCCCTCTGCTTGTGTCTTCACACAAGGAAGCTATTCCTGCAGTTTTATGGAATGAAGAAAACCACATCTCACGCTGGGGACTTCTCCTTCGCAAAAGACCCAGAAGCCAACCCAAAAGGCAGCAGGTCAAACACATTAACAACTGATTTGTATTATATTTATTGTATTTTCTCTCTGACTGTTTTTAATTATCCCCTAGCAACATAAGCTATTCACCCTCAAAACTTTCAGCCTCTTCTGAAATTTCAGTGGTCATCTCACTGGGCTGCATTTGTATCTGTAGGTCCCCCTCAGCTCTGGGCAAAGATGGAGTGAAAAGAATGATGTTTTTCAAGCCCTGCAGTCAGGTCCTCAATGTTCCCAGCATCTGACTCTTGCCTGCAGAGGTGTGAATCAAAGTCTGGTTTCCCATGTGGTCACGCCAGATGGTTGGCTCAAAACCCATCATTTCTTTACAGCAAAACTCACTAGATACAGACAGTAACCATAAGATATATTGGAAACTTGAATCTCGTTTAATTTAGACTGCCGACACCCATGAAAAAGATCCTTCACCCTACTCCTTTTGTCAGCTCTTCAAGAAAGGTTTCTCTGCTGAAAACGTCCTGAAACATTTCAAGGCAGTGACAAAAATACATTCTTACAGTCAGCCTGCATCTTCTTCTTCTGAAATATCTTGTTGTTCCTTCTGAACATTACATTCAAGGATCGTTTCACATGCCCCAAAATGCAGCACTGCTCCCAAGGAATGCTTGCTATGCAGGACAGCAGATCACATTCCAATATTATTTCATTGTCTGTGGCCCATTGCAGTGGGTTCTGGAATTTGTTGGGGCTGGACACCTCCAACTACAACACACTGTGCCTTCGACAAAAGAATTGGGAATACTAAGTTCCTGCCCTGGTGAAATTGTGAAGGGAGCACTGGAGAGAACAGTATTCAGTAAAGCAAATAAAAATTTTGGAAGGAGATTGTGTTGAAAACAATCATATGCTTGGGAAATCTGGCTCTGTGTGTTTAGTGACCACAAGAGGTCAGGGCATCAGTTTTCCATTGCATCTTAAAAGCAACATCTCGAAAAGCCTGGAGCTAGGATGCTATTTTAGCTGAGACTGTTCAGTGAAGAAATTCCATCTTTAAACATTCCTTAACAGGGGTTACCACAGGAGCAACAGCCCTTCTTTTCTCTGCACTTGAGTCTACCAGGATAATAGTTGGGTTTGTCTTCCTTTATGTTCTAGGTCTTGCTCCACAGTTTGAGGGTGTACAGAAATATTATATTTTATACTAAAAGCCACAACCAACGGCTCAATTTCCTTGGCACAACCAGACTTCCTTCATTAGGAATAAACCATGCTGGTGACAAAGCTGTCCCAGGTGTGACCTCAGGTGTGTAGAGTTTCTTCCTGCAGAAGCTTTTAAGCATCACAAGCCTCCCTTTTCTCTCTTCCAAATCCACTTCTGCAGCATGAGTAAAGGTCAGTCTATGAGATAGCAAGTGCATTACATATTTCAATTCCAAATTAAGACCAGTTCTGCAAATGCATTTCTCCATCTATGAGAGGTCTATGTCAGGGAGACAGAGGAAAAAGAAGCTGTATAAAATAGTAACATTTTCTTTCCATCTATCTATTTCTCTATCTGTCTGTCTGTAAACTATAGGAACTGTGTACACACTTGCTGTCTGAGAACCACTTTCTGTGGCATCTCTTTTTACTAATGTAGTTTTTCTAGAGAGTGTTCTGCCCAGCACTAACTGGGCTTGACCCAGCTTGGCGTATAAAAACAGACAGGATTGCTGCCTGGGATATTAGATGATGAATTTTTCATATGCAGCCTTGTTTCACTGCAAAGTCCAGCCTCAGTACCCCTTCTGTCTGCAGCACGTCCCCTTTAGCAGGTCCTGCTTTGTGAAATTGCATTTCTTTGTTTACTCTGCATGGTGCCAAGAAATGCCTTTCTTCCCCCTCTTTTTTTCTTTTCTTTATTCTTGAAGTGAAAGTTATTAAGCTACTTCTGGCATAATACCTCTAAATGCCAAGTTCGTGAGAGGGAATTTTAACTTGGTTAATCTGACACAAATGAAAAACTATTCAAGGCTTGAGATGGCTGGAAAGTTTAGTGTCATGGCTTTTTCAGGAGAAAAAGAGGGTTCTCAGCAAAATTTCATTTGAACACTTGATGTTATTTATTTCCTTTAAAGTGTTGGGCATGGTTTAAAGACACTGGAAAAACTGAACTGATGGTTCTGCTCAGTGCTGGGGGGCACATGGGGCAGGGAGAAGGGCAGAGGGGATGGACAGTGTTCTCCTTTTTGATGTGGGACCGTGGGTAAGTGCTCCCACTGGGAGCTGGATCCTGCAGGCTTGTTTGGGGCTGAAATGGAAATGTCACTCTCTTAAAAGTTAAATTTCAACTGCCATCATTTCTGTGACTATTATCAGCAGAGGAAAATGGGAAGGAGAGTCTCGCTGTGATACAGAGACCTCATATGTCTGAGATCATTCCTTTCCTTGTTCAAAGCCATTACATCTGAATTAAAGACGTCTTGGGATGCTCCTCATCCAAAAGCTTTTCCATTTTCTATTTGTGTGTCTGGAAGCAAAAAGAAACAGAATCTACCAGAGTTAGGCTATGCCAGTGCTCAGAGGGGTGGTCCCAGGATAGCGTTCAGCCAGTGGATAAATTCCCATGTCCATGGAGACAACTCTCAGGAGATTTGAGGACCATTTTCAGAACTAGGCTGTGAACTGGTGGAGTCCCATCATCTTTTCCTCCTTGAAGGAGTGAGTGGGGTGTGTGTTTGTGTGTTGCTTTCACTCCTAGCAGTAGATGGGATAAATGGGCTGAAGCTTCCCTCTGCTTTTTGCTCCAATAGCCATGTATCAGGTTTTCCACAGCTGAGCTGAAACCCATGATTCATAATCAGTTTCGTTTGTGAAATGTTCTTCTAATTGATCAGACGGAGACCAATTTCAGTGTGGGAAACTGAACCCTGAAAAAATTAATTACCCGCCAGGCTAAACCCATTTCCTTTGGCCCAAGTACAGCTTATTGTATGTTACTGAGAGATGACTGGCTGTCGAGAGAAAGGCAATGCTATAATTCTTTCTAGGACACGCTACATTGGAAGCAGATAAAGTGCTGCTGGCTGAGGGCAGTGGCTATGCAGAGTGGGGAGGTGGCACAAGGAAAAGGAAAAAGGGACGGTAAATACATGGCAAAAGGCTCAGAGGGAGTAGAGATAAGAGAAAGGAGAAAATACACCAATTTTAAAATCCCAGATTCTCCCAGGGATTAGTCACTACAGAGTTTGCCTTTGGGGACAAGGGGTTTTAACATTTCTTGTGCCTACTTGGTGCTCATTTCACACCTGTGAGATACGGAGGGACGTCACAGACCCTGGGCAAAAGACACAGGCAAAGAGATTTTTTTTTTTGCTGTGATGCCCTGGTAATGAGAGTAGTGAACTTTGCAAAGCTCCGCAGCTTCGGGGCAGGAAGGCTTAGAATAAATGCTGTAACTGAACAGAAAGCATCAGGGAGTAAAAGTAGGCTCTCTTTCCTCCTTTAGGCTGAAGAGATGTGGAAGATCCAGGGTCTCACAGGTGGCTCCACAGGAATGTGAATGAGGGTGTTCCACATGGGTGCAGCCCAGCCCCGCTCCCGGCACGGGACTTGCTGCGCTCACAGCTGACTGTCATCCCCTTCTCATTTTCCTTCTTCATTTCCCCTTCTCTTCCAATGGCTCCTGGCATCAGGGTACCAAATTCAAAGCCCTCCAAGACAGGAGGCATTACAGATTTTTTAATTAAAGACGACTGGGTAATGAAAGTAGCAGGAGTATGTTCCCACTCTATGAATGGATAAATTAAAGCTCTCAGCAAAGACGGCAGGCATGGAGTCTGTGAGGGGAGCAGATTTTAGATGGAAATCCTAATGGCTGCCATCTTTAAGCTAATGACATCCTGCCCACACAATTCTGCCAGCTTCCAGGGTAGCAAAATAACCGCAGAGGGAACATGGATCTCCTTCTTTTTAGACTGAGTCTTCAACAGTGAAAAACATTAGTGTTACAGGATACTCAGGCTGCAATCCCCTGACAGTAAGAGCCAGCTACTCTCCAGCTGCTCCAGGTTAATAGAAATACTTCCTTGGCTAGACCCCAGCACAAAACAAAATAGGATTTACAGCCAGAGTAAAGCTAATCAAAGAAAAAGGACAAAGGTTTATCAGCAGCCAGAACTTTTCAGAAGCAAAGAACTTAGTGATGTCTGGGTCAACAATGTTCTCGTGCTTCAGAGAGCCCTCGATGCAGATTGCTTGGGCAATACCTTGCCTTGATGGAAAGTTTTAACCCTTTGACTTTTGAAAGGACAGGGTCTAGGTATATTTATTGGAAAACCTCAAATTCAAACAAAATAATCTCTGTGTTGCTGCCAGCCTTTTATCAGCTTCTGTGTGGAGGTGCTCAGGAGCCCTGTGTAAATTCGATGTACTTAAGAAACAAAGGTTGAGTGGAACGACCTCTTCAAATGCAGATATAAGGAATCTTTAAAGTTCAAGGACCACAAAGCTGGGTTAAGGCTCCTGCTCTGTTTCCCTTCTCTATCCACCCTTTCTTGCTCCAAGAAAGGGAATGGCAGAACTGAGAGTCAGGCTCAGTGAGATTCTCAGGGGAAAATACAATTCTACCTAGAAATGACAATTTGGTTAATTGCTAATGGTACATTGTGGAATTTTCTTTCAAAGACAGGATGTCCCTTCTTTCATACCCTGCATCAGAGACCTCTGTTCCCAAAATCTGGAGTGCTCCAGAGCTCCATCTCTGTAACAGGTCAACTGGGAGGAAGAAATTCCCTTCTACGGAAGAGGGAGAGAAGTCTGGGAGCAGGGAAGAAGTTCAGGAATCAACACGTAACAGAGAAAAAAAAGAGAGAGAGAAAATTGAAAAAAGTGCCCACTGAATCAATGATACTGAGATAACTGCTTTCTATTTAGGACCTCTTATTTTGGCAGTGACATGGCCAAGGTGTAATACTGCTGGAAATCAAAATGGATGGAAGTTAATCCATTGAGGTTTATGGCTACTGTTAGTTTCTGATGTACCCTGATAGTCTGCTAAGTAAACACCTTACTACCTGCCTCTTAAACCAGAGTTCACAGCTCCTCCAGTCTCTTGAAGCACGAATACTTTTATTAACCCTCTTAGTGTGTTTGAGTTGACCCTTCTTCTTCTGGGGGAAAAGTCAGCGCTCTCTGAAGTGAAACACCAGTTTTGAAGGGGCATATTCCATTTACATCATGACTGTGAGCCAGTATTTTTACAGGCAACTATGCAAGTACAAAACCACTCAAAAAAATGTTGGTGAGTTAAGTCAGTTTAGCATTTTCCCACGCATCAGCTGAGCTACTGTGACAGAGGCTGTGTCCACTCTTATCCCTTAGCTCTGGGATAAACTGCAAAACCATAGTGCTTGGCTCCAGCTTTTTTTTTCCATGCTTCTCTACCCCTCACTCTTCTATTTTTCTATAGGAAAAGAAAAATAAGAAAAAATAAGAAAAAAAATCTATTTTGTAAATACTCATTAATTTTAACATCCAGAAAAAAATGGTAGAAGATCAACACACACTTATTGAACAGAAATTCAGGAGAGCAGTGAGAGGTGAACAGTGACTCTCCTGGAGAATGGTGCTGGTCCAAGTGCAGCTCACCTGGCCATTCATTCAGTGGCCGCTGAGGGGGAAAGGAGATGAGATATTACTCCATTATAGTCTCGAATGTATAATTCATACAATGCCAGTGAAATAATTGTAAATGACTGAATTGTTCACAAAGGCCATTCTTCACACTTTAGCCCATTAAAAAAAAATATTTTATTCCTCTCTTCTAAATTTTCCGTTAATGACCCCCCTCCTTGCCTTTGCTTCCCTTGCAGCCACTTGGCAGAGATGCTCCAAAGAGGCAGAAAAAGAGTTGTTGGAGAAGACAAAGACAAGTTGTGGATATTGGGAACTTTTATTCTGTGAGGGTGGGGAGGCCTGGCACAGGTTGCCCAGGGAACCCCTTATTCCAGGGGTGGAATAAAATGATCTTTAAAGTCCCTTCCAAAGTGTTCTGTGATTCCAAATCTCCCTCCCTCTATGTCTGCATGGACATCCCATTATATACCTAAGTATGCATGTGTATATGAACCAGCTCACTTTATACACATGCCTCTGCCATCTGGTCTGATCTAGACAACCTCTGGCCATGGTCTTTTCAAGAGATGTGTCTGCCTTTCAGTTTCCTCCCCTGTTCCATGGACAAGGAAGGGTAACAGCATATTCCAAATCAATTCTTGGTCTGTTTGGTCAGTTGTTGGCCGTCTATGTGGTGACAGCAGCATATGACAAACACAAGGTTCTTGCACATGCACTGCAAGAGTTTTGAGTCCACAAAACCAAACCACAGCACTGTGAATCCCTGGGCTGGGTGGGAAAGCTTCCCTGCTCCTGGTAACTCACCTGGCCCTGCCTGGTGTTGTTTATCCCTGGGAAAGGCAAGCCGCAGATGAGAAACTGCTGGAAATAGGAGCTGGTAAAGGACTTGCACCTTGAAGAGCCCCAGCTCTGTTGTGAGATGGATTGGGAGTGGTGGAAATATCAGTCATCCCTTGCTTGGAGCTGCTGTACAGAGGTAATCAAAACCTGGGGAAAAACTTGTCAAGACTGTAGCACACAGATGAACAGACAGACAGTGAGACAGATCATAAGCAAAAACAACAGTTTAAAATTGCATTTCAGATTGTGACCTGGTTTTCCCAAGTCCTGTGTGCTCAGTCCAGTGGCACGTGCTGTGGGAGCAGCCCTCTGGGGACTGAGTCCAGAGGCAGTGTCTGCACTTACAGGCCTATTATTGCAAATTTTTCTAATGTATATTTGAAAAGGTGAGCAAGCACCAACCAAGGATGTTTTCTAAAGGTCTAACCTTTCTTTTTTTCTGGAGCTTTCCCCCTCTGCTTGCTTTTATTTCCAGGTACTCCCTAAGGATGGATTGAAACTCCATAGCTCTGAGCACATCCTTTGTCCTGCTTAATCATTGTTAACAGCCCAAAAGATGAGATAATGGCGACCCGTCTTGGGGACTTCAAGTTCCTGATTGTTAAGAAAGGTCATAGAAAAGCCACGTCTCTAATCTTTGCAAAAGAAGAGATTAACAGGCAGCCTTGCTGAGATGTTTAGGGAGGAAAAAAAAAAAAGGAAAAGAAGAAAGGTGATAGAAGGCTCTTTGGGTTTCACTTGGGTACGAGGAGTAGGAACTGTGAAACAAAGCCATGACACCGCAAAGGAAGCAGGGAAAAAATTCCTCTGCAAAATACACAGGCACCATGAAGAGCAACTGGGAAAAAGTGTGAAAAGACACAAGCTTTGGGGAAAGAATATTCAGTGTGAGATGAGTCAGGATGCTCTTTATTCCACCAGCATTCGAGGTTGCTGGCCTTCACCTCTGATTCCTACAGGAGACTGGTACTGGAGCTGTTGTGGCTGGAAGTGGAATGGGACAGATGGAAAGACTGGATGGAATCTGTCCTCCATTTAGTGTACACAAATTAAAGATGATAGACAAGACTCAAGGAGTTCTCTAGGCTTTCTGTAGTCCGTGGAGGAATCATCACCCACCACAGGCAATTCCACCCATAATAAAAGAAGTGACCAGTGAAGAGGGAAGAGGGGGAAGAGATGACTCAGCTCTAGAGCAGCTCATCTGTCTGTGGTTAAAGAAAAGCAAACGGGATGAGCTCAGAATGGAGAGCTAATCCCACCTCTTCTGAGTCCAAAAAATACCACCCAGGAGCCTCTGAGGAGTCTGTTATGCCTGGAGCAGTTTCTGGGAGCACAGAGGGTCCTGCCCCATGCTCTCATCCCATGTTATGTTATGGAAGGACTGGAAAATGCACAAGCGGAGCTAAACATGAAAGGCTGTGTCAGACATCACATGATCACCTTGTTCAGCTCTATTTTGTCTGTATTTCATCCAAATGATTAAGGAATATGTTAGGGATTGTGATTCCTCTCCCAGTTTTGAGGACATTCTGGCAGCAGATGAGAGAAGCATTTGGGGGCCAACGACTTAAAAAAATTCAGGCCCAGATTTCAAGCTCCTGAGGTTTGAAGTTATTTTATGCTGGAAGTTTGGCTTGGACACATCTTTAGTAGCTGCTAGAATCAGACAGAATTCCCAAAGCTTTGGAAGTATTCCTAGTGCAAGAAATTACCAATTTCCATATTTTTGTTGCTCTTGATGTTTTTGACACCCAGGAACAAACTGTCTTCATTTAAATGAGATGAGAAAAGTATCTCCTGCAAATTATGCCATTTCTTTTCCCCATTATGTTTTTCTGCATCTTCTGGCAGTGCTGCTGCAAAACCAACAGCGAACGGTCGAGTGGAACTGCGAAGACAATAACTTTAATGGAAAGAAATTGGGAACTGGAAGATGACACAGATTGCATTAGGGGAAAAAAAAAAAGAGTGAAATAATATTTAATTTCCCTGGTCATAAATAATATGTCTGCCCACATTAGAAACACATCAAATATGACAGGAAAAATAGGCTGTGACACGAGAAAATATCATTATTTCTTCATTAAATGTTTTATACATTTATAAGGGGGGGCTAAATTAAAAAAAGCACCCTGACAAACAAAAATATAACAGCTGAAGGGCCATTAAAGAAGTAAATTAGGACTCTAGAAATGTGCAGAACCAGAAACCAAAGGGAAAGAGAAAAAATAAGTCATAGACAAAACTTCAACTGTTGTTAGAACCAGTTCCTTTTCAGAAAGAAAGTGGGGCTGTTGTTCGGGGGGCTCTGGACACTGGGCAGCTGATGGTAGGGACTGAATGATCCCATCAGGGCTGGTTTTGAGGTAAAAGAAAGGGATCTGCCCTGCCAAGTATTTTTGTGTAGTGGTGGTTGGGCAAAGAGGATTCGTACACAAGACCTTGCAGAGTGCCTCAGGCTGAACACAAAACTAGAGGCACTGGAAGTTTGACATTGATTTTGCAGGAAGCTACTGGAAATATGGGAAGGTCATAGAGATTGTGGGTGTAAATATTACATGTAGGGTTAGGGCAGGGGAATGTCTGGAGCCTTGCAGGTCCAGCCGAGCTGCTCTATTTGCAAAGGGATTTACACTCCATGAGTGTCGCTCAGTCATCTTCCGGGATTTCAGGTTCTTGTGCACATCATCACTCACCCTCTGTGGACCCCGAAAGTACCAGCAGTAGGTCAGGGAGGGCAAAAATGGCTTCAAATGAAAGATGACCTTTAGGGGAAACAGGATAAACACTCCTGCATGTTGTTTCTTCACTACACTCATGGCCTGTACCTCTGTAAGAACTCAACACTGAGGCTCTAATTGTTTGTGTCTCTCTAATGATCCATCCTCTCCATTCCTCTCCAGTCCCAGTGACCAGAACACATCCATTCAGAGGAACATTATCCCCATCAGTTCTGCTCCAAGACACTCAGCATCGCTCATCAACGAGAAGTCAAGGTCACGACACCCCCCGAAGCAGCAGGCACAGCCTCATCTCCTCCGCTCTCTGTGCTGCTGAGGAGCTCCCTCCTCACCCCTACACTAATGGCACCAGCACTGTTCCCCTCCAGATTGTTTAACAGATGCTCCTGATAAATACCCGGGCAGCTGAAATTCTGCGGGAAATGGAGCGCGGCCGCCTGGCTGCCAGTGAAGGATAGGAGACACTCACAAGGTCTTTGGGATGGGTTTCACATGAGCAAAGGTGTTTGGCCCTTTCACCAGGATACAAGGGTCTGGAGTCAGGGAATGGGATGGGCCTGAGTAGTGTGAATTTTATAATACATGATCATCTCCCAGGTTTCAGACAAAGGTGGGCTCTGCTCGAGGAAATATCCTGGGCTGTGGCAGGTTAGAGGGCTCCCAGCGGCATCTATGCAAGTAATGAATTCACTGGCAGCCAACAAACAGAATTTACAGTTTGAATAAATACACAGTTTGTGTGTGTTTACATATATTTACATGTGTTTGTGTGTTTGTTTGTATTTGAGTTCCCCTGTTCTCAAATAGCTATCTAATGTATTTGAGAAGACAAAGTGTAAACAATTTATTTGGGGGACAAGTTTCCTGCAGTCCTTTTTAGCTACACAGCCCAGAGAAGTTTTCCACATGTTGTCTCCACCAACATTTAGCGGTCACAGGTAATGAATGGATTGAAATATCAAGATTTTTCTCTCTTTTGATTTGCAAAAACTATCCTGCAAAACACAATGTCCCTGTGAAATCTGTACTTCATTAAGAGAAAGGTTTTGTTTACAATAACACCCTTTCACAAAGCTTCTGGAACAAAATCTAACCCTGAGGTTCCCATAGCCCCATTTTGTCTCTTCCTACTACAATAGGTTTATATCTACACCTTCAGTATTCCTTTGAAGCACAGGAGATTTTTACTGAGTATAAGGGTAGGGAGGAGAAAAGAAGAACGAGGAAGAAGTGCTAAAGACAGAGGGAAGAAGGGATGGTGGGTATTTTGAGAAGGGAAAGAATGAGCTGCTGGGGTAGTAGTTGTAGTTAATAAAGTGAACTTCCATTTTTACAGAAAATTTCTCTTCTGAATTGGAAACAGCAGCTTAAGTTCTCAAACCTTGCCACAGAAGAGAAATTCTGTTAAAAGAAAAAAATCACATGGAGACATCAAAATGCCATAATGTTTGGCACTCTATGGCATTACAAGCTATTTAAAATTAATGCTGACTGTAATATAAGATCCATACAAATTAGGTGGGAGAAAAATGTGAAAATCAAGTGTTTTTCTGTTCTCAAAACAAAGTATTTTGTCATTACCAAAATGAAGTCAAAACAATTTTTTTCATCAAACATTTCATTGCAATTGACCTGGTCCTATGAAACCTTGTGAAAAACACATTTAGCTTCCAACAGCAAACTGCTTAAATCAATAACAGTCAAACAATGGGGAACAAGTAGTTTAAAAAAACTTTTGGCAATTCAAACATGAGTAAAAGGTGACAGACACTGCAGTTCTCTTGGTCTGGACTAGGTCATTGATAATTGCCTTTGTATCACAGACTCTAAAAGCCACAGACTGGTATGTCCTAACCAATGCAAGGACTATCTCTTGAGTGAGATCCCTGCCTGGAAATTGCTCCTGCTAATCCCTTTCAGCTCAGCCCTGTTCCTCCTGCTCCTGTGAAACCCTGCAGAAGGATTACAAACACCGACTCAGCGCTGTTCTCGGCTGGTGTGAAGTGCTGCCAAGTTACACGGGGCAGCAGAGCACCTCCCCTGTCCCTCGGGATGTCTTTGTGCAGGGCCCTGCCGAGCACCTGGCACTGCCAGGAGAACGTGGCATGAGTTGCCCCTGCTTTGCTTGTATTTCTGGCTTTTCTTTGCCTTTTAAACTGTCTTTATCTCAACACATGAGTTAGCTCACTTTCACCTTCCAATTCTCTCCCCCATCCTGCCAAGGGAGAGTGAGTGAGCATGTGGGGTTGATTTGCTGGCTGTGGTTAAACCATGGCAGTAGCTCATCCTAAAATACTTCATCCTAAAACACACAGAAATACACTCAAGGCCACAGTCCTGTGTCAGAGTGAGCCTTTTGGGTCCATGGACTACACTCTTCTGGGGATTGGGCCATTAAGCATGGATTTAAGTGCTTTGCTTTAGGCACTCAAATTTAATTTGGGTTTGTTGCACAATTTCCCAGCACTTACGGTGCTGCCCAGGAGAAGGTGATGTGCCTCAGCCCCTGGTGGATGCTCTCAGAAGCCCTTCTGCACAAACTACTCTCATTTCTGCAGTCACTGGAGCTCCTCTGCACCCCAAGTCCCTACTTCCCCCTCTTTCCACTTTCCTCTTCTTCTATGGGCTCTTTCCTGCCTATCCTATGGAGGAGGGTGGAGCTACCACTGTCCATAGCTGAGATTTCTGCTGCTTGGCCACGGTCAAGGAGGTTTTTCTTTTCATTATCCTTTTATTGCCAACAGCCTCTGCATACAAGGAGCTCCATCAGTAAATCCCAGAGCACAGCAGGCTGGGTGCACACAGATTACCACAACCCATCAAACAGCACAAATGAGAAACAGGCAGCTGAGCACAGGCAGTGAGAAGAGCCATGTAAATATAATCAAGAAAACAGCAAATGCAACAGGGGAAATAATTAACAAAAAATACATTAGCATCTTCCCACCATTGGACATGCAGGTGGGAGATGGGGGCTTTCCAAGTTAAGAGTGGAATCTTCCACCCAGAGACTGCTGAAATTTCTGCTTCTTGTACTTCACAGAGCCTCCCAGAAAAATCAGCAAACTGATTTCCATTCAGAAAACTGTCCCTGAGCACAACACTTTGATGTTTAGGGGTTGAATGGGACTGTGTTCACTCTGAAATCTCGTGGCTTTGACCATATTCTTGAATGGGGTTTATGTCCAGGGCATCATCTCCCCTCAGCAGAACCATCTCCATGTTTTGGTTGAAAGCAGTAATAGTAATGTGAAGGGAGGCACAGAGAAAAGGGATAAAAGAAAGATGGGTGTCAAATAAAATAGGAGGGAAGATTTTAGGAGAAGAGAGAGAGAGACAGAGAAAAGCACTGCAGGCAACAGAAGGAGAGTGAGGGACAAAAATGGGTGAGTGGGAGGACAGAATGAAATGCTGAGATACAAAAATCAACAAATGCATGAATGCAAAGTAAAAAAGCCAGATCCAGGTTTTCCATTCGTATATGTTGGTACAGCTCCATCAAACCCTAGTAAGAGTCCAGTCCCCTGACATAGAATCATGGAAACATTTAGGCTGAAAAAGACTTCTGAGACCGTCAAGTCCAACCATTCCTCCAACACTGCAAGGGCCATCACTAAACCACATCACCAAATGCCACATTTACATTCTTTTAAATCCCTCCAGGCATGGTGACTCCACCACAGCCCTGGGCAGCCTGCTCCAATGCTTGACAACACATTACGCCTTGAAATTTTTCCAAATATTTTTCCTAAAGCCCCTTTTATGGAGCTTTATGGTTTTCATAAAGCTTTATGGATGGGCAGCACCTCAGCCTGTGTCTCAGGCCCTGTGGGATGCAGTCCAAGCGAGGATACATCATACACAGCACCATTCCTTCCTAGGGCACAATCTCTTTATTGCTCCCAATTCCCGGACTATTTGCTAAATATGATTGACAGGAATTTCTGTTACTGTCAGCAGAATTCCCATTCCCACTGCCTCTCCAGACCATGTCTCGTGTCAAGGACCATAGCCATGTTTTCAGTGTCTGTCCATGCCCACCGAATTCTTTGTCAGACCAATCTAAAGTTGTCTTCAAACCTGCTTTGCACATCCCACTCCTACTAACTCTCCCTTACATCCTTTAACCATGGCTGAGTCTTTAAAAATTCACCTCACAAAAAGTAATTTTGATTCTCAGGGAGACAATTTTTATTTTCCTGAGAAACAGGTGAATAAAACTCTAGTAGAACCATTCTAAAAACAAAATGAAGTTAGTGAAACCCTCCTTGTTTTTGCTTGGACCTTGGTCCAGACCCTCATTTGATCCATGCAATTAATAATTTCTTGGGTTTAGCACTATCAGGCAACTGGTTTTTCCCTGGATATTAACCTCAGGAAGCACCATGGAAAGGAGATGAAACAGGGCATGCAATCAATAGCATTAAGGAAGGAGAGCCTCCTTTCTGAGGTATCATTCCTGCACTGTATTTGTTTCTGAGGCCTCATGAATAGCATCCCACTTCCCTGTGTCTAGTTCCCAAACTTCTGAATTCTGCATAACTCACTGCCCCAAGCAGCAATGAATTGTCTGCCACGTTGCTACTTCTGGGGTATTAACAGAATATTGAGAATCTCATTCTTGATCTCCCTTAAAACCACTTGGTAAATGGATCCAGCTCAGACAAAAGATGAAAATAATGTGTGCAATAAAAAGGCCCTCAAAAAAGGAGGAGAAGAAAAAAAAAGAGAGAAATGAAAGAAAAAGATGGGATTTTCAGGGAGTCCTGATTGATCTCCATTATTGAAAGATTGGACTATTAAAGGGACACAGTAGGCCTGAAGGAATTGTGGGATCATTTGTGCAAATGGTAATTTTAGTATTCAGTCTCTCATATCCATAAACATAATGTGGCCGGGACTGACATGAGTGATGGCAAATCCCCTTTCCAGGAGGCTCTGTGCCACTTTGATGCAATGCCTGAGAACACCAAGAGCTGGAGAGAGAGAGATGCTTCCTCCCTCCTGTGCTTGCTCTCCATTGAGCTGATGGGTGAAGCCACTCTGATTACAGCAGATTTGTGGAATTAAATGGAGGAGTCGCAGCACTGACAAAGAAACTGTTCCAATTCCGGAAAAGCTCCTCTCGCTCTTGTACTTACTCGCTCACACAGCCGAACATGAAAATCTGCTCAGTAAATAGAGATGTCTTACTCTGGCTCCACACACCACTCTGCTCAAGTGCTAATCCCAGAGGAAATGCCTGCCAAACACTTCCCCTGCTTTACAGATGTGCTGCTTGTGCCCTCACACTCTCATTCGTGGGGGAATCCACATCCTAACACTGAGACATCGCTCTCCTGATCTTTGTGAACTCAGACAAGCAGTGCCAACTGGGATTTGTAACTGTGCCCAGCAAGGATGAACACTCTAATCCCACTGACCTCAATCTCAATCCTTTTGTAAACACCGAGCATCCCTTCCCTGCTCTGTGTTCTTAAAACTCCTGTCAGAGTCTGCTGCATGAAGTTATGGTGGATAAATTGAGGTTAACCACTCCCTGGGATTCCTGGGGACAGAAATGGATGGACTAGACAGAACAAATTCCCTGCTAGGGTCAAGCTATCAAGCTTCTCTATGCTGTCTCCATTGGTTCTTGCTGTGCACGTGACTTGGAAAAATAGCCCTGGAAGGTCTTGGCCCCCATCCTACTGTCCAAGACCTCCCCACAGACCTTCAGAAACATGGAATGTCTGCCTGTGTTTCCCCAGTCCAGGGCTAAGACACTGCAAAGACCAAATCTGCACTGGACACTGACAACATCAAAACAGCTCTTACTCATGGGCTGCCAAAGACAAATGTGTTTTGTGAAGCTCAGTGAAATTACTCGTGGGATTTGCATCTGCAGCGACCAACTGCTACACTGATGCACACTCAGCAGAGTAACAAGATTAACAAGCCTGAAAAAAGGCAAAATAGAGTGCTGTGACATCCAGATAGGAGAACTGATTGCACACAGACCCCATCAGCAGCATTGTGGATTCACTCTAATGCACTGCAACACCAGTAAAATCTAGTCCTGTATGGGAACAGCCTTGAATTTAGAAAACAATCTTATTCTCTTTGTGACCCATACAAATGAGGCTTTCACACACTTTCTGCATTGAGATAAATAAAAACACATTCTTCCAGCTTTCTAAAGGCAAAGGGCAGAAATTTGTACCTTATAGTCACTCATTCTGGAAAAACCCCAAATTTTAAAATGTCACAACACTACATATTTATTCATATATAATCCAATTTCTTGGATTCTCATTTGTGCAGACTTTTTGACTAATTTTTTTTTTTAAGAAGGGGGCAACATTGCAGCAAATCCTGTGGCAGATTCTGTGTTTGGAGCACGGGTTCACTGTACAAGTCTCAGTGAATTGTATAAAAATTTGAAGGGATTTGGATTTTCTTTTAGAGTTTCCTTGAGTAGTGGACCCAAATAACTCTTTTACTCACAGATTCATCATAAATTCTTGCTTACATTATGTTCCAGGTTCACATTTCACCTTGGTTTCATATCAACATCATAAAAAGTACCAAGGATAGCATCCATTGCTCTGCAAAGGGCAGAACTTCATGATTCTTATTTGATCAGGCAACATTAATCTTGATTTTTTCCTATTAGTTCAGTTTGAAAACTCACCTTGCAATGCAAAGCAAAAGCAAAAAAGGAAAGAAAACAAACAAGCATCTTCTCTTTCTTAAGTTAAGGAACAACAACAAGTTAAAAAGAAACATTTTCTTTGTTCAAGCAAATTTGACTGCAGTACCTTAGGGACAGATCTGTGAACAGCAGAGATGTTCCTCATGTCCCAGGTTCCCACAGCATCAGTGGAGTTGAAAACTTTGTTCCTCTGTACTTCTTTCTCCCTATCTTTTTATAAAGTTTATGACTTCCAAAGACCTAGCTGTGTGTCCTGGAATGTGGTTTAAAGTACAAACCCATTAAAAAGTGGCAAATGATCTTCATACCTCACACCTTCCTGCATGTGGTGTTTCTAATGAGATTCTGGGCTTCCTACAGCAAGAACAATAAAAGACTCAAAATTCCTGCTACAGACATTCAGAGATGGCCAAGGACATCAACCCCACATCTAAGCTGATCCACAGATGAGTACAATTTGTTGTTTGCTGTAAACAACAGCTTGTGGCTTCACCAGAGAGCAGTTACTACAGATGAATTACAATGGGATTTGGATAGATGGCTACTGTAAGGGAGAAGTCTGAGGATATACATTTATTTGCATAAAAAGATCAACAGAAAAAACAGCAGTTCTTTTCCACTCCCCTCCTTTCTTGACTCTTCCATTCCTCTCTTCCCTCCTCAGCTTGGTCAGGAAATTGCTGTACAACAAATATCCACAGGCAGCTTCAGCTCCTTCCCCTGTCTTTTGACTTTTTCACGGTTCTAAGGGTTATTTTTTGAGCTTAGAAAAATAATGCATCAGTTAATGGCAGAATCCCTGGAAGGGCAGCATTATCGAGATTCCTTTTCCTCCTCCTCACCCTCACTGGAGGCCCCAATCACTCTCAAACGTCCGCTTGCAGTTTCTTTCCTTGCATGCTTTAAAATGCCTTCAAATTAGCACTACTTTATAAAAGGGAGAAAGAGATCAGTGAGAGGCCTGGAAAGGAGCATTTAAATGTTTTGCTGTGCAAAAGAGTCACAGAGGCTTGATCTGGTTAGGCTCGAGAGAATGAAATGTAATTTCTTTACCAACAAGAGACAGCCACACTATTACATCCCAAAAAAGACACCACTATCCATTGTGAAATAGAGGGGTGACAGGATCACCTATGGCCAAAAGAGATTGGTACCACTTCACCCCTGCTATGAACAGCTCAGCAATCCAGGTAAAATTAAGAAAATTTGTTGTAATAAATCTAGACTCCATTTCTAGAAGCTGGAAGTCAATAATTCTGCTCTTTCTCCAACAGAGACAAAACCTACCGCCCACAGGCACTTGGAACAGCCCATCCTTCTTCCCAAAATTAAACTTCCCATGATTTCCTGTGACACCTGAGCCCATGTAATAATTCAGTGCAGAATCCAGAGACTGCACACAGCTAGGATAAAGTATCTGTGGCAGGCTAACCCTGCTTTTGAAATGGTTTTGGGCCTTAAATGCATGACAAGGCTGGCTGTGGGTGTCCTTCACATGATACCAGCACATAGGAACTTTGCAGTATCTGATCTAAACCAGAAATGAGCCTTCAAAATTGTGCATTTTTGTGGATGCTGAAAGGGCTTTTGCAGTGAGTTTCTTCAGCTCTCTAGCATTTTGTGAGAACTCTGTCATTCCCATTCAAGCTAACCAAAACAAAGCTACCAGTTTATCAAACATCCACACCTGTGACTTGTTTTTGCCAGATTGTTACGGCTTCAACTAGAAAAACACTTGGGAATGGACATCTTAGAGTTGGGCCAATCCCCTCGAGGGGTGGATGGCCAGAGAACCAACTACTTTATGCCATTTAATTCACTTTTTGCAAAGTAACATATAAAAGCCTTGGGAAAAAAGCCATTCAACTGGCTCTTGATGCCATTTCTACCTGATCCTGGACTTGGTGTGGTTTTTCTACGCCTCTGCATTACAACAGCGACACATTTTCTCTTATTATAGGTAATCTATAATACTGTGCCAGCACACCACATAATATCCTTAAAATAATCATCCTTCATCTGAGAATTAACTGGGTCTTTCCATTTGCAGAGTCACCCATCATTCTTTAAGGATCTAAGGAATCAGGAGTAGATATGAGCCACCTTAGACCTCAGGTCAGTGTGAGGAGAAACACCTTTGAGCTGATTCAACACACCCAAAATCTGAGTCACACCCTGGAGGAGGCTCTTCGCTGTTGTTAGAGGGTGTCTTTTAGTGTGATAAATCTCAAGGGCAAATGCCTTCATTTAGTGTCTGTAGTTTGGGGAAGAATCTCAGTTTTTCTCTCCCCTGGAAAGGTTTTGCTTTCTCTTCTGACTTTGAGTTAGTTGCCTGCTTAAATTTTTCAGCTTGAATTTAATAACGGCTTGTTGACATTCATTTCATCTTGTGTCAATGTTACCCTTGAGCTTAACAAATCATCTCCTTCTCTGGCATTTTGAATCCTTCTGTTCATCTTTTTCACATACCCCTCAATACTTTCTGTTTAGTATCAGCAGTTGTTTACTTGTCTTAAAAATTCCAGTCTTTGCATCTCCATCCACTTGATTATCCCATCAGTCCTTCTCTGTACCCACCCTTACCTGGATTAGTCTCCATTAGGCATGGATGGCTGGAACAGTACCTGGCACTACAGATGAATGTGCACCAGGCTCTGATACAAAAATATTTCCATTTCTCTTGCTTTATTAGACACATGTTGCCTGAGGCATCTTAGAATTTGCCTTTTCTGCAGTTGCATCATATCCTGATCCCTCAGCAGACCCTTCTAAGCTTGTCTAACATCTCCAAGTATTCTTCAGGCTTATAAACTTTGTTTTTCCTATACAGATTTCTCTTGTCCAATGCTCATTAGGACTTTAGCACAAACAAATTCCACCCAGTTTAAACCAGCTTTTTCCAACACCATTCATCGCTGGTAATTTCCATTATTAATGAAAAGGTGAAGTTGGATCAGACAAGAGTGTTGAAGAATTTCACTACTGACCATCCTCACAGAAATACTTCCCTTCTTGGAGAAGTTCTCTTTTTGTAACACTCTTCTGATCAGATTTAACTTCACTCTACCTCTCTCTGCCTCAGTGAAAATTTCTCATACTGCATGCCTCAAATGTTTCTAGCTTATTTGGACACAGATCTGAGTTACACCAAATAGACAGAAAATAGTTAACTTCTGAAAGCAAGGTACTGCACTGCTCCTTCCTGATCTCTTCCCAGAAAAGGTGTTGTGATCCATCTGACACGATTTTAATGACTCTGCCACTCTAAGTTGGTTTTGCAAACTACAGAGGTCACACTAATGGACTTGCAAATGCCTTGATCAATTTTTTCTAAAATATGTGTGCTTACAATTCTTGTATCAAATAATATCAACCTGCTACTGCACCAACACTCAGTAAAAGAGCTCTTTCAGAAATCAGAAACAAAAGCAGTTTGTTCCTCTCATTATCATCACATCAAGAAATTTGAATTTTACTTTTACCTCAGCTAGAGTAATTTAAATGTCCATAAACTCCTTCCCATTCACACCCTGCCATTATGCCACAGTCATTATCAACATCCTCACCGAATTTGAAAGAAAATAATTTGTTTTGTTTTGTGGACAAATGCAGATCACTTTCTAACTTGGTTCCATTCTTCCTGATGGTGTCAGTGCTTCTATCTCATAATAAACTCCTTATTACTATGGGTAAGGAATTTCTACTCTTTGTTTTAATTTCCTCTACAAAGGATCTCCTTCACAAGGAAATTAAAACCTTGACATTTTACAAGTCTCACTTTATCTCCCCAGCTCATCTGAGATGTTGTTCTCATTGCTGATCAGTCCCTTTCTTTATAGATTTACTCATCACCCAAGCAAGCATCTGGAAAACCTCGATTTTTCTATTGTCACAGGACATTTCTCCTTTTGACTTTCTGAACCACCTACTTTGATGGTTTTAATCTAGAGAATTCCACAAGAGATTCTGTTTTATCCCAGAATCTCCAGCCGTTTCCCTTGTGTCAATGTAACCAGTTACATTCAGAAACATTAATATATTTCTAGAGTTAGGAGAATAATCTTATTCCCCAGAAATTCTAAGGGAGGGAAAATAATAATAATAATAATAATAATTATAAAAAGAGCTACTCATTCTAATCAGAAATTCAGGTGCTGCCCAGGGTATTGAGGGCAGCTGGAGGCATTTCTCCTGTGTACCCAAAGGGTGGACACTAACACAGGGCAAGCTGATCCAAAACACATGATTTTGAGCATTGAGGTCAGATTCGCTCCTATAAAGTAAGAGCAAGCAGAAATACATTCATTCATTCATGAATTACATAAGTTTACCCAAAATAAATCTGTAGCGTGTGGACCAAAGATTTTTTTTTTTCCCTAGTGTTCTGTACAGAAGTGAATCTTGCCATTTCTTGCCTCTTGGTCTTAAACTGAAATACACTTCTAAGAACTAGATTTACATATGGTTATTAGCTGGGAAAAAACTGAGATCCACACTAGATTTTAATTCAGACCTTATGAATCTGAACTTCTATTTGTTTTTTACACTTTAAACATGGTTTACAGCCTGCCCACTGCCTCAAAATCAATTTTAATTCACCCTCCAGCACCTCCTTTATTTTAGGACACAGATTGAACAGAACAGCAACTTCACCACTCAGCCCCTCTCATTTTCATGTTTTCTGGGTTTCCCTGTTAAATTCTTGCAGTGTATACTTAGAATATGCCTTGTCCCTCATTCTTCACAATACCCCTCTATTTTATGTACTGATACACAGCATCTCCTCACACACAGGCAGCTGTGCCATGAAGGGCATGTACTGTAAGGACTGGCAGCTGAATCACCTGGGGGTTCCTGCTCCTTGAATTATGCTGCTATGAAATTCTCATCTGCAGTCTGCAAAGGGGAAACGACAGAGAGAAAAGAAACAGCTTTTCCCTGTCCACGCTTTCTGAGGAGTCTGTCGTGCTAAGTACTGGCCTGTCTCCTCTCGTTTGTGTTAACAGTGTCTAAATCACTCTTTCAACTCACTGCCTTCCACGGGAGGAGCTGAGACAGCAGCACAAATGGATCCTTAAGTACAAGGAGCTGGAGTGAACTATTTCCGTATATACTTGGAGGTAAACACAACAAAAAGACACAAACAAACAAAAATAAACAAAAAAAAAGGACTTTTAGCTTCATGTTTCCATATGTCATTTCCATTAGTGCAAGCCTAGAAATCCTCCCAGCCATTTCTTCTTGCGTTAAGTGTATCTCAAAAGAGCTTTGAAACTAGTCTCAATCCAAATATCAAAAAATAATAACCTGGAAAGAAACTTTTTTTCCACCCACCAGTGACCAGTTGATGCAGCAGTGCTTTAGCTGCACTTCTTATGAGTTCCTTGCTCTGATCTCAGAATGAACTGCATGAAACTTGAAGCGCAATGGAGAAGACTAAAGTCCAAGTTTCTCTAGTGGTCACCTGGCCCTTAAGGTGTTTGTCTCAGGAACCAGAGCTCAGAGGCAGCAAGGAGAAGTTGTGGTTGCCCCCACCTTTATTCCAATCAGTAGATGAGTGTGAAGAGGAAAAGCTGCATCACCCAGGCTGTTAACCCCAATGTCCTTCATCTACCTTCCATTAACAAGGGAAAAGGAAGCCATGAATGGGTCAGCAGCAGAGATTTGGGGCTTTAATCTGGCCTATAATTTAACCCAGCTCAATAGCAAGGCAAAGTAAAGCCAGTCCTTGGCTCTTGCAGCCTCAGGTGCTCTGTGGGAACTCTCTCTGTGTGCCTGTTGCTGCTGGAAGGTCCCGCTTTGGAGTGATAGTCACCAAAAAGGAGATCAAGGCTGCCTACAGGTGCTCTTGCTAAAATTGCTTTCATTTAGAACTATTTATCAGCATTTTCACACCATTTTTCAGCCACTCTCCTCAGCAGCTCTGTGCAATGTAAATCCCTCCAAGCCATCACCTGATAAAATATAATGCAAGAGGCAGGGAAATTCAATTACATCAGGCTGGCTGTGCCAGTCCCAATCTTTTGCTGGGCTTCTAAGTGGGAGGGTTAACAGGGAGACAGATTTTGTAGGCATGTGTATGCAGTAATTTCTGCTGCTGATCTCTCAGAGGCAAAGTGATTGCTAAGTTTGCCCAATATGGGGAGAATTTAACTCCTGGGATATGACCCACTGCAAAAGCTGAAACTTAATTTCAGTCCCACCTGAGCTCACTTTTGAGGACTCCCATTAGGCAAATTTCACCCTTAAACTTAGCTGAAAGTGTTCAGAGATTAAATTTAAAACAGTTCTTTGATTTGAGGTTGGAAGGGTTTAAAATATCTTTAGTCATAGCACCAGGGCAAGTAGGGAAATGGGCACATCTGCCTTATCTGTCATTACACCCAGGTAAGTAAAAGTTGTGAAAGTCACAAGTTCTCTCTGCATATGTGAAATTAATCCCAGAAAGTTGAAGACCAGACAGAAGAAATATTCAGTATTATATCAGCATTGTGCATTAGCTGGATCGGATCAGCCCTCCAGCCATACACTCAACCATCACCCTTACAAACTGGCAGGATTCCCACTTCCTTACCATTGCATGCCAGGTACATAGGAGACTGTAATGAAATTCCAGGGCAGAGCTGTGGTCCTGGTGTAGTTTCCAAAACTTGCAATGTCTCTCTTGTGGTATTTTCCTAATTCAGGACCTTCAGTGTGCAGCAAGAACAAAGCAGCCGCCTTTAAGACATTCTGTTAAAACCCAGCGCAGTCCTGTGGCACACTTCAAACTGGTTTTTCAGAATGCATATGGATGAATACATACTTTTTCCCCCTGTCCTTTCAGTAATTATTTTTGTTCCAGCAAAACCAGAACAAGCAGAGCAGCTACAAATATCTCAGAAGCTTTTACAGAGCAGGCAGCAGCCCACACACCAAGCTGCTTGATGAGGAAAAGCTGACATGATAAGACTGAGATGCATCTTCCCCACAGAGAACTGGAGCCAGGGTGGAGCTGGGTGAAATGAGGCTCTGTGTCCCATGTCACTCACTCCAGCCCCCATGGACATGTGGACACAGCACTGGGCAAAGCTGAATCCACCCCCACCTTGCTGGAATGGGGGGAAGATAGGGAAAGAGACTAATAGGAAAATAGCGTTTGGCTCCTGGTGTATGAAAAGTAGGAGCTGACGGCATTTGCTGCACAAGGTTCAGGGTAACACTGAGAGCATCCCTTGCTTCTGCTGCCAAGGGACGAGACAGTCAGGAGCCTCTGAGCTGGAGATCCATGTCCAAAGTAGTGTTTCAGCATCATGTCCGAGAAGTTGTTGCATGTAAGAGCACCAGACCCTTTGGCACGAACACGCATGGGAAGAAAGACCTGTTGGAACCGGTCCAGAGGGGACTACAAAGACTATTAGACAGCTGGAGCTCCTCTCCTATGAAGAAAGGCTGGGAGAGTGGTGGTTGTTTACTCTGGGGAAGGCTCTGGAGAGACTTTATAGCCCCAGTAGTGAAAGGGACTCCAAGAGAGCTGGAGAGGGGTTTGTGACAAGGCCATGTAGAGACAGGACAAGGAGAGATGACTTCACACTGAGAGAGGGTGGGCAAAGTTGGGATATTAGAAAGAAATTCTTCCTTGTGAGGGGGCAAAGGCCCTGGCACAGGATGCCCAGAGAAGCTGTGGCTGCCCCTGGATCCCTGGCAGTGTCCAAGGCCAGGCTGGACAGGGCTTGGAGCCACCTGGGACAGTGGAAGGTGTCCCTGCCCATGGCAGGGGTGGAGTAGGATGAGCTTTAAAGTCCCTTCCAACCCAAACCATTTCAGGATTCTGTGATTCTATAATAGCTCAGCTGCATTCCACGGAGGAGCCTCCTTGGCTGAGCCACGTGCTCTGTGCCTCTGCTTTATAGCCAAACAGCAACCCAGAATCTCTGACTTGGAAACATCTGGAATAACCTCTGATATCTTCTGCCAGGAGCTCTCCCAGCCAAACTGCACACGCAGCTGGTTATTTCTAACTGCACCTCCCTGAAGTGCCAAATCTTATTACTACTATCTATTACCTTGGATAAATATTGGAAGAGCAGCACACAGAACACCATGCTCCAGGATGCAAACATGGTCAGCCTGGTGTCCTAGGGATCCTTCTGAATTTTTAGGCGGGAAAACTGCTCTTTGAACCCATGGTGATACAAGAATTAGCTCAGCCTCACCTACAGAAATTCAAGGACACTGAGATGTGGCTGCATTACCTACTTCTGACAAGGCTTAAGTACCTGTTAAATTTTAGGCTGGCTCTCAGAATTTGCACAAAAGCCGTTTTACAAGGGCTGTTTTCCTGGCCTGAATGTCAATGCATGAACAGCTACCTAACATCAGTGTCAGGAACAGAAGAGAATCCTCTGTGGGAAGAAAAGTTTTGGAAAAACAGATGTAAAGGATCTGCTGCCTGATGCTAATATTCCACTTTGGAAAGCCAATTTATTATCCCTACGGAACTGAATATTGTTACAGGAAAGCAGATGTTTGAATAAATGTGTGTGAGGGAAAACACACACACGTACAAACTCTCACACGAGATATTGATTCAAACTGTATTTATGATTCCTCAGACCTTTAAGAAATTGATTTTAGACTATTCTCCCTTTTTCTGTCTCACTCCAGCTGAAAATCAAAGCTCAGTGTAGGATCCCTTAAATTTTTTTTTTTTCTGATACATGAAAAAAAGGAAAAAAGAAGACTTTTTTCCCCCTAAAGTTTGTGTGGATAGGAAAAAAGGGCCCAGAATCCTGTGGATTTGGTGTTCAATATTCTGTCAACTGATTTTTCAAAGACATAGAAAACTTAGAAATGACACTTAAAAATAAACAAGGAAACAAACACAGCTCCACCTCTTTCTTTCCTTTTCAAGTAAAGTACCATTTATTTTCACTAAGTTCACAAAACTACTTGATTTTGCAATTCTCTTTTTCTCTCACCTACGTCTTCCCTGGAATTCAGTGTTCTCACTAAGACTTTTTATTTTTTTTTTTTTTCCCAAGAGACTTACACAAACTAAAAGTTACAAAACAGCCCCTGTGCCAGCCATCTGCACTGGCACGTATCTGCCAAGCTGAATGCTGCCTGAAATTCAGCCTTTGGACCTAAATAAACAATGTGTCTTTATTAGGCAAAGCACTTGAGAGTTTGTGCAACTTTAAGCACAGGTTTCAATAGAAAGACAGCAACTTTGCTGAGCTTTAAATGTTCTGACAGTATCTGTTTGTGCTTGGAAGGAGTTTGTCCTGCCAGCTGGTGTCCAGGAAGACCTGCAGTAATCCCAAGGCAACACAAACTCAGCCTTAGTGTCTGACCACAAAAAGTACTCATTGGGCATGGAAAGATGTGTCCATGAGAACAGATTTTCAGGGATGAACCTCTGACTTCCTCCAGCTCCTCCCATCTTCTTCCTTTTCATCACCCCCTGCGCTTTCTGCCCAAATCAGTGTCTTCCCCATCAAGGGGATCCAGTTCATTTCATTCCAAGCACCAAGCACCAGCTAATTACAAACCAAACACAAATTAAACCCATCTTCCCAGCCTCCCCTCCGAAACCCCTAATTGCCCATTACCCTGCATTGTGCTCTGACACAAAAGTAATTCTACTAAGTGGGGAGTTTTGTTGTTGTTTTTTTCTTTCATAAATACTGTTAATTTGCTATTAAATCTCTCGCTGAAAGACTAATAGCTTAATGAATGCATTAAATGTGCAAATTAGGGGTTTTTTACTGCATTACTTTGTGGAAGATTGAAAGGGTCCCATACATCATCGTTGGCTCAGTACGATTTAATGAGGCATTAGACCATCCTCTGTCTTGGAGGCCAGACGTGTGAATGATCCCAGAATTGTGCAGGCAACACTTGTCCCAGGTCCCTCTCCTGCTAGGGACATATATTTTCCCCTTGCCTGTTTCTTCTCCCGTCAGTGCTGATGTACGTGAAATAAAAATGTAGTTTCCAGATCAGTTTTATAATGAAAAGTAGCCCATTGCTGATGACAAATGTTGTTTACAGTCACTAGAAAAGAGGGTGGAATGGCGAGTGAATATATTAGAGGAGGAGAGGATAGCTTTTATATTCATTATACTGCCATTTTGAGCCTGCGAAGACACATAACCTTTCCCCCTCTCCCTCCATCATATAGTCACTTTCAGATGTCTACATTAAAAGAAAAAGCTGCAGGCAGTGTGCTTTGCATTACCTGCTATCAATGGAGAAAACATTTTCCACCAGTCAAATAGAGCTCCTTGTGGGAATACTTTCCCCCTAAACACACTTACCAAGGTTTTCCAGATGCTTTCCCTCCTGTGCCCCTCTCCAGGCATCTTTCCTGCTTGGCACAAAAGAAAACCTGCACAGGACAACTAGGAAAAGCCAGTGCAGAATCCGGATCCTTACGAGTCAGGAAGGAGAGTGGCTGTTGCAGTGGATGTGGCAGTGGCCACACAGAGCATTCGGAGGACTGGTGGACAGGCCTCCAGAACACAGAGGTTTAACTCTCACCCCACTGTTATAGAGAGTTCCCATGTTCCCAGTGGTTTGTTAGTTTACATGTTTTAAGGTTATTGGCTTAGGAGAGCTCCACACAGTTTTACGTATAAGCTCAAGTTTATGCATTTCCCCTAACTGCCTGTGTATTTGTTCTGGAAAGTTCTCCCTTCTTTGATGCCCCATTGGATGGTATGGCCACAGTATCATCCCTGGTGCTTTCCAACCATGTTTATATTGGGTGGAACCTCCTCTGGTTTTCATTCAAGCCAAAGCAGAAAGAGGGAACCTGTCAGGCAGTTCCTTTCTCAGGGATATGGATTTTAGGGGATGGTGCAAGGACTGGAAGAACTGATGTCTGCTTGGGAAATACTCATGTTCTGCTGAGTACTAAGGACATACCACATTTACCCCCAGGCCACTGACACCTTCCTTAATTTGTTAATTTATTGGAGGAAAGTTTCTGAGCTACATGTAGCCAGCTAAAATGTGGGGGTTTAGTGTCAGCAAGGTGAATCCAGAGGGTGACAGGCACCTGTAGCAGACAGATTATTGTTCCCATCTATCTGGATATCAGAGCTGGTGTAAGAATAACCACTGTGAGGTGTGTGGTGCTGTGCACAGCCTTTAGAAAGATCCTGAACAACCAGTGCAGACAAGATCTGTAACTCACAGGTGGTTAATGAAATGCGATGGATCCCACCCCAGTGACACTGGAGAACACTTCCATTATTGCTCTCTATTCATTCACAGATACAGTAGAATAACACCATCAGAAGTTCAGCTAATCTTTTTGCAGCTCTGAAGATATGAAAATGTTTGACTGGTTCAACAGAACTTACTGCACCCATAATTAGGAAATACTGGGTTTAAAAGCCTGAGTGAATGCTGATTGTTACTCTTTAGAAATACCACTATTTCTGAGAGGAGATGAGGCAGTCCAGGTCCCTTACAATAGAGCTGTTGAAAGCACACATACCCACGCACAAAGAGCAGTAGAAACTCACAGGTTTTAAATTTTCAGACCTACGAAATGGGTATTTACAACCAACTCTTTTATTCAGGACAGTTAGAAATCAGAGGCATTCATTTAAACTTTAAAAACTGTGAATATTTGTACCTTGTGTACAGGTGAACACCAACACATGCTCTGTAGAAGAGGATAGCTCCCTGCTTTTGAAAATAAACATCTCAGTGTTTGCATTGCCCATCGCCAGGATTCCCATTGTTCCCTGCACACAGCACAGCAGCAGAGTACAAGGTCAGTGGTAGACTGTGCTCCCATTGTTAGTGTTTGAAGAGGGAACATTTTATCCTTCAAAACAAATCTACATACAGGCTATTGAATGAAATACAATAGCCTCGTTAAATTACTTCATCCATTAGCTGGATGCCTGTAAGAAAAATAAAACAGTGTATTTTTGTACAATCCATTATGGATTGTGTGGTAAACAATGTATGTTCAGGGGAAAAAAATGGTATCTGATCCCAAAAGCAGACAAATTTTGGTATTTAGAGAAGGTGGGGAATTTCTTTAAGTATTACTTAGTATTATTTTAGGAAGCCAAGGTGATCTGAAATGTGAATGCTGTATATACACAAGGGAGAGGCTCTGTTCCAAGGGGTCTGTGACTGGAATTGGTTGATCCAACATGCACTTCTCACCTTCAAAGAGAGTGTCAGGGTGCAAACAGATCTGGGGGCTCCCCAGGGGCTGGGACCTGGCAGGGGGAGTGTCAGAGCCTGGGACCCATCCCACTGCCCCAGCCAGGGAGCAGGACAGTGATGGGGACAGGCAGGGCAGCCCAGCATCCCACAGAACCTCTGTGGCAGGGACTGGTGGCCCTGGGCTGGGCTGGAATGGGGCTCTGGGTCCATGTGGCATGTGTGGGATGAAGTCCCTGCATTTAGGGATACAAATCCCATACCTTAAAGAGGTGAGCAGCACCTCTGCAGTCAGTGCAAGCAGCAATCAGGGCATTGCTGACAACACCCTGCCAGGTCCTGAGGGTTATATCACAGTCCCTCCACTCTTTTCATCCCAGAAGAGGTAGTGATAGCTGTCCTTCATTTTCATTCTGACCCCGTGGCTCCCAGGCACTTCTCCCAATATTTGCAATTGTGTCCCATTGGGTAATAAGGCAAGATCCTTGCTGTTGAAGGCAAGAGGTTGGAACTGATATTTTCCTCTGTCTTCCTCTTTTTTTCCTCCCTCTAAGAGTGTGCTGATGAAGCTTCTCTCTTCCTCCTCAGTATTCCCAGTCTCCCTCCAAACCCAGGACTCAGCTGCCATTCTGCAAAACATAATGTGCGGATGACACTTCAAGGAGGTAATCAGCAAATGTTGTGGGGGATGGAGGAGCAGGAGATGCTGACACAGAGAAACCATTCTATTTTAAGCAAACCAAGTGCATGCCTGCTCCCAGTTCTCAGATCAGCAGGGCTGCCTGCTCTGGAGCCATGAATCCTCCAAATCTGACTGGGCAAGTTGGACTACTTTCCCCAGCCTTTGCAAAATATATGCTGTATGCTGGAAAGGGTGCAAGGATGTCTCCAGTGGGAGCTGGGCTGGAAGGGTCTGGCTGGAGCAGAAAGTGGATCGCAGCATCACTGAGGGATGTGACGAAACAGAACGGATTTATCTGGCAAGTTGAGGGCAACTCATGAATCTCTTGAAGATGTCACTGAAATGACAGTAACTGGCTGAGAGCTCTTACATCCTCCCAACATTTCCTGTTAATAATTTGGGCACTCTCCATCCAATTTGGGCACTGAGGCTTTGGCCTGTGAGAAAGGCTGCCTGGGGCAGTGGTAGAATTACCCTGGCAGTGTTAAAAAAACATGTAGATGTGGTGCTTAGTGGACATGGCAGTATAAGGTCCATGGTTGGACTCAATGACCTGGAGAGGTCTTGTCCAACCTTAATGATCCTGTGATCCTGAAGCACCACTGTATTGGGCCAAGGAGAGCCAAGACTGGGCTGGCACTGTGGTTACTCTATCCCTGTTTCTGCCATGACTCAACTGGAGAAGTGTGTGCTCCATATTTTTGAGCAGACAGCAAGTGATTAAAACTCCATTTATAGAAAGGAAGCCAGGTCTTTGCATTATAAACATAACTATAGGTGGGCAAAGTTTCCACTATTTCATATGCCCAGAGATTGTATCAAAATATGGGTCGACACTGGCAGAGAAGCTCCCTGTGTCCTGTCAGTCTTTACCTTGATCTCCAGAGCACCTAATCCTACAAAGCCACCATTTTTATTGCCTCTTTTATTTGGGATTCAGAAAGTATAGCAAGGAGAGGGTGCTTGACCTTCTAAACAATGCACTGCATAAACTCTTCAGAATGGAGGGAAGTCAGACTTGGCCCCAGTCGTGCTGGAACGGGTGCTTGCTGGAGGGCAAATTGTTTGCTTTGCAGCACTCAGGCTTTGTGTCACCAGCTATTACATGTCCCTCCAGGTCTTTGAAAGCCACTTCGAATTCCTAGAAAGAACAATAGAGCATGTCCTTTCAGGAAGAATGGGATAGGAAGCAACCTGGGGCACCTATCTGCATTGTCATTGTTTGCATGCTCTGGGCAAGGAGACTGAGGTGAGTAAACAAAAGCTGAGGGAAGGAAAAACAGAATTATCACAACAGAGCTTGTTTCAAGTCCCCCAGAATGTGTGATTGCTTTTCTTATGGGTAGGAGATCAACTTGAACCAAATGAACCCAGCATGAGGCTGAAAACTTTGGAATGATGTTCCCCTAATTGAGAAATGAATTCCTGGGAATCAGGCATGTCCCATAGTACTGAGACAGTTTTGCCGAGTCTCAGTTGAAGCACAAAACAAGTAAAATCAGGCAAACTCCCTGTTTGTTTATCAGACATAAAGAACATGCACAGTCCTAGGATTAGAGCTTGGCACTGCCAGGCCTTCTACTGCCCAGGCCCTGCTGTAACTGCAGCCTGCTCCAAGAACACGCTGTTGGAAAACAATGCCACGGAGTGGGTGGGCAAAAACACATCCAGGTCCCAGAGCAGGAGGCAGGGATCCCACAGGCTGCTCTTGGCTTCAGAGCTAATGAATGCAATGGATGGAGAGTCACCAGAGCATGAAATTCACCCCCTCTAACTGCAGCTGCATTAACTTTCCTCCTCCTCCCCTTGAGCCAAACAAAGGCTGTTGGACGGAGTCTGAGTTGACTGAAGTTTGGTGGGTCATGGTCACCTTCATCCCTTCCCTGAGGATCAGGAGCCCAAGCAAAGAGGAACCTCACTATCAGCAAAATTCTTGCCACTGCAGTCATGCTGGCTGAGCTTTTAACCAAAATTTATACACAAGTAAACACTGGCCAGCCAGCTGTCCTACTCTTCTTCTCACACACCCGGTTTAGGATTTGTTAACATCTTCCCTCTGAAAAGGCTTCCATGTATCTGTTAGGAAATTCACTGGGAATATCCCACTATCTAAATCTCGTGTCTTGGATTCAAGTCTTTGTTCAATCTCCTCTCTGCATTAACAGTTTTCTGCATGACTTCACAGTCATGTTTGTGCCTACAGCTTGTTTCTCCACCCTCAGCCCCTCTCCAGTTTCCATGAATCAAAGGAACTTCCATAGCAACACCTTCCCAAGAGGCAACTTTCTCCTGAAGCTTTTTCCACTGCCCCAGCATCATCTCCCTCTCTGTCTCTTTAGATCTATACCTTTTGCTGCAAATTCAATTAAAGCCTCTCTGGGAGACTCATGAGCAAGTCAATACAGTGACCAATGGTAGGATGGGTTAAAGTGAGGTTTAGGGTGAGTATATCCATGAAGAATTGATAGGAAGGCAGGCTTTGATGCTAGGAAACTGGAGAGGCACCATCCATCACTCCTCAGTTAGGATGTACAGTGTGGGATCCTACTTTTAGAGTGTCTGTGCTCCCACTGCAGTCCTTGCAGATCCAGCCAACACCCTCCAACTGCTGGCTGCACTGGAGATCTCCATCAGGGATAGCAGGAACTGATCAGGGAAATCCAGGGGCCATATATCACACCCCATCCACCTGGGCACGTGATTCTGTCTGTGTGAAATGAGCTCATCTGGATGGTCTGTACAGTCTTTTCTCTCATTTCCCCTGCAGCTGTATCTGTTCCAAAAATAACAGCTAGCTCCTCTGCATTTTGTGATTGTGCCATCCTAATTAAAACTAATTTGAACCTCCAAACAGCAGTGGTAGGAGCCCATCAATTTTATGGGCAAGAATGGACAAATACTTTTTCCAAATTATCTTTACTCCAGGTTTCAAATGGGTTCTTGATTCAATTTTGTTGCTGTGGGAAGAGTCATGGCGTCAGACCTGGGAGCTGTGATATCACTGAGGAATAATCACACCCTGGAGAAGGACAGCAGGTAAAAGGAAGTAAACAAATGTGTTTATCCACAAACCCTCCTACCACGAGGAACTGGAATATCCATCGGTAATTTACCACACGTTGCTAATGTGTTTTTTATAATATATTTCTTAATTCTTTTTTCCTTTGATTCTGGCTGGATAGGAAGGTTCATCAGGGCTGGAACAAGCAGGGGAAGCGTATTGAGATGAACATTACAGATCTGCCGTTCTCTGGTTTATGGTTTGTTCCCAGCGATACACAGTAAGTAAAACAAGCACTGATTGAGTCAGCTGCCTCCTGGGTGTTCATTTGCTGGAGTGTGAGGAATATTAATGCTAAGAACATCCGTGTGCACCAGGAAAGGCAGGAGGAGGCAAGCAGATTACCCCGGCTTAGGGGTATTATGCACGCGTCTGCAACTTCCAAAGACACAGAGAGGAAACATTTCTGTGGGTTTTTGTCTCTTATCTTCTTACAGTCTTACAGATTTTCGAGATGCATTGCCCTGGAGTTTTAATACTGAGAGTTTTCAGGCGGGATCGTGATTATATTTTTTTTAAATCTTCCTTTTTATGGGGAAAAAAAAAAGGAAAAAATGCAAGTGCTGAGTTTCATCAGGATAAAGAAAAAGCAGATTCCAAGAGAAGAAAGAAGAGATGAAAAAGAAAAGTTTGATTAAAATCCCCCCTTGTTCTGTGCGTTTGATGTAAATATCTTCACACCTTTCTCTTTTCCTTTGCAACCTCAGCAGAGGGTTCAGCCCGTCACCAGGGGATTGAGTTCCAAGCTTAGGGCTTTGTAGTTGCTGCTGCTCTTGCTGCTGTTGTCTAAAGGGATTATAAGCCTTTGTAAAGCTTGTGTTAATACCCTGGAGGGGAAAAATGAGTTTCCAAACAACCTTTGTTGTGCATCTCCTGTCTAAGGTACCCCAGGAAAGGAAAAATCAGGAAGTGTTTTGGCTTCACGAGTGGGTCACCTAAAGTTCACAAACAAGGTCTGCAGCCTCTCCAAGTGCAGAGATGCTCCTTGTGCTTCTGCTGCTGACACCAGGACCTGCTAGGAATAGCAATGCCCTTCTCTGTTCACCAGGAAACGTGTTCAATTTTAAACTGGATTTTTAAAAAATACCTGGAGAAACTGCACTAGGTGCTCAGCTCCCAATATATCCTTCAGTAACGTGTGGGCACTTTATATTCCATACCATCTTTGGAAAATCCCAGGTCAGGATCCAATTCCACAGCTTCAGACTGACTCTCTGTATCTTTTCAAACCTTTTTTTTTTTTTTTCTTTTGCTGCAGGAGGATTGGTTTTTAGCCACATTCCATGTTTCCCTTCAGACTCTATAAAGGTGCAGAGCTGTTTGGTATTCAGGGAGTGCTGGAGGCTGAGGGTCATTCAATATTCCAGTGTGAGGAGTGGGTTGCTCAGTATTCCAGGTGTGTGCCAGCACCAGCAGCCAGGACTGTGCAGCTGTGGATGGCTCAGCATTCCTGAGGTGTGCTCCAGGTGCTTAAAGGCTGCAGGGAGCATCTGGGTGCTCACCAGGGTGAGAGTCCCACAGTATTCACAGCTGTGTCCCTGGGAAGGGCTGGGGACATGCAGCCATCCCATTCTCTGCTTGGAAAATAGAAGTGAAAGCCATGGTCAAAGGGAAAATTATAATGGAGTGGAGAGGGAGAAAGAAATGGGGAAAGATGAGAAGAGAGAGTGATGAAAGGGCAGCACTTCAGGAAATGAGACCTCTGAGCCCCTCGCTGGGTACTTTGCAGGAACCACACTTCAGGTTTAAATTAAAAGGGTGAAGGCAATCTATTCCACCTTTCTAAGGCTGACTTAAGAACCCAGCATGGAGCTGTCCAGATATACTCATTATCACTTTTTTTTTGGTGTTGGTCAGTGTTTGGTTCTGTGATAAAAGGTTCCTCCCCACAAACACACAGGATCACAGCAGGAGGTGGGGGAAAGCCAAGGACCTACGCAGAGAATTGCAGCCCCCTAACCTGGCTCCTCACAGGGTGTCACAGCCCCCAGCCCATCCCTTGGGGGAAAAGCATCAGGAGGAGTCCATGGGAGAGCCTGTTCAGCCCCCACCCTCACACTGAGAAGGGTTACTGTCAGCAGGGGTATGGGACTCACTGCCACACACAGGGAAGAGCATTTTAGGATTGTACAAAGCTTTGTCTGCTTTTAAAATTTTCATAAAGAAATTGGTGGAAATTCTGACATACTGAGCATGAGGAATTCATAACTCCCCCCATTAGTGTTTCTTTTTGTCTGAAGTTACAATAATTTCACAACAATACTGAAACACAAAATAATGACAATTAACAGAATTAATTTTTTTATTCACTCAATTTTTTTCTTACAAATCAGGCACTAGCAATTTTGCCTTCTCAGAATAAAAATCAGATTGTGGACAGAGAAAAAATGAATCTGAGGTTTTGGATAGGAGAAAATATTTCCGACACAGTCCTTTTCATGAGGCCATCTGCTCCTTCGTTACCAGGTGTGGATTTGTAGGTGTTATGTGCCAGCTACTACAGATGACAAGCCAGCTCTGTGTGCAGGTACTTCTGAGGATGCCTAGCACAGGGCTGAACAAATGGGCTGCCTATGGAAATTGGAGAAGAAGTTGTGTTTTGGAAAACCAAAAATGAGACTGGACTCTAATGCCCACTGTAAGGGATGTTAACTTTCCAGAGAGTGGATGTGGCCTGGAGTTAAAATGGGCACCAGTTAAAACTCACCCTTCAAAAGGTGTTGATTTTTCTGTTTAAATGGACATGTAGTGACAGAACAGGGAAGAATGGCTTTAAACTGAAAGAGGGTAGGTTTAGACTAGATTTTAGGAAGAAATTATTCAGTAGGAGGGTGGGGAGGCCCTGGTACAGGGTGCCCAGAGCAGCTGTGGCTGCCCTTGTCCCTGGCGTTGGACAGGGCTTGGAGCAGCCTGGGACAGGCGAAGGTGTCCCTGCCCATGTCAGGGGGCAGAACTGGATTAACTTTAAGGTCCCTTCCACCCAAAATCACTCCATGATTTTATGAGATCTGCTTCACTGCCCCTTTCCTTTCCTTTCCTTTCCTTTCCTTTCCTTTCCTTTCCTTTCCTTTCCTTTCCTTTCCTTTCCTTTCCTTTCCTTTCCTTTCCTTTCCTTTCCTTTCCTTTCCTTTCCTTTCCTTTCCTTTCCTTTCCTTTCCTTTCCTTTCCTTTCCTTTCCTTTCCTTTCCTTTCCTTTCCTTTCCTTTCCTTTCCTTTCCTTTCCTTTCCTTTCCTTTCNTTCCCCTTCCCCTCTCCCTTTCTCCATCAACCTTTGGGCTTAAAGCATGAAACCAGAGGTCTCTGGATCTGCTCCACCATGAAATTATTTAATGAAATAATGTTTATTCAAGATTCTTGATTCACTCAACCCACTCTCTAAAGGAATCTCTCCCAACATGCCCCCCAGTACTTAGCTATGAAAATTACATTCCCTTCCCCATGACTTTGTCAGTGCAGGGAACATCACAGCTTGCTTAAAAATGCTGCACTGTACTTAATGGTATTTTATGACACATTTTTCAAATCAAATTTAAAAGCATAACTGAGTGGAATTAAATTAATGCCGTCTGGTAATGTCAGCAGCACCGGAGCTGCGCATGGCTGGCTTAGCTTCTAAACCTCTGGCAGCTTCCTGGGACTTATTTCTGTCTGCAGGCTAAGAGGGAAAGAGGTGGTGGGAATTTTTTTTAGATTATGTCTATGGAAGGGAGTGTGTGGGAGTAAATAGATGGCAGCTGAGGCCTGGGTAGAGTTTCCTAAGTTTAGATGGAGGTATGTTCCTGAGTGAAGGAGGGAATGGAAATTTAGGGTCTGTATCCACGTGAGTTTTGGTGTGATGGATGCATGTACAAGAGCTCTGAGAATATCCCTGCATCACCCAAGCAGACCTTACCTGGTCTGGTTTTGGGGTGGTTCCATTTTCCCCTCACACCTGCTCACGGGAGTTGAGGAAATGCATCCCAGCAACCATAGCACTGATTGTGATAATGGTTTAAATGGCAAATTGTTGCCTCACTGAGCAGAATGCACAGTTTGTGCCTGTGTATATCTTGTCTGTGTGTAGTCAGGAGAGCCTCCTAGCAGCTTTGGAGCTGGAAAACTGAATCTAACAGTTCTAATGTAGGATGAAGGAAGAGTGTGTGCATGTGCTGGTGTGTGCAGGGCCATGGACACGTGCAGCCTGGTGCATTTTGTGCCCACAGATGTTGTAGTTAGTGCTTATTCTAATAACACAGAGCCAACAAAGATCTGTTTGAGATGGTATCTGCCTTGATTGTGTGCATATTTTTCCTTTCTTTACTTTCTGATTTAAAAGCGGCAATTCCAGCTTTTTCCTTTTCTGCATTGTGAAAACATCTCATAGTCATTTTAGCCAAAATAGATCACGCTTGCTCTAAGACCACACAGCACAGAATGTACTTCATCAGTACCCAGAAGCATTTTTTTTCTTTCTCAATGACTTTACATTTCTTCACCCCATTCAAAGCTGTGTACTTGAACACATCGATTGTCTGGACCTCTTTACCTTCCACACAGGCAACACTCAAAATGTTCCTTTCAGAGAAGAGGGAGAACATTCCTACTGACAGGGCTGCATTAGAATTGCACAGACCCAGGTGGCATCCAAATGAGCTCTGCTGGAGTGTTCCAGTCTCCCCTCGTCCTCCAGAGCCATCTGTATAAACTGTCAGAGCCTTAAGCGGCTTTTGGCTTTGCATTTCTTTTGGAAGCAATTTGAAGACTGAATTAAATAACTTTTATTTGGGCTTCTGTACCAAAATCTGACCAGAAAAGCTATCAAGAGCGAACTGGAGGTTTTCATTTGTTTGTAGCAAGTTTTCCAGATCACCAACCCTAATTGGTAAGTGAATACTTCTAAAATCACACCCTGCAAGAGTGCAGAGGCGGGCCCTGGCACGCATAATAAGCTGCACCATCAGCTCTTGTGGCCTTGTAATTGTCTTGGACGGCTGGTGTGACAAGAAGACCCATTCTATGATTAAAAGAGGATCTTTTTGCACTGCGTCCCACTGAAAGATAAGTCCGTGGATGTGTAGGGAGCTGCCCAAAATGATGAAACTGAAGGGCAGCCCTGGGTGGGTCTGATGGTCGGGAGGACAAGGCTTGCTGCACCTTATCCAGGGCCTCCCAGGCCTCTGCAATGGTGGCACAGGGAGAATCCAGCTCCTCGCTTCCTTTTAGGAGACTGAAGAGCAGAGTGAGGTCTTCAGTCGTGATACCCAGCAAAGGGTGTGTCCAATTGATGGACCCACATAACTGATGTAATTCATACAGGGTCTTTGGGTTGTCTTTGATGGTCATGTGCTGGGGCACGATGGTTCTCTCCCCAGTGCAGAGTCCCAAGTGAGTCCAAGGGCAGGTGCACTGGATCTTTTCAGCTTGGATTTCAAAGCCTGCCCCCTCGATGGCCTGAACCACCTCTTCCAGAGTCTGGTTTAGTTGTCTCTCCGTAGGTGCACACACAAGGATATCATTCATGTAGTGGAAAATTATGGGATTTAAACCACTGGAATTGGGTATGCCAGGCAGAGGCACACTCATTTCCTTCATTTAAACATCTAGGTGTTCAGCATCTGAGGCTGATGTGGTCACACCAGGCTGCCTCTGCAGCCTGCAGCAAGAGGCTCTTCTGGAAGATGCCTCATTTCCCTCTTCAGAACAGGCTCTAATCTGGGTCAGCTGAATCCTCTGGCGGGGCACCCACAGCCCCAGCCTGAAGAGAGATTGTAGTGATTATCCCAGCCTGCTCATTGCTCCACTTGTGAGGGGAAGGGAGATGAATCCCAGCCTCGGCAGCTATTACATCCCTCTGGGTTAGGGTGCTTAAAAATGTCTCTCCTCTGTGCCAGCTTGAAAGCCTCCATCTCTCTCACCAAGAGACAATTTCATGCTCTTAAACAAAGTACTAAGGCATGAAAGCACAATTCCAGTCTGTTCTTTCTGTAGGGCTGCTTAAAGCAAAGGGCCATGTGATGTGCATTGGATTGAACCGAGACATTGGTATCTGGGAAATGTTCCAGTAGACTGAGCAACAGGGCTCTGCTCAGTGCCAGCATGAAACGATACAATTTTCATGGAGATGCATCCATTTACACCTGGTCTGCATTTGGCATGAGGAGAAGAGAAATTGCCCCTTGATCAGGGCATCTTTGACATATTGAGTTATCTCTCGTCTGAGTAATGGAGTAAAGATGAGCACACCTTTGATATGTTAGAGTGGCTTCCCATAAATATTAAAGTGAAAGGAGACTTCATAGACTTATGGGATGGAAGCACCTGCAATTCATCTCCACAGACTGTGCTGAGGCTGAGGTGGCTGCCAGCTGCTGCCTTCCCGGAGGGGTCATTAATAGCTCTCTCTGGGCTTTTCCTGCTTACTTTTCTGCTTTTGCAAGGTCTTCATGGATGGAAGGAAAACTTTGCCTTGCTCAGCCTCAATTTTCAAGGTAGCTGAGCTCTCGGAGCTCTTTCTGCTGTGTCTGGGGAGAGTGTGAAATTACCATTGCTGGAGGCTTTTAAAAACAGACTAGACAAGTTCATGCCTTAAAAAGCACTGATCTTCCTGACCCTACTGGAAAGCAAAAGGGTTGACTAGAGGTCATTCAGGAACTTTCCCACTTCTGTTTACCACATTTGCTCCCACATGGCACGATCTCTAAAGAACTTCATTTCTCAGCCTGTGGTCTGCACAACACCTGGACATGTTGCATGAACTTATGGCAAAAAGCAATTGAACTGAGAAATGAAAATGCACTTCCACGTGCTATCAACAAGCAAAATGGGGAGAGGACTAATGCAGCTCAGAGGTTTGGCCTTATTTCTGTGTGGCTGTAGATGATAATTGTGACAGAACTTTCATATTTTTGTTTTGTTAAAAAAATAAATTAGTAATTTTCCATTTGAAAAGAGAAACAGTGTCCTAAAGGCTATCAAATGGATTAATAGCACAAAGCCTTAGAGGTGGCAAATCCCACAAGAAGCTCAGTGATTTTCCTGTTATTAATCACCAAATCACTGCTAGAGCACCAGAAGAGCCTGGTACCCCCCAGCCTCTCTTTTCCATGTTTTTTTTTCTCGTGTCTTTTCTGCTTCAGTTTGCAGGGTGATGCATCAAATAATCCCAAAGGAGGGAAACTGATCTCGACAGGGTTTGCTGGTATCATCTGAAGTAATTTTGTTCCTCTTCCCAACCCATTCTCTTGCTGATTTCTTGCCAGGCTGTTGACACACACCAAAGGTTTCTGCTGCACCCCTTAGGAGAGGAGCAGTGGCTGCTGATTCAGCTGTCAGATGTTCCCCTCAGTACAATCTGGAAGTCAGTAAGTCACCATTGGACGTTTATTGGGAACCCAGTGGTGCTGCCCAACTCCTCCCTGGCACAGAATGAGGGAGCCTCGCACACCAATGTGCTCCATTCTCTGCTGGCTCAACATTCCAAATGCATTTCATTGTCAGAGTCTGGGCTTTTTCAAAGGTCTTTGCTGAAAGGAGTGACTTTAAGATCATACGGTTGTTGGCTGACAGGCTGTTGTTAGGTAAGTGGAAAAAATGTTTCCTCCTGCTAGGAACAACACTTGTCTCTTGATTTTCCTGGATGGTTTTGCACTTCTACCTGTCCTGAAAGATGTAAAGAAGTCACTAAAGAGCCGAACAAAAAAAGTTAAATGAGCAGAAGTATAACTTTACCTCATTGGAGTTAGCTTCAAAATCCTTGGATCAGTCAGCTTCAAAATAGTTGGATCAGCACTGGCTCTAATTGCATCTGCTATTTTGGTTTCTTTATTTATTGTGTTGCTGTGAAGAGGAGCTTGAAGTAAGGAGATTTGAGATAAATCAAACAGGCCTTCCCTACCTGTGTCAGGGAAGTATATGTCAGGTTGGGACATATTGCCTGACAGAGAACATGGGAAAGCCATAAAACGTTTTCCCCTGTGCCAAGGTGGGCAATTCATCAGGGTTTTAGCAAAGAAATAGGCCCACGAGTCTCCCTTCCTTTTCTTCTTCAGCCTATATGCACTTTGTCCACCCTGGATAACAGCATAAGGGATAAGTGCCTAAATTTGGGACCCAAGGATTCTTGAAAGAAAACACTTGTAGGGCTCAGTATCTTCTGCCCTGGTCACAGAACAGGTGAACTGTAGAATTACAATAGAGTGGTAGAAATTGAGGAAGAAAGGTCTGAGTCAAGCCAAAAGACCCCTGAAAGAAAGGTATGAATGGCAACCTGGTAGTACTGGGATTTAAATGGCATATGGGGTGCAATACCTAAATACTTCTTAGCATGAACTGCAGATCAAGGATATGGAAAGGAGACACATCTCTAGAGTGACCCTTCTCTCTACCAGTCATTTTTTTGTTGCTGATGTCATCCAGTTGACAGGAAAGAAACAAGCTCCTTGGTTCCTTCTATGGCTCTGACCAGCGTGAAACCAAGGGAGCTGCTCTTCCTCTAGGAACAACGCAGGGAAGTAACTTCCATAATCCATCTGGCAGCAGCTTTGCAAGATCCATATCACCCTCAAAAGTGTTCAGAGCTCACCACAGGACATTGTCTGTGGCTGAGCTGCAGTCAGAGATCCCTGTGCTTCGGAGCCAGGCAGCTCCATGAGCCCACACCCTGCTTCCTGGGGAGCCAAGGCTTATGTGCAGAAACCTCTTCCAGCTGTAATTCCTGCGTGGATGCAAAGCCCTGTTCAGAGTCACTGAGCTGTTCACTCTTTGCAGCATGAATGCTTCCCCTGCCCTTCCCCCAAAGTGGTGTCATTTAAGCTTTGTCTGCTCCTCAATAGAATTATGAGTGTTCTTTTATTACTGCCTCACGTATTGTCAGACACAAACATCTGCCTGCTGCAGGGAAGCCTGACCATGGCTCCTGCAGCCTGGGCAACAACCAGCTGAAAGTGAACCTCTGCTCAGGCCAGGGATGAAGCTTGAGAAAACCCAGTCATTTCACAATCACAGAATGGTTTGAGGTGGAAAAGACTTGAAAGATCTCATTCCACCCCCTGCCATGGGCAGGGACACCTTCCATTATCCCAGGTTGCTCCAAATTTCATCCAGTCTGGCCTTGAACACTCCCAGGGATGGAGCAGCCGCAGTTTCTCTGGGCACCCTGTGCCACTGCAGTTCCAGTTTCCTCACTATTTTTCCAGATTTTCACCTGTAAGAGAGAAACCAACTTAGCCTCTTCCTCATGAATGTGATTTTAGGTTTTATTGCAAGACCTGGATGCAATGGGCAGATTCTTAGCTGTTCTAAGCCACTGAGCCAGTATACATCCAATTCAGGTGCCTGTGTTTTGTTAAATCAAAATAATTCCTTAGGAAATAAAAACTAGGTTTCAACATCTGTAGCAAACAGCATGTGTGCATACATGTCACATCTGCACCTGTGCAAATGCCAATTAACCCTTATAATTAGCCACAATTTTTCCCATTACCATTAAGATGAGAATCAAAAGCAGGATTTTATTCCTCATTTTTCCTTCTTTCTTTCAGATCGTGATCTTTCTATCACTATGGTGGACTGTGGGATGTGTGTAATTGGCCATGTGAGGCCAATATTAAGGAAAATAATACACTCAAACTAAACCCTCACAATCAAATTCCCAAGACCTCAGCACCTGAAATGCTGATTTGATTTTCAGAAGAGCTTCTTTCTTATTTAACCACCCAAAGGAAGGGGTAAATTTGTGGCATTTCTCTGCCTCTAGCAGTTTTACAGGGATGCAGATTGTTAAGGGGAATCAATGCATAGAAAATGGAGCATTTTGGAGAAAATTTGACTCTGAGAGCCTTCAACCCTTCTGAAAATGGTGACAGAATGTGGCTATTTCATCACTGCATGAGGCTTTCCTGTCCTACTTCATGGTTTGTAATAAGTAGATATTATCTGACAAGCTGCAATACTCTCCCCCCATTATTTATCATTATTCATTAATCACACCTCAGTAATCACCTACATTATTTATTATTATTCATTACCTTTTGAATAAATAATAACCATTGCAGGGATTACCATTGTGAGGAGCATGGGGAAAGACAGGATATTCACGTGTGAAGTACCAAACTCCCACAGACTTTATTTATGAAGAAGTCTGCTGTGGGTAGGAAGAGTAGGAAGAATATTGTAGCTACTATGGTTTAAGTGAGGAAAGGCTTGTGAGAAGTATTACTTCTCATTATCCCAAATTATAAAATTGAGGGGAAAAAAAAAAAAGAGCCAGACAAGATTTCAGACACTGAACTCGTTTTCAAAATTGTAATAGGAGCAGCAAAATTTTACTTTTGGATGTTATTATTTTATCATTGGATTGATAGGAATGGATTAGCATACCTTGGTTGTTAATGTATATACTTACAACTCCTCTGAGCACAATTTACTTTTTCCTTAAATCTATTTCAGTATTGTATGCAGCTGCATCGATTTTGATGGAGCTTCTGGCAGAGAGATTTATCTCCAGGATGGCTTTCTGATCACTTCCAAAGACAGAGATTGTGATCCCAATTGAAGTGGAAGTCACTTCTCAGCTTAAATTAATGTAACACCCCTCATCTAGATGTCCATCAACAGAAAGCTTAATAAAATCTTCTTAAAAGCACCCAGTAACAGATAATTCATGGCTCTCCTTTCTAGCTGATTTAAGAGCTACAATTTCTTACTTAGCACAGATCTCCTTCTTGTTGGGAATTAAACCTCAGATTTATTGTCTTACACCCTCAGAACCCACTGAGATGTCCTGCAGCACATCACCAAACTGCACTGTGGCCTCCTTCAGTCTTTTCTTATTAAGGTTTAAGTACTTCAACTTTTCTCACAGGTCCTGTTTCCTGGAACTTCTCCCCTTCTTGCTGGCATCTGTTTGAATCTCTGCAGTTTGTGCACACCACGAGATGGGTGCCCCAAGACCTCCCTCTCCAGCTGAGGACTCCCCCGTCCCAGCTAAGCAGGGTGTGGGACCTGCCTGGTGTTACCTTCCAGGGGAGACTTTCCTCTCCTCACTGTTAATTCATATTCATCCTGGGAAGTATCATAACCCCAGAGCCTTTTCCACAGTGCTCCCATCAGGGCACTTTTTCTCCCTTTCATGGACACAGCCATGGTTTCTCCTTCCTGAGGAGTCATTTGTACCATTGTCCTATTGAATTTCATCTTGTTGATTTCCTGCTGTGCCTCCGATGAATCAGAATCATTTTAAATTCCAATCCTGTCTCCCAAACTGCTTGCAGTCCCTTCCAGCAAAGTGTCATTTGTAAATTTTATAGATGTGCACCTCAGTACATCATCCACATAGATAATGAAAATATTGAAGTAGTGTGGGACTCCAATCCTAATGTCCTTCCAGTTTAGAGGAGAACTATTCATGTGTGACTCCTCAGCCAATTGAGGACCCATCCTGATTCAAGACTTCCTCTAGATCATATTTTCCTTGTTTGAGTCTAAGAAAATGCAGTGGGATGATATTAAAATCAAGATTCATCATGACTGCTGCATCCTCCTAAACCACTATGGCAGGTGGCTCTAATAAAGAAGAAAATTAGATTGATAGGACAGAAATTGTTCTTTGCAAGTCCATGTTGACTGCACCTTTTATTTTTATTATCCTCCAGGTGCTTATAAATTAATTAATAATTTAATCTATTATTTTTCTGGGTTAAAATGACTAGTCTGTAGTTCCCTGGGCTGCCTCTCCCCTTTTGAAATGTAGGAACTATATTTGTCCTTCTCTGGTCCTTATACAATTCCCACCAACCATTATTCCCTATTAGACATCCAGGAACCAATTTTAATTGGATATGCCATAAAAATTAGGACTTGCAAAATTAGTATCTTCAAGTCTGGCAGGTGCATAGCTCAACTCTTCCATGTTTTCATCCATCTGGATGTGTTGCTGGATGTGCTGCAGGTTGCCATTGCTTTATGTTAAGTTTCTTAAGAATCACATAAATCACATCAGGTTAATAAAAAAAAAAACCTTTGCAAAATACACCTCACGGATATCTGGCTGCTCTTTCTAGAGTCTCCTAATCTTTTTGCTCTTATACCACAATTAATATGCACAGGAAAATAATAGTAAAAATAAAAGAGGAGAATCATAACTTCTAAAGACAGACCCTACTGGAGTCAGGGGAGTTTGTTCCCCTCACACTGCATGCTTGGGGGCACAGGGAACACCCTTTGATCCTCTGCACACAAAATCCAGGGCCACTTTGAGTCACCTCTCCTGGAGCTGGCAGAAAGGCATTTCCCGATCCCATTGGCACATGTTGATCCATGCCTCTTTTGCCTGGAAGGCAAATGACACTCAAGTAAAACATTTTGAAGCTTCTTTACCCCACATTTGGCACTTATGAGCTGATGAGTGAAATTTGCAGCCAAAGCTGTGTTTGCCAAGAGAACCCAGGTTCTTACTGCTGCCTGTGAATTGGTGTCTTCCCCAAACAGCCTGCAAGACAGGAAGGGTGTCCTCTCTTTAAACCATAAATCATCCCTTTAATTGGTGATCAGATGCTGTGTGAGAGGCCTGGCAGGTGTCAGTTCATGGCTGTGTAATTGAAGGCAGCTTGCTCTGCTGCATCCCTGCCCCTTGTCTCCTCAGCATGTTGGAGAATCAATGCAAGCCTGAAGTGTGACTTACAACAACAGAGGGGAGAGAAACAGGAGGATGCAGAAGTTTATCTGCCTGCAGAGCAGTGTGTGGGTGACAGCTGAGGCAGTCTGATTTGAAAGGCACCTCAGATGTGCATCGAGGTGGCTGTCAGACATCAGAGAGACTCCCAGCACTTCTGTCCCAGCTCATCGTGTCAGGGGCTGGAAGGAAAGGGGTGTATGGAGGATTTCCACTACATGGAAAATGAATGAAAGAAACTTCTGGGCCAAGAACTCTTATCTCCTTCTCTTGAGCTAATACCTGCTTTAGTTCATTTGTCTGATATTTTCTTCATTTGTTCTCTTTTTTCTCTTCTCACTCACAATGGGTGTAAGTGCACTGTCATGCACATCCTGAAACACAATTTGGTGTAATCACTGCTGGAAACTAGAAGGAGCATGCTTTCCTTCAGGATCGACATTCAGGCCTAAGATATTTTGGGTTCCTCATGATATCAGCTATCTAACCTCTATTTAGGTGACTAACTCCTATTTTAATCAGCAAAAGTTAAGTCCTTAAATATCTTTAAAGACCTGGTCCCCAGTGTCTTCCAGCTTCAGATCCAATCACTGCTTCATCAGTCCCTGGATCCAATCAGCAGTGATTGATTTAATGATGTCAATATTCCTTTCCACTCCTCCATAATTTCCTGTCCCTGCCCTTTATGACTTACTATAGGAAGCAACTCATTATGATAATTCAGTATTCCTACTGCAGACAACTCTGCTGAAAATGAAAAGCCAAATTCTCCACAGCCCCGAGAAGCATCAGGAGCTGCAGCAGCAGTGTGCAGGCTGCTATTTATTGAATTGTTTGTCTATAATGCAATGCCACAGTTTAAAAAATTAAATTAGTTTAATTATGCTATTTAAGGCGATAACTCTCCTGTTGCTACCACTCCCATAATTTTCTGCATTTCCATCTCCTAAATTATCCACTTCTAGGCTTTTTTTCCTAGTCCGTATATATCTGAAAAAAATATCCTTCGAGGTATAATTAACTTTTCCATTCAGAATCCTAATTTCCTCTCTCAGACATTTTCTGCAGTGTTTAAACTATTTATTATGCAAACTTAGAGAAGTCAAAATATGAATTATGTACAAATCTACGTACTGGAGTACACAGCTAATCACTGCATCTTTGTGTCTTGTGGTTCAAGGGAACCAAAATGCACAGAGCAGAAAACATCAGAGTCCAGAGCTCAGCATATAATTTTTTTTCCTCCTGTAAAAGACATCCTTTCCCCCCAGATTAAATAACCTAATGCCATCCTTTTAATGATTTTATTTTTTATCCTGTGCTCAGGTAGTTTCTTATCTCCCACTGCTGTGTTTCACATTGCACTTCCTTCATCTCCCCCAGGCATTCTCACTGCAGTGGGACATGTGAAGACTTGCAATGCCTTCCTCAGGCTGGGGAAGAGTGCACACAGCTGGTGTCTGATTTTCCTCCTTTTCCTGATTTTCCTCATTTGTTTCTTATTTGCCCTTGCATATCTTGGCTTTCCTGGTGGGATTTCACACTGTAAATGTGAGGGTGAGCACTGCCCTGTAGACATCTTGTACTTATAAAAGGCATTTGTCTCCACACATCCAGGCTTTGGCAACATCCTAAAGGATGCTGACGTTCTTGTTGTGGTGAAAGCTGCATGGGGCTCCAAGCTTAGACTGAGGCCTGAAAGACATCAAAGAAAAAGAGACTGTGGTCCCAAGGGTTTTTCAATCCATGACTCTTCATTCTGCTAATTAATAGCACATCAGTGGCCATCTATCTGTCCTATCAGCAGGAAGATGTTCAAAATCCCCCACAGCTTTTCAGTGGCATATTTTCCTGTGTGTCTGTTTGAACTAACATGGAATTACATTGCTTGGAGAAACCTTTTTGCCCCCAATGCATGCGACTTGAAGAAAAGGAAAGGGAAAAAATATGCTTCTATTTATTTTTGCATATGGGATTTTTATGGCACATTAGCACAGAAAATGGACAAGATCTGTGGGGTTGCATCTGAAGAGAGGATTGTGAAATGAATGAATTGGTAGAACTGGATCTTCTGATTCTGTAAGGCTGGGATTCTTCACTGTTCTATGGGTTGAGAGCTGGAGCTGGGTTTTCTGAAATATGAAGAGTTCTCAGAGGGATAAGTCTAAGAAAATAAGACTTACTTCCCCTAAATTTAGCAGCCAAAAGGTCAGGCATTCTTTCTAACCTACCAACCCAAATTCAGTCATCCCTGACTAAATAGTTATTAAAATGGGTGGGATAAAATGTCCTTTTGGATTTTTTCTGTGTGTTGAATATAAATAAAAGGAGTATATGAACTGTATATGAACGGAGACTGGACATCTCTGACAGCCTTGATTGTCCAAGGCTTGGAAAGGGGAGGGAAATACAGTCCTAAATAATGGAGAAAAATTGCTTCTCTAGGAGAATTCTGGGCACGACTTTAATTTATCAGGCCCTTAGGAGCTTTTAAGCAGAGTAAATGAATGTGTTGTTGAAGCTGTGTCCATATTCAAGCCCAAATCAAGGATGTTTGTGCTTCTGTAATGAAACTTGACCAACAGATAAATACTGCTGAGCATGTGCAGTTGAAAGAGGAATGCTCCAGGTTGTTTTCTGAGAAGACTCATGTTCAAAGCATGAGCTCAAACCCTGCTGAATGTACATTTTATTCCATGCCTTTGGCCACCAGCCCAGTGGACATATGGAAAAAGCTGGTAGGTGCAATTCAATAGGAAACAGAGGATGGGACTTGCAAATGTGGGAGCCAAAATACTGAGGTTCTGTCTGTGATGTCAGAGTAGATTTTTAGAGGAGCTATTTTTAGAGGGATTTTATTCTAGATGGGTCATAGATCTTTTCCCAGACAGATTCCTGTGGAACTGGGAAAGAGAACAAACCTGTCCAGTGTGGCTTTGTGAGGAAGATGAGTCTTGCAGTCTCCTGAAAGGGGAGGAAAAAGCACTGTTAAATACTCTTATATCAGCTTCAATGTTTCTTCCTAATTGGCTTTGTCTCATTACCAAAGGCCCCTGACTGCTCTTTTCACTCAGGCACATGGGTGTATGCATGAGGTAGGGGAAGTGGTTTGGATTTTTGTTTCCTTCTCCATCCTTTTGGAAGTCAACAGCTGAAGAGGAGGATTTTTGCAGCAGCTTAGCTGTAACCTCGGTATAACCTGAATTTAACTTCTCAGTCAGGCCATGGGACTCAAACCTGCAGTTTCAAAAAACCTGGTGGGAATTACAGATTTTGTGATTTGGTCCCTTAAACCATCCCATTAGTCTTGAAAGGTCAAACAAGCCTGCACCAGGGGGAGAAATAATTGCAGAAGAACTGAGTTGGAACATCAGATGGAGATTGGAAAACAATCAAAATAAGTTAAAAATACCTTCTGCAAAGACAGCCACAGGCTGGTGCTTCTGAAAAGCTGAGTTCCTTTCTCATCAGGGATTCTCACTATTATTTTTATTTATTGCTTTTGACACCTGGCCTATCATATCAAGAATTCTTCCAGCTCTGTAGCCTCCTGACAGATGCAGTGTGCAGCAAATGCCTTCCCAATGCAGCTGCTTCTGTCCTAGAAACAGGCTCAGGATGCAACCAAATCCTGCTGTGATCAGGGCTGGACAAGTTGAAGGATGGATAAGATGGATGCAGTGACGGCTGATGAGAGGATGAGGCTGAGAGCTGTGTCTAGGAAACTTAAAGACTGGCTGCAGCAAATAAAATATGCATAGCAAGCGGAACAGATAATGTCAGTTCAAATCTTATTTATCTCATCAGTAGGAGCTCTGTGAGTTTGTTGCTTTCCCTTTTTTTGCTATTTTTTGTTTGGGATGTCTCTCATTAACCTGCTTTTCCCTGGATTTGTTTGTGCCTAACTTTGGCAGCCAGCCAGCAGAAAGCAGGGCTTTAATTTCACAAACTGTAGACTGTGTCCCAGTTATTAAACCATATTTGTTTCTCTCTTTCCAGAGTTTTGTTTTAGGCTTGTTTTTCCTTTTTTCCCCTCCCCCTCCCTAGCTCTATTTTTTTTTCTAAATTTTTTTTCTATGTTGTTTCGTTTCTCTCCCACCAAGGGAAAACAACATAGAGATTTAACTCTTGGGGTGCCCCAAACAAAACTGCCATTCCAGGTGGGCCAGATGCTGCTCTGGAAAGGGTCCTGACCAATGGGGTCCCTGACAGTGCTGGGGCTGGGCAGCTACACAGTGACACTGTGGCAGAGGCTGCCTGGGGCTGAGGGAGCCCCTGGAGGGCTGTGCTGGTGAGCTGGGATCTGATGGGTGTCCTGATCCATGGGGTGAGCAGTACTTTGACAATGCAGTGCCTTTGGACACTTTTCAGTCAACAAATGAAGCAGGAAGGACATCCATACTCCTTCTTTTCTCTCTCTGACTTGGAGTGGTTTAGTTGGTTGCTCAGCCATTACACGTGGTCAGTGAAAAAACAAACCTGTCCCAGGAGACCTCTCCAGAGCAGATCTGAAGCTCCCCTTGCACAAACCCCTCTTTTTCTGAACTCCACAGGAGCCTCTCAAAGACAAGTTATCTAAACTTCAGTGTTGTAGGTCTCCCCCTCTCCTAAGCAGGAACCAGTTTTGCAAACACAGACTCATGGTTCTGCATCTTGGAGTTTGAAAGAGTTTTGGGCATCTGTGTCCTTATTTTAAATAGCTCTTGTGACTGCTGGAGCATGGACCTGCATATAGGAGCAGCAGAGCTGAATAATCCACATTCAAATTTGGGCTCAGGCCAAGTTACCACTGTGAAAATTCTGGTTGCACAACTCAGGCAGAACATTTAAACAGTGCTTGGGAGAGGGGCTTTCATTTCATGAGCTTCAGCAGAACCCAGTGATGCCCTTCCTCACCCACAGCTTGGAATGGGACAGGTCTGAAACGGAAGAGATGCACATTGAAGGCAGAGAGTTCTGTCTTGCTCATAACAAGATTCTCTGGGATATCTAGAGGAGGATATAGTCTTTTTTTCTTTTGTTTGCTTGTTTTAGCAGAGGATATAGTCATTTTTTTAAAAATTGTCCATTTCTTCACTGAGTAACATCCACATTCTGTAATTATGCAATATCTGAAAATTCTAGAAAACATCTCAGTTCTGCTGCTGGCAAAAAAAAAAAAAAAAAAAAAGAAGTATCAATCCGTCGTGCTTCACCCAGTGATGTCTCTTTTCCCCGTGGAGGTGCAAAGATGGCTCATTCAGTCAAGAGATATTGCTCAGAGGTCCCCAATCCATCAACCTGGCATAGAGAAGATGGATGGCAGATTCATTTTAAAGACATGTTAGTGTACACAAGAACTCTGAGAATGGTATTTCAGATCAACCCATCCAGGAAAAAAAAAAAAAAAAAGACAGGGATTGTAAGAGACAAAAGTCCCCCTCCAATTTTCCCTATCACAAAGTCTAGCTAACATTTCTAGCACAGCTGCTATCCTAATTAAAGCCTAGGGTGTTTTAAAGCACAGGCAGAAAAACACCATTATATGCTATTTCTAGTCTCAGTTATACAGTCTCCAGTGAACCCTTGCCAATCTTACAGGAAAGAAGAGACACAGAGAGATTTGGGTCCAGACACAAGATGTGTTCAGGCTCTTAAGTCCCCACTGAAATGGTGTCCGTGAGGATCCAGGCTGGAGGAAATCAGAAGCTACAGAAAAATAATTCCTGAGAACAAAAGAGGTTTCTGTCTTAAGCCTGTTCCCACTTCTTACGAATTCCTTCTGTGTTTCAGGACATGTTTGTGTTTGCTGGTCTTTTCCTCCCCATTCATTCCAAAATTCACTCCTGGCCTGGCACAAGCCAAGCTATGAATTATTGGTGTCCCTTCAGCAGAGCGGATGTGGGCTCCAGATGGTGCCTTGCTCTTGGGCTGGCAGGGGATGCAAAGTTGAATTTCAATGTCAGTGAGCAGCTAAATGACTGAGGGCTCATCCACAGACACTTCAGTCACTGGTCTGAAGATATCGAAACTGGGATCTCACAAACTGTGCAGAACTGCTGCTCTCTGAGAGGGATCTGCATTTTCTGCACTCACACCTTGAGCAAACCTGAACACAGAGGCTTGAATCTGGTACCTGCACTTGTTTTCTAGGTCACATTTTACATTGGCAATTGTCCTCTAAACATCAGGCCAGCCCTTCTTCAAGTATGTCTTTTGTTTGACTTGGCTTTTAAAAATTCTTTTTCCCTTGCTGATGCTAATGGTAGTTTTGAAGCACAGAAAATGCCGCCCGAGAATTCCCAGTTATTTATTTTTTTTTCTTTTTAAGACCTTTTACCCAAATGACAGGGTTCATAATAACTTCCATCTTTGTGAAATCAGCTGGGGGTGTGTATCTGTGTGGTCTGGATGTTATTCCATTTGCATGTGGCAATAGTTAAAGTCTATGTCACATCCTAACAGCTCTCTGACTTTTAATTCTGGGTCTGAACTCTCTTCATCTGTCAAGATGATGAGGTCTAGCACTATCCTCCTGTTGGATAAAACTTCTATCCAACATTTTGGGAAATTCTTGTCTTTGTTTTTGAAAAGAAATGCAGCAAATTTTAATTCTAGCAGTGTGAGATCTCCTTCACAGGCCATGCAGATGAAAGTCTTTTCCTTCCTACCTATAACAGAGAGGCATGCAAAGAGCCAGACAAGAAATCAAGTTTTTCTCTTCTCTGCAGTGGGTAGCAGGAAGGACATGATTTGGTTTTTATTTGTTAGAATATTAAGTCAGATCACTTGCTGCTGAGTTCTCAAAGACTCAGAAACATGAAATGCCATTTTTGACATAAGAATATTGTCCTCCTACTTTTATTTGGCTGGTTTTGCTTGCTAAAGGCATCGTAACCAGTTCTTTTAACATTCCACTCATGCAAATCTTCCCATCAGGCTTCAGTAGCACCAAAGTAGGTCGAAATTGTGCTCATATGTGAGCAATTCCTATTCCTCCTTTCCTACCCAGAATCTTCACATTGGTGTAGAGGCAATTAAAGATTTTCTATTCCTCCAACTCTCTTGGTACCTCAATTAATCGGGTTCTCAGCATCTTGATTTTGTGCTAAATTAGTGCTCCCTGTCCCTTCTCGTGCTCCTCCCCTTTGCTGAGTACTCTGCTCTCCTGCACTGTGCTCTGCTCAGCCCCTCCTCTCTCTGCCTTCTCCTCCACTGGAATGGATTAACTCCAAGCAGCACAGCCTTGTGCTCACACAGAATGACCAACACCCCACAGAAATCACAGCTATTTAACAGTCCTGCTGCAATTTCACGTCCAGAATGTTTGACCTAAGCTGTGTCCAGACTTGTGTCTAACAAGAGAATTATTTATCCTAAGACTCACTAAACACTTGCCAAGTGGGTTCAGCAATGAAGTCTTGCTATTTTTTGGTTCTTTGGAAATGATCAAATCAGTCCTTGGTTGGTCTTTCATGATGGGATTGCTGGGGTGAGCTGTGCCGGGCCAGGAGCTGGACTCAGTGATCCTTTTGAGTCCCTTCTGACTCAGGAGATTCTGTGATTTCTTGTGAAAGAATCTGAGAAAGGATCTCTCTTTTCTTTGGATTTTTTTTCACCTCCCTCCACCTCTTTTTTTTTTTTTAATAGATATACACAATTTTCTTTTAATCTATGCTCTGAGTACATTCTCAGTCCCATGCAGATCCCTATTCCATTCTACTAATTGGATCATCAGAGATAATTTCCTACATAACAGCCTAAGAGACTCAAAACAACTGAACATTTCCAGTTAAGTGAAAATTATTCTGTTTTCCTTCTGTTTGGAGCTCTCATTCTCAGTACAGTAGTTATGCATTAGGTCACCAAATCCTTCTGCTGCTGGTGGTTTCTGAGTGTCTAGTTGGGCAATTCTGGTCTCAGCTCTTCTTTGAAGCTCAAGGGACTTTGTGTATTACTGATATCATTGAATCCTAGAAGAGTTTGAGTTGGAAAAGATCTTGAAAATCATCCAGATGCAACAATCCTGCTGTGGGCAGGGACACCTCTCATTGTCCCAGGCTGCTCCAAGCCCCAATGTCCAGCCTGGCCTTGGGCACTGCCAGGGATCCAGGGGCAGCCCCAGCCTCTCTGGGCACCCTGTGCCAGTGCCTGCCCACCCTCACAGGGAAGAATTTCTTCTTAATCTCTACTCTAAACCTCCTCTCTCTCAGTTTGAAGCCATTCCCCCTTACCCTGTCACTTCAGGCCCTTGTAAAGAGCCTCTCTCCATCTTTCTTGTAGCCCCTTCAAAAACTGGAAGGTCACAATTAGGTCACCCTGGAGCCTTCTCTTCTCCAGGCTCAACATTCCCAACTCTCCCAGCCTCACAGCAGAGCTGTTCCATCTCTCTGATCAAATTGGTGACCTCCTCTGGACCTGCTCCAACAGCTCCATGTCCTTCCTGTGTTGGGGACCCCAGAGCTGGATGCAGCTGTGCAGGTGGGGTCTCACCAGAATACCATTTCCATGAGTATTCAATTAGTGGAGCCTCCACCTTCCCACAGCACCCCAAGCATCGTGTAAATGCTGGAGAGATGGGAACAGTTTTGCCAGGCTCTGAGTCATTGTGTTCTCAGGACATTCATCCAACCACCTCCAAACTCAGCTCATAGAATTGGGAGTGATCCCTGGTCCCTCTGCTCCCTTTCAGGATGAGATTTTTGACTCCACCTGCTCAAGGGACAAGACACCAGTGCCGAGTCCCAGTAAAAGGTCCAGTCTCCAGCAAGGTGCTGACTCACCCAAGGGCTGCCAGCAACAGAGGCTTTCCTTAAAAACACAGTACTTTTAAAAGCAGATGAATAATGAACTCGAAGCCACATTTCTGCAGCTCAATGGTGACATCCAGTGACTGGCTCACTTATTCCCAGGTGTGCGTTCCCTAGGGGCAGGCTGGCCCTGCTCCTCTGCTGTGGGGATAGCTCACATGTCTCCTGCAATCACATCATGTTCAGGCTGGAAAATACTTTAAAACAAAATCCCTGTTCAGATTTGCATAACCACTTAATTGCAGTGCCTCATATCTCTTTTGTTCCCATTGAGCAGCTCGGTGCAGCCAGTCCACACGCTCCACTCCCAGCCCTAATGCACCTGGAAAAGGGTTTAACTCAGTTGATGAAGCAATTCCAGCCTTTTAGCAGGAATTTCACCAGCAGCAGCTGACAGGTAACTTCCCTGTGACCTGAAGTGATCTGCAATATTTTATAAGCCAAGGCTCAAAGTTGTTCTTTTGCAGTCACACCATGGCTGGCCTGAGAGGGTGTGGGGTTTGGTGGGGCTCTTCCAGGCTGTGTGGGCAGAGAAAAAGAGGAAAGGCATAGGAAAGAGGTGAAGTGCTGGAAAGGAACAGGAAAAAACAGGCATGAAAAGAAAAATAGATTAAATTATAGGGAATTGCAAAGAAAAAAAGGAGAAAAAAAAATTGAAAGGTATCAAAATGGAGGGAAAGGTATCAAAAGGAAGCTGAAGGAGAAGCAGAGATGAGGAGGAGGAAGAGCTGTCCTGGTCTCAGGGAGAAATGGTGTCATTAAGGGAGCTCAGTGCAGTGGAGATGGCGCATGCTGAATAACTCTGTCAGTGCAGCAGCATCCGGCTTTCCACGGTGATAAATGTCACATGTCTTTGCTGACACTTGATAAAGGTTCTGTCTATCAGCAGTGCCAGCCAGCGGGGCCAGCTGGCTCCAGCTTAACCTTCATCACTGCTCTTTCAAAGAGAACTCCCAGAATTTTCCTCCATTTCTCCCGCTTCCCAGCCCATTCACCCTGCTCACCTCAGTGCTTTCTGGCACTCAGCTTAAAAAAAAGACCACAAGCAGTAGAAATAAAACTGTCCGACTTAGCCAGCCAAGGAGAGACAGTCTGGGGCTGGGCTTATCCAACCAAGGCTCTCAAATAGGATGACAAACATGGAAAAATCATGGAGATGTTAAAATTTTAGAAAAAAATTATGAAAATAAATAATTTCACCCTTTAAACCAGGCTTGCAGCTAATGAGTCATTGAGCTGTGCAGTTTCTCAGCCAGTGTTAAAAGATGGGTGCTGATTTACACCACAAGGATTTGGCCCTTTTTGTGGTTTCACCCCAGCTGGCAACAAAGAACACAAAGCTGCTCACTCCACCCCCTCCTTGCACAGTGGGATGGGGAGAATTGGAAAAAAATAATAACTTGTGGGTTTAGATAAGAACAGTTTAACAACTGAAACAAAGTAAAAGATTATAATAGTACTAATAATACTATAAATACCACTACTACTACTAAGGAAAAAGAGAAGATTATAACCCAAGAAAAAGAAGTGCTGCACAGCACAGCTGCTCACCACCCCCTGCCCAATGCCGACCCCATCCCTGAGCAGCATCAGCCCCTCCCTGCCAAATCTCCTCTGTTTCTCCACTGGACAAGAAGCTCTTTGCTGTGGAATATCCCTTTGGATAGTTTGGGTCAGCAGCCCTGGCCTTTCTCCCTCCCAGCTTGTATACCTCCTCATTGGCAGAGCATGAAATGCTGAAAACTCCTGGATTTAGGGAAGCAACAGCGACCAAACCATCACTTTGTTGTCAATATTCTTCTCATATTGTATCCAAAATGCAGCACTGGCCCCATGACTAAGAAGAAAATTAACTCTGTCCCAACCAATGTCTCATGTGCCCACACGGGGAGGGGAACATGGTGACAATGGCGCTGAAAGACCAGATTAATTAAACTGTCATTATATACTTAAATAAACTTTGGATTGGCTCTGAGAGCACTGGGAAGCAACTGGAGTCATAATACTTCCCATGGGGAGGCCCAAACATCCTTTAAAAATGCAAACTTCTATGCCATAATTGGAAAGTGCAGCCTGGCCACATTAACAGCTTCATTTTGGAGGTGAAACCAAAAAAGGGAAGGTTATTTATCTAAGGTGAAAAATCAGCAAAAAGCCCGAGTGCAAAAATAGTAAAGCAGCTGGTCAGCCTGGTATCAGGAGAGGCAGCAACATCTGAGCTGCACAACAACCTGAACCAATACAAACCACCTGAATTGCAGCTATTCAGGAAGTGAATTATTCAGAGAGGATAAGAATAAATCACACATTAGTACATCAGGTTAATATGGCAGCAAATAACAGGAGAACAGGGTTATTTAGGATATATATAAATTCTTGTCAAGTGAGGTAATTTTTTTTCTCCCTCTGGGCTCAGTGAGACAAACATTCAGTCAGTTCTGAGTATCTCAGCATCACCAATGTATTGACAACTTGGAGGGAACTCAAAAAACATCTTCAGAGATGATTTAGGGACTGCATGGATTGATTTACAAGGAAAGATTTTATGTTCTAAGTGGAACAGATTCATCTCTACTATAATTCTGTTGATGTCAAAGGGCCAAGTTTTGCCCTCAATTACAACAATGTAGATGTGGAAAACTTCACTGGAGTGAAAACGTAAGGTCATGATTATGGGAAAAAAATTGAAAAGTATTATTAGACTCTGGACATATCACTGTGGAGGAATAGTAGAAACTTCAGTGCTTGTGACATTAAAAATTAACCAAGATAATACTATTGAACAATATTGTACAGAGACCTGCAGTGACAAGGGAAATAAAAATACATAAGTGCTATTTCCCCATATTTTTATGATGATGATGGTTACTGTTATATGAAAGCAGGAATCCACATCTGAAATTAACTGCCTATTGGCCATTTTAAACACAACATGTTTTAATATAGACAAAAGATAGCAGGGGAAAATCCATCTTTGGCAGAGCCAAAGAAAATAAAGAGGGTTTTTAAAGTGTGTAATGGATAAAGCAAACCCTAACAAAAGTATCAGCCTTTTCCAATATACATCAGCCAAGGATGGTAAAGCAGAGATGACAAACAGTTAATAACAATGGAAAAAAGGGAATTCTATTCAATATCACTTTGTAAACTGCAGTGTAAAGAGATGGCTCTGAGGAAAGGTTTTAGAGGATGCCTGAAGTGAGCTTCAGGTTGATTTGTAATTTGAAGTATGAATCATGGAATCACCAAGCCTTGAAAAGGCCCCCAGAACCATCGAGTCCAACCTTTGACTGATCCCCACCTTCTCACCCAGACCAGAGCACTGAGTGCTGTGTCCAGGTGTTCCTTGGACACCTCCAGGGAAGGGGATTCCAAACCTCCCTGCACAGCCCCTTCCAATGCCTGACCCCCCTTTCCATGGAGAAATTCCTGCTGATGTCCAACTTGAGCCTCCCCGGGACAGCCTGAGACAATGTCCTTAATGTTCTGTCACTCGTTGTCTGGAAGAAGAGATCAATCCTCACCTGACTCCACCCTCCTGTCAGGGAGTTGTAGAGAGTGAGAAGGTCTCCCCTGAGCCTCCTTTCCTCCTGGCTAAACAACTCCAGCTTCCCTAGCTGCTCCCCACAGGACTTACAAGCTGGTGTAGTCCTCTGGAATCCCAGAATTTCCCAATAGGTTGTTTGCTGTAAGAGGGGAGAACTATTGCCCCTACTCTTTTATTGCTGAGACAAAAATGACATCTCTAGCAGAAAAAAAAAAAAGCTGATGATTTTTGCAAAAGCAAGAGGACCTGAACAGGTTTCAGAGTGTTTTTGTGTCTAGGTCTAGAAATAAGTCAAGGCAGCTGAAGTGCACAGAGTGTGAGGAGGACGTGAGGCACAGGAACAGTTGTGTCCATCACAGTTGAGATCAGGAAGATGAGGCATCGAAATTCTATCAAAAAGCTGCTCTCAAGTGGCTCTGTGTATGAGCATCCCTTCTGACTGCAGGGGTAGGACCTCTGCCAGATGGAAGAATCCACAAGTGCTAAATTCAGTCCTGGAAATACATGAGCTCTTCCCTACTCCATCCAGTTCTCCAGGAATGTGAAACAGGGCTGTGGTCACAGCCCCACTCCCCTGGCCAGGGGCTGATAGCAAGGTTGATAAAGAGAAGTTTTAAAACAGATGTGCACTAACTGAAAATGTCTTTTAAGGAAGTGCAGAATGAAAAAGGAGAAGGAAGAGAAGACCAGGCTTACAAGACATGGAGATCTCCACAGAGAGAGCATCAATCAGCTGAAAGACTTTGGCAAACAACCAGCTGAGAAGCTGATTTTGCTGGGACACAACCTTTGAACTGAAAATTGCTGATGGCAAGGAAGGTGAAGAGGTCATTTCAGTTCATCAGTAGATGAACAACAACTATTATAGATCAGTCTGGGTACTTCAAATCAAAATCAAGTGACAGTTTGGAAGATATCTAACCCATAAATACAAACAAAATTCATAAATAATATGAGAGTTACAGGTAACAGGATGGTCTGATAACAATGTGACATTAAAAATAGAACTTACTATATGGGATTACAAATTACTTTGGATTGATAATTTATCCTGACATAAATGCAGTGAAAATAATGGAAGAGCTAACAGAGGAACCAATTAATAAAGAATTAAGGGATAGGAGTAGAATTAATGACTGTCAACATGATTTTATGGAAAATAGGTTTTATCAAATAAGCCTGATTTAATTATTTGGGGAGATTCCAAGTTGGACTGATAATCACATTGATGGGCTTGGCTTCAGCAAAGCCTCTGACTCAGTATCATAAAATGTTTTGATTCCAAAAGTTAGAGCTACACTAATAGAAAATAGACTAAACAGATTAAAACCAGACCAAACTTGGTGAGTGCAGCAAGAACTAATTAATGGGGCTTTATCACAAGCATTTCCTCCTTGGGAAATTTTGATGTATAAACATATTTGCAATGGGCACTATGAAATACCTCCAGCAAAGACCCTCAAATTAATAACAGTACACACTCACTCTTGCCAAAACACGTCAAAGCAGCAAAGTTTGAGGAAGTGGCACGAGAGGTGCTTCTCGGTACTCCAGACTGTGTTGGATTTGTCTGACAGGTCCATTTAATAAAATATCCAGCCATGGTGGGGGCTCTTCTGGTGTCCACGTGCAGAGCTGACCTGGAATGACCAGTGAGGAGATATGAAATGGGCTGGGACACAAAATCCTGACACTCCAGATCCCCTTTTCTTGTTTTTCCTGGATCCCACTGCAATGTCTTGTGTGCTGCTGGAGGCAACTGCCTGAATTCTGAATTAGATGATGCCTGCTCTTATTTTTCCAGTGCCATCTTCTACTGCCTGCCCTTAGATCCCCATGCCCTGGTTAAACCCTTGGCACCTGCAGACAGCCACATCTTTGCCAATACTACCAATGACTGTGTTTAACTCAGAACCTTATAACTTTGGTATAGGTTATTATAACTCAAAGCCTCCTCCCTTATGTTCTTCCAGATCATATCCCAAATTACTCTCCACACTCAAACAGTAGAAGCAGGCCAGTATCTTCTAGAATCCATACAATCAGAGACCTCTCTAAGGGTGTTTTTTACCCCTCCCTTTTGTCCTCCTGGTAGATATCTGTCAGATTCTGTAATAAACAAAGTCCCAAAGAAAAAACAAGTACTTGTATTTCTTCCCTCCTCTCCAGATCCCCACCCACAAATAAGCAGAATGCTTTTAGTGCACTTAGTGTTCTCAGATTATGTTAAAATATACCAAACATACACTGTTCTAATCTTTCATGAAAACCTTAAATTGCTATTTCTGGGCTCAATTCAACCCTTGCCTCATTCTGTGATAAAAGGACTTAAAAGCACTGTTCTAGAATAGAATAGGCTTCGGGTTTTTTATAGCGTCTTTCACATTCCCAATATCCCAAAGGGCTTTACAAAGCACTGATGTGGAGACTGGAAGTACAGTAAGCACAGGCAAATGTAGCATCCATTATGTGCTCAGGGATGGCTCATGCACCCAGCACCCCACCTTATGTAACAGCAGCGGGGTTGGAAAGGGAGTGAGGCATCCCTTGGACACCAAAATTCCTTTAATGGGCCACAGGCATGGCTGGGAGGCTGAAGGAGTAGGTGGAGTGAAGAAGGAGGGGCAGGAAAGTGTGAGTGGGGGAGCGGTGCAGGTGCTGTGTTTGGAGCATTCAGTGGCACTGATGTGCTTGGGGAGACTGCACTTGGGAGAAATCAGGACATGAAAGGTTTTCTGGCCCGATGGAGGCAATCAGCACCTGGGTGTGTGTCAACATCCTTGCTGGATAAAGGCTTAGCAGGCAAAGTATGTCCAGGATGGGGTGGCGAGGGTGGGAACAGCTTGTCTGTGGTTGGGGCTGGGAATAAAGTATGGAGGAGCCACAGTGAGATGGAAATCATGCATTTGCTGTGTGTCTGTGGAAGAAATCAGTGCAAAATCAGCAGGAGGGCGATGCACTTCCCCTGTGGCTGAATTGTGTGCAGGTTATCTGTGTATCTGAGCAAAAGATGGGGTGAGAAATAATTCCCTCAGTGTGGCAGGGAAAGGAGTGCTCTGCAGACACTCATTGTCACCAAGGCACACACAAAGAGCCTCACACAGATAAACTAATTCACAACCAAAGCAATGGCCCAAGCTAATGAACAGTGGGGTGACCATGGTGACAGCCAGTGACACAGAAGAGTTACAGGTCTGGTGAACGTGTTGGGAATGTTGTTACTACAGGACCAAGAACCATGTCCCAAAGCTGCACTGACCACCCAGGGGAGGCCTCTTTACCCAGGGCACCCAGAAGGCCACAGGTCTTCACCCAAAGGGTAACTGGGTACCCAGTAGGAAAATAACCCCTCACCCAGGGGTGCGGTGGCTCCCAGGTCTGGGGAGTCTCCATAGGATCCATCCCACTCCCCAAGGGTGGTTCCCTCTCACAGAACTGCTGGTCTGAGGAAGATCACAGAGGATAAAAAGGGGCTTCCAGCAGGGTCTGTGGACCACCAGGTCAGACTCACAGTCACCCACACTCACAGCCCAGGAAATACAGCAAAATATAAACCAAGTGAAACTGCTTCCCAGGGAGCACATAGCATGGAATAGTAGAGGTCTGTTTGGAACTGGCTGTGGAATTTCTTGATGTTTGCATCAGACTGATTCAGAAAGAACACATATCATTTTACTTCCACTCAGTCCTTTGTTCCTTTCAAAGTCTGGTTTTTTAGGGACTTAGCATTAAAAATAAATGAGAATTTCCCGCCAAAGACTTTTTTCAGTGCTTCACTGAAAGGCATTCATTTAAATGTAGAATATTTTTAAAGATGTAAACACCTAATGGATGTTACTTACTCTGACAGAAATGGACCTTTGTTTTAATGTCAGGGTTTTCACTAGAAGTTTAAATCAAATTGGGAAAAAAACAGACCTCAAAGCACTTTGTAACCTCTCCTTAAACAACACAACAAAAGAATAAATTTTAAACACTCCCTCTCCTGTCTCTTTCCTGAAGAGCTGTGGACCAAATCATACTACGAAGTGGCAAGGACTGACAAGTCTTGAGTCAGAAATAATAAATGATAACACTCAGCAATGACATGGAGTTTTGTGCGTAAATCAGGAGAAACTGGTGCAGGAGGCAGAGACACCATCGTGGCTTTTCATGGGGGATAAAAATCTTATTTCAGATGGAAGGGTGGGGGGGCTTTATATTTTAGCCCATTATAACTGAGATGGGTGGTAGAACTTTCCCATGTGGATCAGCAGATCCACGGAGGTCAGCAATGCCTCTTAAATAAATGCTGTGGAAAATACCACACCACACTTCCATGACACATCCCTGTGTTGCTCCCTCCCTAACCCCCCAACAGGACTTGTTTTTGAGCAGAACTCGGTGGTAGAAATTTGGGGATGTGAGATTTTTAAAACCTGTGCTTGTTCTTGCATGTAAAACCATCCAGATGTTCAGCTGTAGCTCCTCCATGGGGCTCCACATGGCATTTGCTTCACTCCCAGATATCCCATGAATTATAGAGAAGTGTTTGCTGCAGGCCAGAGAGAACAAGTGTCTGTAATGCTGCTGGAGCCCTGGCTTCCCATGGAGGTTTGGGAGAGGAACAACTCAGTCCCTGTGAGAGAGAGAGAGGACAGACAGGGAGGATGGCACAGTTCCCAGAGGGCAACTTCTGCCAGACTTCCTTTCAGAGCCAGAATGTTACAACACTACAATGTTAAAGGAGATCTCAGCAATCCAGGGACACTTCAGCAGAAATATTTGCTATGCTGTGATCCTGCAGGCACCATTGAATGGCCTGCATTGAAAGGGACCTTAAAGCCCATCCATTCCCACCCCTGCCATGGGCAGGGACACCTCCCACTGTCCCAGGCTGCTCCCAGCCCCCATGTCCAGCCTGGCCTTGGGCACTGCCAGGGATCCAGGGGCAGCCCCAGCTTCTCTGGGCACCCTGTGCCAGGGCCCCCCACCCTCACAGGGAACAATTTTTTCTTCATCTCTAATCCAAACTTACTCTCAGTTTGAAGCAAGCCTTGCCTGTTCTGCCTTTCCCAGCACAATTTTCCTTCCCTCCCAGTTTGCTTCCCCGCCTTTGCTCCAGCCATCAACTCCAGAGCAGGTGGGTTGCTCATGTTTTGCCTGTGCTTGGGGTGGGTGACAGCAAAGGCAACTTCTAAGCAAGAGAAAAAGATTAAAGAGTAGGAAAACAGCAACATTCCTATCTAAAAGGCCTGGTGGACAGCAAGTAGATAAGCCATAAAAGCAAGAAAATGTCTCCAGACTAAAGTAAATAGTAAGCTCAAAAAATCTACCTCTAGGAGATTATGTAGGTGGAACTTTACAAAAGAAATCTCTGGGTTTACCCCAGTGTGAGCCATTGCTTTGAATCATTTGCCAGGCACTTGAGAGTTTAAAATCAGCTTTTGATACAGTATTTTTCTAAAGTGATTTTGAAGATTATATAGAGGGAAAAGGTAAAAATAAACCTGAATGGGAGGGTTTTGTTGAAAAACCAGTTTTACAGCCTGACAGAAAAGTCATGAATGCCTTGGTTAAGAATGAAGCCCTGGAAGGATTGGATATCATTTCTTACCTTGCAAAGTTTTTAGTGAACTGTCTAAAATACCAATGTGCTGCTGCTGAGATAGGCAGATGGAAAGAAGCTGATAAGCCAGAGACAAAGGAAATATCTTCAAATAACCTTTCAGAGAGACATCATTTAATGAACAAAGCAAAGAGATGGGCTTGGAGCAAAGTACTGAACCAAATACCTGCTGGAGAAAAACACAAAGAGGCTGTTTCACGAACAATTTGGAGATGTTGGAATTTGCTCAAATTTCCTTAAAAATTATCCATGACAGATTGGACAGGACTGGAAAAAAGCATAACAAAATTAAGTTCTAACAGTGTTAGTAGCTGATGGAGATCTAATAACTGGCTTTTCTGGATGAGTGAGTCGAAATGATTTCATCTTTTCTTCATTTCTAGAACCAAAACTGACAGTTTTCCAAATGTTCTTGAAAATGTATGGACCTTCATAAACAAGGATCTCACTGTGGAGATACTTTTTCCTTTTGGAGTGGTTGAAATCAGTTCCCCCTCATATTTGTGCAAACCAAGCCCTATAGACTCTGTGTGCAGCAAGAGGGAACTAATACAGCTCCATTCCAATGACTTTAATGCCACAGATTTATGCTGGCTAAAAATTTGGCTTTATTTCTCCACTGTCCTTAGTTCATAGATTTTTTCACTCTGCATGTTAGATTTTTCCTGCAGTAGCAACTGAAAGATGGAACTTAAGCAGAGTCAGATTGAGACATGGGTAAAGCATAAAATTTGTGGGATTTGCACAGGACATAAAAGCCCTTTTACCTCCAGGTTATGCCATTGAAATGGGCTGCAGTCTCTGGAAAGAGACATTTTTTTTGTAAATACTTTAGTTTGACTGCTCCAACTAAGGAATACACTTAAAACTGAAGTAAATTCTGGTGGAATAAGCTATACCACAACCTGTTATATATGTACAGAGGAGATCTCCATCCCCAAAACCCTCCTGTGCCCTCCTTGCCCCTTCTGTGCTTCACCAGCTGCCCCTCAAAATAAAGTAATAAAAATTCAAATGAGGTCTCAGGAAAATATACCTGTGGAGGGGAGACACCTCCTGTCACTTTAATAACACACCAGGTTAATAATATTAAATCACCAGAGGCCAAGGAAATGTCACTGGAAATATTTAAGGCTTCCTACTCAGGAGTGATGAGACTTCAAAGCAGCTGGGAAAGAAGCAGAACTGGGTAGGAAGGACTGGTGAGGCTGATCCTGGCCCGTAGGGAAAAGCAATTTTGCAGAGCTTGGCTTCTCATTTAAGGGGTATATAATATATTAAGAGAATAAAATCTTATATAATGCTGGAAATGAAATATGTGCTGGTGAAAGGGGGTGAGACAGCTCTGCAGGCAGTAGTCCCAAATTTATCCACCAAACCAGCAAAAGATGGACAAGAGTGAGGCCGAGTTTTAACCTTTTGCTGTACCAAGAGACTTGTTCCTCAGCTAATGTCAGAAGTGAGAATTTTACTGACATGAAAATCATCGTGCCCATTTGAACTGGCCATACTCTGGCTCGGGTTTGTACCATACCTTGATCCACCTGGGCATTTTATTGAGGAAATCAGTTTTGAAACAAACCCAGCAATCAAAAATACACAAACTGCTCCTAAAGACAGATGGACAGCACAAGTTTAAGGCTGGCTGGGATTGCTGGAATGATACAAAGCTTTTTGACAGAGCTGTGGGATTTGTGTCACTTAAAAAAATACCATTTCAATTTTTTTTTTTTTTTATTGATCCACAGATATAACTGGACTGTGTGAAAATGGCCAGATCCTTAGCTCAGGAAAAAAAATCCTTCCCTGGAGTTGTTCTGATTTATGCCAGCTAAAGGTAAAATCCTCTTCAGTGGGAGGATAATCCACATTTGTTTGGTTCTTCAGTTCGCTGGACAAATGATTCGGAAAGAAGAGGGACCGAAGCAGGTCTGTGATTTGAAGGACCCTTATATCTCCTGCTGCTCACAGCTCTGCTTCTCTTCCCATCAGAAGGAAGCCTTGAGCACAAGTACTGCTTGTTCAGACTCCAGGCTGTCAGGCAAAACCTTATCCTTAAAAAGCTTCACACAATCCCAACGTGCTCAGACTCCATAAATGCAACTTTTACCTGGCATAGTGACAAAGCCCCGAACAGGGATAGGAAGGGTTGTCCCCAAAACCTAAAAACGGGGATGAAAAGAAAGATTGTGACAAATGGGAGATTTCAAAGCCTAAAATAAAGAGATTCCAGTCCATATTGATCCTTCCTTGGCTGGCATCACACGGAGTTGTGTCAGCCACCTCCTGACCTCAGTGGAAAGAAATCTCCACAGCAGAAGGAAAACTGGCAAATAGAACTCCAGCCTTAAAAATCCCCCATTCTCTGGAGCTAAAATCACCAGGTCTGATTGCTGCAGCAGGCCAAATTATTGAAACAAACCCAAACAGAATTAGTGAGCACATGGGCAGCACATCATTCTTTGGGAAGAGTCAATACAGCAGTTGTAGAGTGAAGTCATCTCTCACAAATCATTCGAGGCTCTTCTAAGTGATTAAGGAATATATCAATAAGGATGATTTCGTCAATGCAGTGCTCAGAAATTAAAAAACAAAACAAACCTCTCACGGTAACATCTCAAAGCTCTTAAAGCAGATCTGAGCTCATGGGATGAGAGAAGTTTTCTTGTTAAATCACCTAAAAAGCCAGGAATAAACATATCCAATATATTCATAATTGGGCTGGAAAAAAAGGTTCATAGAAAGAAGATGAAGTTTGTGGAAGACACAAAATAACTGAGCATGGCCAAATCTGAACCTGACTGTAGAGAGTCACAGAACACTCTTGAGAGAAGGATTCAGTGATGACAAATTAAATTCAGTGTTTGGTAAGTGCTAAGTAATGTATACAGGCAAAATAAGCCAAACTCCACGTTTCCAGTCAGGAATGGGATCTTGGAATCATTGTGATTACTTCTATAAAATGCTAGTTTAGTGCTCAGAAATGCTCAAAAAGGCAAGTGAAATGCAGGAACTGCTGGAATATCAGAGAAAAAGACTGGAGACACAGTGGTTACACATCCCCCTTTCCAGGGGAACAGCACAGGCAGTACAGGAGAGAGGGACTACAGTCCACAGAGCTCTCCACACTGCTTCCTGGGAAATACAGCATCTTGCCATGATCCCAGCAATAAAGCAATGGTTTTTTATGCAACCTAAACATTTAAAGTCGGTTTTGTACCCACTGGTACTTTCCCTGTGTTGTTGAGTGACACAGCAGCACCCTGCTGGCATCAGCCACCAGCACCAACATCTCTTTTTATTGTAATGGGCCAGATTCTCTGCAGGCAAAATCAATGTTATTCCCTCTGGATCAATAGTGAGGGGCCAGTTTGCATCAGATGAGGAGGTGGCTAAATAAAAGTGATTCTGGATATTTCTTGAAATGAAGAGTTTTCCATTGCATCTAAGGATTAAAGAAGAGGATCAGGGGGGTTTCATGTTCATCAAAACAGGGCAAATAAGGTTTTATTCAGTGTAATATAGACATTTCTTTCAGTGAAAGAAAAAACCTGTACTTGCTTTTGTTTATTTGATGTTTCCCCTCCCTACTCAGCCCCACAAGAGAAAATAAGCTGATAAATTCAATAATAGCACTAACATATGTATCAACAATACTGACATGTTTTCAGTTGAATTTTCAGTTCATTCTATTTTCCATCTCACAATGAAATTCAGTTCAATTGAAAGATTCAATAGTAATTGGAAATAAGCTCTGGAAATTGCATAATCTACTTCTCAAAGACCCAGAAATTAACAAACAAACATACAGAACACACACAAACCTAAAGGACCCAAATTCTGTAAAGATGTAATAAGTCAATTAAATTCATGCACAATGTGATTCTTGGCTGATGGGAGAATACAAAGAGAGAGGTCAGATCCTGTTTTCAAAAAGAAGCCTCATGAAAAGGAAAGCAAAAGGAAATGTCATTATTGAACATTATGATGAAAGATGAAAGGAGTCTCATCCAAAAAAAAACATCTCCAAGGGGGTGAAATGTAAATTGTTCAGAGAGGAAGCAAATGAAAGGAGATGTGATAAGGTCAGTGATGAGTAAACATGGGGAGAGCTGCAACTCAGGTTCAGATGATAATAGTAATAAATACGAAAAGGCCTGAGTCCATAGCAGGTAGAAATCAGCACCGTTTCATCCCTTTCAGTGGGGCTGCACAGATTCACACCCACTGAGTCCTGCTCCCAACAGCCCTCAGTGTTTAGGCAGCTCTTTCATCTATTGATGCTGTGCACAAATTATCTTCACCCACAGATGAAGAAAGGGAGGGGGTACAAAGGCCTTGGGGATTTTCATTTTTTCTTCTAATTGCAGGTGTACATTTTGGTTGTTACAGGATTTGAGCATGTTGCTGAAAGCCAGAGCCAAGTCATATCCAAAACGGAATACCTGTAACTTCTATAGATAAGATTTGCCCCAAAACAGGTGTTTCCCAGATGCCTAAAGGAGTCAGAGGACTTGTCCATACAGCACAACTCAGGGCCACAGAACACCAGCTAAGATCCCTCATTGAAACAGCTGAAATATGGATTAAAAAATTCCAGCATTAGCTCAGTCATCCCTTGGGAATGCCTACAAGCTTTCAAGGACAGGCACTGAAAGGACATTCTATCATAAGAAAACACACATATTTGGAAATGTTTATACCTAGGAAAGGGTTAGATTAGATCAAAATGGCAAACTTTGAGTTATGATTGCTTAATTATAAGTTGACACACACACCTATGATACCTGCAGGAATTCTAGACACGGGCACTGCTGAGAGGGGACTCCTAAACTGTATTTCCTGCTCTGTTACAGGGCTCCTGCTGGCAGCTACATGTGGAATAAATCCCTGCAGAGACATAATTTTCCTAGACAAGTTAATCATTCCATAAGGGCACTCCTTCCCCTTGACGTGAACTGGAGCACAGCTCCTCTGCCTGCTCCTAAACTGCCGAGTGACTCGGCCCCAAACTGGTTGCCACTCATTTGTAAGGAGGAAACCCCTGGGCTCGGCACAGGCAGGTTTGTTTAATATGTGGAGCTCCAAGAGATCCACTGGGATGGAAGGTTCTCAGAGGATGCTCGTCATCATCAAATGTAGGATGATAGTTAATTAGCTGGGATGTCTCTCGGTGCCCAGGAGAGCAGCCATTCAAGCCTGACAGAGATAACTTGTCTGAGGAGTGAGTAATCCTGATAAATGGAACTCCAGAAAAGGACAGGAGAAACCAGAGAGGCAGGAGCAGTATCTCTCCATCTGAGATTAGGAATTTTGATTCCCCTTCCATCACTGTATAAGTGAACACTGACACTCCAGTTGGGCTGAAGAGGTATTTTGGTGCTCTCATCCTCACTGACTACACCATCACTCACATCCACAGCTAACCCTGCTGGAACAAGGGACATCAAAAAGTGCTTCTGCCCACCCTGTTCCAACACACATATAAACAATAAAACATTTTGAAAAAATATAGGTTTTAATAGAAATTAGCTATATATGGTCAATATCTGCAAGAGTCTGATCCTTTCTGGGGTCCCCAGCACAGGAAGGACATGGACATGTTGGAGCGAATCCAGAGGAGGACACAAAGTTTATCAGAGGGATGAAGCAGCTCTGCTCTGAGGAGAGGCTGAGGGAACTGGGATTGTTTAGCCTGGAGAAGAGAAGGTTCTGGGCTGACCTGACTGTGGTCTTCCAGTATCTGAAGAGAGCCTAAAGGAAGGTGGAGGGAGACTATTTTCAGGGCCTGGAGTGACAGGATGAGGGGGAATGGCTTCAAAGTGACAAAGAGAAGGTTTGGATGAGATAACAGGAAAAAATTCTTTGCTGTGAGGGTGGAGAGGCCCTGGCACAGAGGAACTGTGGCTGCCCCTGGATCCCTGGAAATGTCCAAGGCCAGGCTGGGTGGAGCTCTGAGCAATCTGGTCCAGTGGAAGATGTCCCTGCCCATGGCAGGGGGTGGAACTAGAGGAGCTGTAAGCTCCCTTCACACCCAACACATTCCATGATTCCCTTAGAGGTCTCTGAGTGAGTGCAAATGCCCTACTCCAGGCACCAGCAATTAAAAATTACATCCTCTGGCTGCTACACAGCAAACCCAGAAACAACAGCCCTTTAATTGTGCCAGTAATGCAACATTCAGATATCCTACAGGGATTTGTTTACCACTGATGATGAAACTCCACAAAAAACTCCATAAAACCTGACGTGTATCCCAGTCCAGCTGTGAATAAAGATGCTTTCCAAATCTGGACTGCAATTTGTGAAACCTGCTACAGAAGGTAGCAGAAAGGTGTTCTGTAAGATATTATTATTAGGAATTTTATAAAACTTTGAAGGTTATTATTGCTCCAGATTAGGTTGAAATGTTTAATTATGAAGAGAGAGAAGGTTTCTGGCCTTTTCAAAGCATAGGAGCCTTTATTGATTTTATTAGTCAAAGAAGGTGATAATTTTTACATTAATAACCAGAGAGCAATTCCTCCCTTAAACAGTGATTATAAAAAACTAATGGAAATACCACTGGAAAAGCCTGAGGAAGGTCACTCTTTTTTCTTATTTCTTGTAATCAATATTAGTCCATCAAAGGCTGCAGAAATACAGCAATAATCTAAGTGGAATTGTGGACACTTCTGAACTTGCAGGCAGATGTGGCAATGCCTTCCCTGCTAATTGAGGTTGGATCAAATGAAAGCCTTTGGTTGGGTGAACTATAATTGCTCAGGAGCTGCAAACATGGTCAGCTACCTGAGGTGTTTGTTAAAGGGCTCCAGGACTTCCGTGGAGGTGTCTGTGGAAGGCCCTGGATAAGGAGGCAGGTGGAGACTGGACAGGAATGACTTCAAGTCAACTGAGCAACCAGGTGTGATTCACCTTTGAGGGTTTTAGTTGTGGGGTTTTGGTGGGGTTACACAGGGGGAAGATGGGACAGTGTGCTGGAACTTGTCCCAAGGTGCCTGTGACATCCCCCTGCCCTGGGAGCTTGTGGTGCCCCTGAGACCCCCCCACACAACTGGGAAGTCAGAAGCAGCTGGAAGCAATGCCAAGAACCCCAGTTCCACTGTGCCATGGGCTACCAGACCATGACAGCTCATCCATAGCTGGCTCTGGGTCTTAGCTCTATTGTTACCTTTAGACAGGAGCTGCCCCACTGAAGGAGGGCAGAGATGCAAGCAGCCCAGCAACCCCTTTAGCAGCCCAGCAATCCCTTCAGCAGCCCAGCTTTCTGTCCTGCCCAAGAAACTCTGTGGAAAACCATCCCAGGATGTCCTGTGCACCCAGCACGTCTCTGTCCTCAATTAGCAGCTGCTTTATAACCCCAAAGCATGACGTCCTCCATCCTTCATACATTTTTTATTTTCTCTAATAGAATTTCCCATTATTCATATGAATCCCTAATCCTTTTGTGAATCCTCCAAGGCTCTCGGCTTCAATAACGTCTGTGGTATTGAGTGCCACGTGTTAATTATGTGCTGTGTAGGAAAAGTATTTCTTACTATCAGTTTTAAATCATTTGCTTTAAAAAATAATTTAATGGTTATACCAAGCATAATGGAATATAGAACTGCATAGATACGGCATATCTCGCCTTAAAAATTAATTACGGTTTCCTGAACACTGGGAAACTGAGGCCTGAAAGGACATAACTTAAAATTGGTCATTTGCTGCTAAAGATAGAGCCTAGGAGTTCTGCTTCTTATATTCTTTCTACAAATAAATAAAAAATATGTTTTGCCATATAAAGAAGCTGATTTAGACATCTCAAGTTTTCTTGTTCATTTTAAGGAACAATCCCCTTGCTTTGCACTCATAAGGAGGAAAAAAAAAAAGGGATTTCTATCTGATGGAGAGACTGTGTTAGAAGAAATGTCAGGGATCAGATTCCACCAAATCAAGTTTGCTGTGACCCACAGGGAACCCAAGGTAAACATCTGGAAAACAAAAGACTAACACTGAAACTACTGGGAATTCTCTGTTCTGGACAGGATTAAAGTCATTCTGCCTCTTCTATTGCCAATAATCCTTGAGAGGAGATTTGATTCTCACTCACCACAAATAACTTTATATATTTTACTTGCTAATATTACTGGGGTGGTGTGAGGAACAGACTTGTGCAAAATGTACCCTATTTACCAATGTGTAAAGAAAAGGCTCAGGGATAAAATAACCACCCCCATCCAAAACTATACCTCATCCCCATGTCGAAAATAGCTGAGGACAGGGAATTACTCTCCCGCTGCTCCTTGCTCATGTGTTGTATATAATGGTTTCTGGAAACATTTTTGTCATGCAGGGATAAAGGAGATGGAAAATAATCATCCTTACGTATCTAAGTATGGTATTTAGATGACCTTCATTACCCCTGCACTGACTGCCTCCACACTTTTGGAGTATTTATACTCTGAAAATCCCATGACGCAAGAGAGTGTTGACAGACCCAAGTTACAGGAAAAAAAAAAAAAAAACCAGGAGGAAAAAGGTGACTTATTCAAGATTAGAGAGACCTGTAGCAGTGCAGAATCCTGAACCCGGGTCACCCAAGATTTAACTCACTGCTCTGTGTACTTCTGTAGCCTCCCTTATTGACCCAGGCTTATAACCTGTCTCATCTATCTATAAAGCAGGGATTTATTAGGACAGGGAAATGTCTCAGCAAATGCCACACTCTACCCAAGAAACCTTTCCTATTGGAAGTGATATAAGGTAAGATTGTGAAAACAGGCAGTTGTATTTTTTTTTTCAGCCCCAAATGGGTTGATTTTAATCACAGCAAGAATTACATGGGGTGGAAGTGCCTTCACATCCCAGCTCGGGTGGCCAAATGTTCCAGTCAGACGAGACGTTTGATGGGGAAGATTGTTGACAGAGGTTTCTGAAGATTCAGTGATCACTGAGCATCATCTCCTCTTAGTAGAGAAGAAAGACTTTGAGAAGAGCCAGAAAATAGGGCCTGACATGTTTGTGACTCTCCTGATTTAAAAATGCACACATATGGGTATGGATATAGGTACAATATCATTCCAGTCAAATGTTCTGCAGGGCTTTCTCAATCCTTATTCACACAACATCCTTCCCTTGTTTACAGTTTAATTTAAATTAATGTTTTAATTTTTCAAACGAGCAGTGACATTGTTTATGAATGCATTACCACTGAATAATAACTCTTGAATATCAATTAACTTCAGCAATTTTAAACTACAAAGCCCTTGCAGTCAAAAGCCTGTGCTCACAGAATCAGATTTGTTTAAAACCACCAAATTCCATCAAGTTTTCAGCTGTCAACAGTAATCAGCATTTGCAAGGAGTTGTATTCCAGAGGAGGATCCTGATGGGATACAGAGTCTGCAGAGCAGTAGGTCAGTTCAGGAGTAGGAAACATGTCTTACCCCCACTCCAAAAGTGACCCTAATGACAGTTAGATGATTCTATTGTCATATTGCCCTGTGGTGAGGTGGGACAGGCTGTGGGGGCAGTTACAAGGTGGGGAAGGAGAAATTGGAATTAATTCTAATTTCCAATTAGAAATTGGAAGTAGAATTACAGGAAAACAACAAGAAATAGGGTCTGACTTGGCACCACACAGGATCTGCCTGGTAGAAACCAAAATGAGTGTATCCTCTTCCCATTCCTTGTGCTTGTGCAAGGAGAAATGATCAGGGGTGACAGCTTAAAAACCATGAGTCCCAGGCTGGGGGTGCAACAGTGCAGCTGAACTTTAACTTATCCTGAGAAAAGGGAGCTGTGAAATTCAACAAAGCTCCTGACTGAGGGATCTTGGTAGGCCTGACCCAGCCTCAGGGAAGAAGCATGACCTATGATGAAGCTCTCTGGTGGTTTACGATTTTTGGGGTTTTTTGGTGGTTGTTGTTGGCTTTGGGCTTTTTTTTTTTTTTCCCCACCTAGATGGGAGGAAGACTTGATTTCCACAGAATTCCTACTGGATGGATCGTGCTCTACATGGACCTGAGCAGGGACACAGCTGGGGTGGCTCTGGGGACACACAGCTCCTGTCCTTAAGGTTTCTTCTTGCTCTCAGCTTCACCTGCAGCTCTGGCAGCAGGAACTGAGAGTTGGAGAGGGTTTAGCCTCCGGTCTGAGGAAAGTCTGAGGGGGTCTTTCCTTTGTACTTCTCAGCATGCAAACAACAGAAACATTTCAGCTGCCAGGTGGCTCCCCAGAGCACCAAGAACTCAGCCACAGAAGAGCCTAAGCCATGGAGATCACAAGTTGTGTTCTGTGGCCGCCATTTCCACAATCCCAAATTAGTTCAGTTCTCACATCCCACTCCTGAGGAAGACATGAGCTGTAAGTGCCTCAGCCTGCCTTGCAGGGGCCCAGCTAACAAATGGAGGCTGTAATATTTCAATCAATAGATGAAAAAGAAAGAGAAGAAACGAAGCAGTCAGGGAAGACAGAGACATTATTGATGCTTCTATTACTGCCTGAAATTGGTCACTGTGGAGAAAAACAAGTAGCCACAAAGTGGACTTGGCCTGACCTTTCGCTCCTCAGCAGGCAGCAGATTGGTCATTCTGGTCACTGCCAGTGAAAAATGAGGCTGAAATCTTCTTTTAGTGGATGAGGGACCAGTGCTCAGTCCCCACAGCAGGAGTGAATTCATGGGTCAAGGGGGAAGCTGTAACCCTCACTGTGGGCTCCAGAGAGATTCTCACATGACACATTAGGACAGGGAATGCAGGATTGATTTGCTGCTTAACTTGAGTGGTGTGTGTTCAAATGTGAGCAGACAGACTCCTCCAACAGGGAGAGGAGTTTCAGAGTGATGGACAAACCAGAGCAGGGAAAGCTGAGCGACCAGCAGTGCAGTGAGGCAGGGAAGCTTCGAGCCAGGCAGGAAAATGGTGAAGAACAGGATGGGAAGAAAGCACAGAGAGGAATTTTGACTACACAGTACTGAGGTGTGACAAAGTGAACTGAGGCAACTCAGACCAAGGCAGGAACCTGTACAAATTCAAAAGGAAGGTTAAACATAAGGGCAGAGAGCCTGGAGCACCAATTCTGCACAAACTCTTCTACCAACTTCCATATGGCCTTGGATGGCCTTTCTCAGCTCCACAGTAGCTATAAAAATGCTTCCCTTGCCCCCAGGACACTACAGTCCCTGACACATACCCAGAGGGAGGACTTAATACCTTCCAGACACAAGTCAGAAAGGGGAAAGAGAAGATTTTCCAGCAGCAGAGCAAAACTTGTGTATGTAAGGCCAGATGGAATTGGGCAGGCAGCTGCAGGAGATCCCACCTTGCTGCGGAGGAGAGCTGTGGGGAATAAAAACAAACTAACATGGAGTACAAGAAGCTTTGCCAAGTGTGGGGAGCTAATGGCCTGGAGAAAGGGACACCCTCTTCTGGCAGACCAGAGTGGTCCAAGGAGAAAGAGGATGATTGGTGTATCCTAAGGAATGTGCTGGCATATAACAAACTGGTAGGGAATAAATAAGCAAACAAATAATAATACTTTGCCCTAAAAGAGAATAAAAGCTCATGAAGTAGCGTGTGCAGGACAGAAATTCTACAGGGAGAAATTAAATTTTTTTTAATGTATTTTGTTTTTATCATACCTGCAGATTCTGTAGCCTCAATGAACACAGAGACCCATAATTTAAGTTCACCTGGATGGCTTAGCTCCCACGATAAACTTCAAGAAACAGCACTTACCTTCCTATTAGCACTGTGAACTGACTTGGGTGGTGAACTCTTGACGAAGAACAGACATCAGAGAAGTGCTTTAAAATAACAGGTCGCAAACACTCATAATAAATCTGTTTGGATGCACTTTGGGGAATGCAAATCACTTAAATTATTCAAGTGTCAAGCTGTTGGGACTTGGGCAGGTTGAGTACTGGTGCACTGAAAGCCAAGGCAGCCCAAAGTGAGCAGGGCAAGGAAGGAAACACACGCTTTAAATTCAAGCTGCTGAAGCTTGTAACCATCAGCTCTTTGCCTTTACTTAATGAACGACAGGGCTGAAAGGGTTTGGGCTGCAAGGTGAAGGGAAAAGGAGGAAATAAGGATTGGGCAGTGGCAGAAGTGAGAGAAGGCAGCAAACCCTGAGTGTAGAGCCAAGAGTGGGATAGAAGGAAGATATGTATGACACAGTGGGGATGTGCAGCTACCTCCTCTATTTAAATCTGCTATGATATGTGTAGGAAGGTACTTTGAAGAAAGGAGATTATCTTCTACATTTTCCAGGAAATGTAGCAAACTGAAGGAAAACCTGTGAAATACTTCAATCTATTTTACTTGCTTGAGCATCAGAAAGGAATGGGGTTGGTTTCAGGTCCACTCCCTTACCCAGCTTATATAGCTGGGTGGGCTCCTTACCTGCCCATGCCTGCTGGCTATAATCCAGCTCTTCTGATATTTAAATGCATTCTTCTAATTAATACCTGAATTTATTAAAGGCCTGTTTATTATACCCATTTGTTCTTTCAGCATTGTCCTTTTGATTTAATAGCTCTTTTCCTTCCCTGCTGCTACACCCTGATCTACTTACATACAACAATCCCTCCTCTCTTTCACCCTTCAGTTTTGCTAAGCTCCTTAGTCAGCTCTTATAAGAAAAGATCTTCCTTCCCAGACCATAATTTAGTATTCTATTGTTTGAAAAACACCCGTCAAATGTTCATTATTTCCTCCTCCTTTTTCCTTGGCAAAAATTCAGAATTCTGAGCAAAACCTACTGTAGCAATTTTTTTTCTGTCTCCTGCTTCCAGCAGCAGCACAAAGATTGAATCAAGTTACTGTGAGGAGCAGCACAGGTAAACTGTGCAAGCAATTCAGTCATCAGGGGACTTTAATTCTTCCAGCCCACCTGATACCTTTTAAATTTGCTTTTCAAACACATCCTTAAGCAGCAAATCCTGTCTGTGACAAAAACACGCAGGTAGTATTTGCAAGAAATAGTGTTTATTCATCAAAGTCAATGGGAATTTTTTGGGTTTATATAGCTCAGGTTCTATTCCTTTAGAGCTGGTGCAGTTCAGGGAATATCCAGGCACAGATAAATGCTGGACTTTGTTGATATGATATCTTGTGTCTCTCTGTACTTAAGGGCTTTAGAAATTGATTAACTGAAACCCTTATCAGGAAGGTAGCTATTATAATACTCATTTTACTGACGAGAAAAACAGAGCACAGAAAAGCTTAGCGACAGCACAAGGTTACACAGTGAATTAGTGGCAGGAATACTGATTCCATCTCCCTGGTCTGACCATTAGACACACTCCCTTAATCAGAATCTTCCCCCAATTCCTTTGCCTAATTTTATGCACTTTTTTTTTTTTAAAAAAAAAGGCATTTTGCCCTGCCTTTCTACATTTTCTAGTCTGGCTGGGAGCTATGGGAGAAACATTGCCTAGAACAAAAAGTTGGGCTCAGCAATATTTTAAGTATGACAAGGAAAAAAAACCTCCCTCAAAGAGCACATTCTCCTAAGATTTTCAGCCTGAATTTGCAGCTTCAGAGAATTGAGCTAAGCCACCGAATAGCTGGGTGCTTAATATGAAGCAAACTTCTTAAGGCTTTGCATTCATGCATTATTAGCAGCTTCATTCTATATCTAAGTTACTTATATGGCTCCTAATTACCACAGGATCTTAATGCCTCGCCTTAATGTGTTTATCCTTGATGCAGCCCAGTGGTGCAAGAGTGTTGAGCCTCCTGCTCCATGGGCTAATTTTGTGGTGCACAAGACTCCAGAAAATTCAGTCTTCAGAGGGATTTATACAGTGAGTCTTCATCTACTTCCTCTGCCAAAAGCAGACTTCAGGTCTCACTTGGGAATGTCTCCATGAGCTTGGCCTTGGGGGACCTGCAGTCTCTGGGCACAGGGAAATCAGCCGGCCTGGTGTGGAAAGCTCTTTGCAACCAGCAAATTAGGTATTTCAAGATGTCTGTTTATTTTTTTGAGAGGCTTTAATGGGTTGCCTGATTTCACTCAAGAAGCGTGTGGCAGAGGGAATTTCATTCAGAATCATTAAGGTTGGGAAAGACCTCTGAGATCATCGAGTCCAGCCTGTGACCGATCCCCACCTTGTCACCCAGCCCAGAGCCCTGAGTGCCACCTCCAGGGATGGGGACTCCACCACCTCCCCGGACAGCCCCTTCCAGTATTTCACAGCCCCTTATGTGAAGAAATTTCACCGTGGTCCTGTGAGCACTGTCCATGTTTAGCAACAAAGCCTGACTGAAATTAGAATGAAACATGCAAGAAGAGGTGAAAACACCAGCAAACAGGACTCCTTTTCCTGAAATGCACAAAAACTTAAAAGTTGTACAACAACCTCTGATTGTTCATGAACCTGAGAAAAGTTTCTTCTTGTTTTCATCTCCTAGCTCCAGTTTAATCATTAAAATGGATTTATGAGCAGTAGGTGCTCTGGATTGATCACCCATACAAGGAGCCCATTTCATTGTAAGTTTAGAGATTGCAGCCCTGTGCCAAAGAAGTGTTCTGCAAGGCTTCTGGATACCTAAAATGTTGCTAAAATCCTAATCTAGTCCTTTTGCCCAGGAGCAAATTCTACCTGTAATTATTAGGAATGCTCACCTAGTTCAGGAGTCTGACTACTTGAACATTTGTCTCCATAAGCTTTACACTTTAATAAATAATTTACCCCCAAAATGCACTTAAATTAGGTCTGTAATTCTACCATGAGGCTCTGGTGGTGTGAGGAGACCTCCTGACTTTGCTCTGATCATTTATAATGCCACCATAAGTCATCAGTGGAATTGCAGCATTCTTATTTATTGCAGCGCTTATATTGTTCCTTATATCGTTTATTATCCTCATTTGGAATCGCCCCAGCTCGTCAGGAGGAAAAGATGTTGCACAGCCACCAGTTTAGGCTATTTCTTAGCACAGAAATGGTGCCTTCCTGAGGAAGCAGAGATGTTATCAGGCAGAGGATGGATATAAATTGCCTGGACATCCTGTCCTCATTTCTGCTGGTCTTTCCATTCAATTTGGGGAGGATTAAGGGGATGTCACAGAGCCTGAAGCTTTTGGTGATCTTTTTGCTTCTTCTTTCCTTCTTGAGGAGGGCACACTGCACCCCTGTCACTGCTCTGACCTGTGAGAAACCTGCACAGGAAAGGGGACAAGAAATGATCACATAAAACCACACCCTCCTCTCCCACTCTCGCACGCTATTCAGGTGAGAGCCAGACCTCTGCAAATACAGATCACGTCCTCCTTCCTGCTAGAAGCAGGTTAAAATTAATAAATCAGGGATTAAAAAAAAAAAAAAAAAGTCAGATTTAAGATCACCCAGGTATCCCCAATGGTTTTTCTTTCCAGATGCATTATAATAATTTTTAATGACATCATCTCACACTATTTTTACCGGAGTTCTTCCTTTTAATGGGTCGATGAGCATGATCTCCAAGGTGGAGGTGGGGGGAGCAGAACACTGCTTTGCTTTATCTCAAACTGTTCATGCAGAATCTAACTCATAGCAGCTGTTCAGCACGACACACCAGAGTCCAGATAACTAAAAGCACTTAAAAGCAGAGTATTTCAATGGGAAAAGTTGCAAGCACAGCCCCTAAGAAGCCATTGCACTGCCACTGTCCTGCCTTGCTGAGGGCAGTCCTTAACAGGGGAGTAGGACTGGGTGACCTTTAACAGCTCCAATCCAAACTTTTCTATTGTTCTAAATATGTAGGATAAATTCTCTCAAAAGCTTAGGAAAATTCTGCCTTTCTGGTTATTTCCCCATTGTAAGCTTACCTGAATTTGTTCCTGGGGCCCGTTGGTTTCCCTACATCTCTATCTTGGTGCTGGCAGGTTTCTCACTCCCCAGTTCAGCCATTAACTGTAGGGTTTGGCCTGGACAATTTATTCCCATAAAACACAGGATTGACAGCGATGAGGGCACAGAGCTGCCTCTGCAGACACCCTGGACACACGCCTGGCTCCCAGGATGTGTATTTTGGAGGCTGCTGTGCTGCAGCCCCCAGAGACAGCCAGCCAGAGGGAACAACCTCACTGCCCTGGGGTTCCAAAGAGACCTGTCCCACCCCTGGTGCTCTCTGACTCTGTGTGACAGGCACCCACCCACTGCTCTCCCATCTTTGCAATCAAATTCAACCCAGAAAGCAGCAGAGAGTGAAGCTGGAAATAAGCAGAGCTGCTAAAAATGGGAATAAAGAAAATGAGGAGGAAGATTTCATGTTCCTTTATTTACACTCCTGCACAGCCCAACAAGGCAATGATAATGCAGCACAGAGTTAGTGAATATGTCATGAACATTAGTCTGGATTTTGGGACATAGCAGAATCCCACCAGGAGAGAGGGTTTAAATCTTGCAGCAGGAACACAGAAAATAAGTCCTTTTATAACCCTCTCTCTTCAGAAAATGTATCCACACATTGGAATCAGAAGGCCCTTTCCAGGTTAACTTAACTATACTTTTTCTCTGGAGTTTGAGAACATCCGAGTTGAACTCAGCAGAGCAGCCACCCACCCCCTGAAAGCAGCAGCACTCAGGCAGACTTTGGGGATTTCATTCTCCTTGCAGAAAAGAAAAAGCCCAGGAAGGAGGAGGATGTGTCTGTGCTGCCATGTGGAATCACTCATTTTACACTGATCCCCATCAGCCAGATGAAGCTTTGCTTAAATAAACAGACACCGAGGCTTTCCAAGGCGGTTCCCACTTGTTTTCCCACAAGGGCAGACCCCACAGCAGGACACAGCAGGACACAGGGAGTGTAGGATGGGCTTGGAACAGGAGAATCATCCCCCTTGTTTCTCAGGTTCTCTTGTTAATTGTTTTTTTTCTGTGTATTTTTGGAAAATGAGAAGTCAAACAAGGAAGTGAGGTAATGAACCAATCCTCACAGAGGGGCTCTGCATTTGGCAGTGGGGACAACGGTGTCTGAACAGCTGAAACAAACAGTCCAGAGAGAGCTAAAAATGATGGGGGCTTAGGGAGAAGGCTTTTTTTTTTTATACATCTTGCTGAATATTGCAAATTTGGTGAACTGAGCAAGTGACCATCTGGGATTTTCATGTAAAGACATATGTCAGTGAAGAGCTATTCAAATCAGCCCCAAAGCTGGCTGTGTCACACTTTTGATGTCTTTTCTTCTATCACTTAGAAGTAGTTTTACTAAGAACAAACTATCTTGAATATGTTAAAAAAATGGTAATTTAAATAGTAAAAAAATTATCCCTTTCAGCCTCCTTTATATCAAAGGGTTTGTTTTGGCCACTTAGCTTGGCTTTCTGTCGCTGTCATTAGCTGTGTCGGGGTTGGAACACGGCAGACAGAGAGGGACGTGTGAGTTCCACTCTAAGCCATTAAAGCCTGTGAAATTGGACAATTGGCTATGCAGACAGCCCTTAGAAGTGCTTCGAACACTTTCAGTTCTTGGCTTAGGACTGAAAATGGGGATGGGAACAAGAAAATATCTCTATATATGTACTGAAGCTTTGGGAAAAAAAAAAAAAAAAAAAAAAGCAAAATAAAAAAGCACTGAATGTAGGACATGGAAACATGAAACTTCCAGACTTTAAGTCTTCATCCCTTCAGAAGTATTTTTCCAGGTATGGCTCACACCACACCCCTCAACACTTAATCAAATTCCTGATGAAATTTCACATTATGCTGGCATCAGGGATAAGAACTTTCTTTACACAGAATTGCAAACCCAATGTTTCCATCCTTCCTTCTTCCAAACTGAGAAAGCTGATTCCACTTTATGAATGATCCCTTTTTAGAAAGACAAGCAAGGAAAAGCAGTTATTACTTTGCTCCTTCGCTGTCACTGAACCTTCCATGGATTTCAGTCTTTCTCTCCTGTGATCCATTGCTCCTCTCATGGTTTCAGCCCAGCCTGGGAAGGTTCTGCTTGTGCCATCTGTGTCCTCAATATATTAAAGGAATGGACTAAATTCATCAGCACTTTCTGCTTTTACCCCATAGCCCTGCTCACTTCAGTGTTTCTTGGATTATATCGTGGGTGTTTAGACTCTGCCCTTGCTTTGCAGGTGAACTTTGCAGTCAGGTACATAGAAATGATTGAAAAGCTCTGGTTTTTCTCCAGAATTGCAGGCTCTTTTTGTCTATTCATCTGTCAATAGGTGCATTTTCTCTCTTGCTAACATGGAATATCCAGACAGGATGACATTTTCTTTCTCTGAAACATTACCCAGCCAAATCCTACAATAAATAGCTGTATCTTCAGAAGATTTTGAGATACTGATTGTAGGACTCTTGAAAAATCTCTCTGCAAGAAGCAAAGGGCTTGAAATCACGACTGTGATTAAGCAACTGACATCCCGTTCTCTGGTTTGGGGCACAAAAGTGCATGGAAAAAGTGCCATTCCTTGTTATAAGAGCTGTTCAGTGATCAGACCTCCACAGTCTTTTTTAAATGACCTAAATTTATATTTAAAAGCATTACATTTCCCTTACAAGATCAGACAGTACAGTGGTGTGTGAAGTACGAGGAGGGCTACAATGGGCATGGACTCAAATACAGCTGCAGGATGTGCCCACCAAGCCACCAAGAGGAATTTGCAACAGAAGGCTACAGCCCAGAGCATGTGATTTCTGGTGGCATCATGATCAAGGGGCTTGGAAGGTTTCCCTGTGAGTGTTGAGCCATCTCAGAAATCCTGCCCAGCAACAGAAGCCTGACAGCAAACTTCTCTGGAAGGAAAAGGTACTTCCAGCCTCACTTTCTCATTCTCTAAACCTTGAAAATAGCATTCACCACCTCCTCTCTCCCCAAGTTTTTGTGGTTTTCTATTACAAATTTCTCTGGGTTGAAGTGGGGTCTGATTTCACTCAAACTCTTGCTCGTTCTAGAGTGAAATTTGAGGTGACAAGAGGGTACATTTTCCTTAGAATGTCTGTTTTACCTTCTAGTCAGCAGGAATGAAATTGCCTGGTGATGCCCTCCCCTTGGGGACCTCTCTGAAAATGAGATGTATCTCTCATGAGGACCTCTCAGCAAGCACAATTGAAATATCTTTGTGACTGCAGTAGCTCTGTAATGAATGAATTAATTGATTTCACCCTCAGCTGCTTCTTCATCGACCCCGCTGGCCCCACAATGAGGAAGGAACTTTGTTCCAGTTCCAGTTCCCCTCAAAGCCCCGTTCTATTTAAAGGTAGAAGAAAAGGCTGCAGGGCTCAGAGTGGGAATCCCAAGACCTCCATTCTGGATGGCAGCCAGATAGGTCATCAAGCTGCACTCTGAGTTTGGATAGAGAGATGGGAACTCCACCTTTCAGCCACTCTCAGGGGCTCTGTTACAGGTGGAAAGTGGGTCTGAGAAGTTTGATGTCCTGACAGTGCATCTTACCTCAGTCTGTGACTGACTGCATTGTTCAAGGCACTTGTGTGGACATTTCTGGGTCTCTAGGCAGCCCCAGTTCTTCCCTCCCTTCTTAATCCAAATTATCTTCAGGGAAACCTGTCAAGGACTCTGTTAGACTCCTTTCCATCTTTGAAATCTTGGTGTGTCCAGCTCTTCCAACCTCCATGAACAGCAGAATGATCATAGGCACCACATGGATGGGGCAGAACTCAACCTGCTAAATGGCAGACTGGGCACAGCAGTTTGAAAAATTCAGGTGAAATGAGCCGCCAGAGCCTGACAGGGATGGGTCCCATTCCCATTCCCGGGCAAAGAGCTCCCCCTCCCTGAGCCAGTGCCTGAGGATCTCATCCCAGGGCATTGGCACAGGCTGCTGGGACTGGGGGAACAGAGTTATATGGGACAGACAAACCTGTGGGGCTCGGGTCACTGCCGAGCTGCTAAAATCCAGAGGTTCTTCCCACACCCTGGAACACGAGTCACACCTTGCTGAAGGTCTTGAACAGGGCACCAGATGCAACAGCTTCTCCTTGGCATTTTCCACTCAACAGAGAGCAGCTCCAGGAGTTATGTCCCCATGAATTTGAGCTGTGGCTCTGAAGTGACTCTTCTGTGTCATTGACAACTTGTGTGGCTTCTGCTGTGCCTCAGCTTCCCTGCTGTGTTCTCCACTTCTACTCTCTTGGTCCCCCGCAAAGTAGATAACCTCAAATATCACCCTTCTTCTGGAAAGCATTGCCCCTATTATGTCTGTTTTAAGTTAAACAGTGGAATTCTTTAATTAGTTTTTCAAAGGAACATTTGAATGTTCAAAATGCTGTTGTTCCACCTTTAACAAAAAATAATGATTTTAAAGTAAAAGTTTTTAAATTAAATTCTTTAACAAAAGTACTGAGTTTCTTGATTTTGTCAAGTGGACATGGACATTTTGCAGTCTCATCTTTGGCAGAAGTGAAAATATTTCCTCTCAGTTCTGGACACAGAAGAGGAAACAAGTCCAAACTCCTTTGCTGAGGGAGGAATGGATGAATCTTGGGGAGAACATTGTAAAGAAGCTGTCTTTGGACAGCTGCTTTCTGTGTCTCAGGCCTGTCATAACTTCAGTTTTTCCTTTGTCCTATTCCTTTCCTAAGCCACCTGGACACTGCAAGGCTTGTTACTAGAGCAGCTGTAGAGGACAGACTTTGTCCCAGTGTCACATAGGAACTGTGCAAACAGCAAATGGGATGTCCTGGTAAGGAGGGAGGGGGAATGCCAGATCTACCAGCAGCCTACCCACATCCATTCTGAACTCTGGCTCCGGATCCTTTTCCAGTTATGTCATCCCCGTGGGGGCTCAGATTCAACATCCAGAGCTGAGCAGCCAAGCCCAGCTCAGCCCCCAGAGCTGCCCCGAGCAGATATTGGCTCAAAATAGCAAAGAGCTGCAATTCAGCCTCACTGAAAAACTGCCCAGCCTCTGCTCACTCCTTCTCCTCACTTCTTTTTCTGCTGTGTTTCACTTTTGGAGGAAGAGAATTGTTTTGACTGTATCTTCCTTGTAGACATTAAATACCTTTCAAAGCAAGGTCATAGTCCCTGAAGCCCTGACAGCACATGAAGATAACAGTTCAGGCTGGGTTTGCTGCCCTCGGTGCAGGCAGGGAGCTGCTACTCCCCGTCACAGGGAGTCTCTCAGCTCAGCATCCTCAGCTTCTACAGGAGGAACAGAGCTTAGGAGCCCCCTTTTCCTTCCATATGCACACCTGTGGTGCTGGATGGGTCAGATCTCACATGAGCTGAGCATCTGCATGGCTCTTTGGGTTTCAAATGCACCCACAGGTAATTACTTCCAAGGAGAAATAAGGCATCCATAGCATGGAGAGGCACAGCCTGGGAACAGGAACAGCCAAGGATCTGTGGCAGACAGACATGGCCTGGACAAATCACTGCAGAGCACCTCACGTACCAAGAGGGTTCCTGGCAGCTGGTTCATCTTCCCACATCACACTGGATGTTGGAAAAGAGGAAGAACATGTGAGTTTATTTCCAACACCTCTCCCTGTTAGACAGGTGACCTTTTCAGAGCTCTGGAGCTCCAGGGAGAGGCAGCCTGGGAAGTGTTCAGGTGGTGCTTGACAAATGGAGGTGGTAAATGAGGGGAGCTCTGGAGAGCCAGGAATGCTCCAGCCATGGGAAGTCTGTCTCACTATCAAGGCTTGCTTTGGCTCCCATGCTAAGGAGTGGTAGGGGGGGAAATAGTGGGGCTGGCTGGTGCAGGGGTGCAGATGGAGCACTGGGAATGGTTTATCCCAGCTGGGAAAGGAGGCCAGGCTGGCAGCTCTCCCCATCACTGTTCATAGCTCTGCTGACAAAGCACTCAGGAGAGCACAGAGGGGTTTGTCTTGCTTCATGCCTACCCCTGCCAAGTGGGGAACAGTTTTTCCCCCACCAGCACCATCCTGCACACTCCAATTTCCAACCTCTGGTCACCCAGAGACGACACCCACTGCAGGAACACGTGAGAGGCAGGTGCCAGAGCTAGCTCACACTGACATTGGGTGTGGAGCTCGTACAGAGCCTGTGCTGATCACCACAGCCTGGTTTGGAGTCTTCTGTCCCCTTCAGTCACTTAGAAAAGGCCATTAACCCTGGAAAGGTGCAACAGTTCCCCTTCCTGTTAATGAACCTCAGTTTTGTGCCAGAGCACACAACCCACACATGCACCTTAATCCATCTCTACCTCCCTCTGCACCTCCCTTGCCCAGGGCCAGCAGGAGAGCCCAGCTGGCCCTTCCAGACCATCCCCGTTGGCTTCTCCCAGACCCCAGCCCTGTCAGCCAGCTCCTGCATTGTCCCCAGTGCACCTTGTGTCTGCTGATACGGGAATCTGGGCTAGGAAAGGGCTTCCTGGAGCCACGGATAACTCTGTAACCCCTGACTAACTCCACAGGGGAACCATCCAGCTCCAGAGTCCATCTCACCTGATCCATCAGAAAGAGTTTGCAACCTGACTGATGCTGACTGCCCCCTAAGCAAAGTCTGAGTGTGGTGGATGCAAACACAGCTTTCCACTGGCTGAACTGAAAGGGCTGGGAGCGATGCCTGCTTGGATTACACCCCACAACAGCTCCGTGATTTGTACACAATGACAAAATTGGACTGGCTTTGGATTTGCAGCTCGAGGTAGCTCAGCTTCTTCTGCATCACTCACTTCTGGGAATGGCCAAACAAGATGAGCTTTGGCTGAGCAGCTCATGTTTTCAAAAAGTTTTCACGATGGAAAATGCGATTCATGGGTTGTGGATTTTTTGATGAGATAAAAAGTTTGCAAACAGATCTGTTCAGCACAAAATCTCTTCCTGGATTACAGTTGTTTTAAAATAAAATCAGTCTGTAAAATGTTCAACTCAAACTTCAATGCATTTTTTCAGCAGAACTCCCTCTGCCCCTCCCCTCAAGGGCTCTCGATGACATATCTGGAGATTTTTTTTCTTTAAACTAGAAAAAGCCACAACCAGTTTCTATGTTGCTTTTCCATGGAAGTTGGGAAACCAACGAGTTTTTCTCACTGTCTCTAAATAAGATTCCCCCACATTTCCACAAGTGACCAAGGAGTGTAGGTATCATCCCTTTCCCATATGCCCCATACTGGATCCCAGCTTGAGGGCCCACAGATCCTTTGCTGAGCACTGAGAAGATGCAGCTGATTCCTCCCTCCTTTCCTTTTCATTGTCTCTGCCTTTTGGGGTGTAGCCAGCACCAGAAGGAGAATGAAATAGAGTGAAAAAAGCTATTTTGTCCCTTGCCAGCTCAGTTGGAATCAGGAAGCACTGGAAGTCTCCCAACTATGCCCAGCTCTGGAAGCCCTCCAGCCCACTTTGTCGGGGCCTGAGGCTCCAGAGGTTCTGCAGAGTGGCTGAACTTCTGGGAAATGCCACATACAACCCAAAGACTTCAGCTGTGTGAAAAAAGCAGGGTTGATGGGAACTGGAAGAATGTACATCTGACTGGAAAAAAAAATAGTCCAGAAGGTCTGAATTTATATATTCTTGTAGGTTCATGCTCAAGTTCATTTCTCTGAATGCTGATAAACTCGATTATAAATCATTTTAGGAAAGTAATGGTTGTCTCTCTGTTCTGAATTTGCTGGTGAAGATGAGGAGAACAGAGAGCAGGAGCACTGACAGACTGTCCTTGATGCCTTAGGTTCTCTCAAGGCATCAATCTCCACACCAGCAGTGCACTGGATATTTATGCACCCTCAATGTGGACATCCACAAATGTTCAGACACAGATCTCCAACTAGATCGATATGAGACCACGAAAGCTCTTATGGACCCCAGGCTCCAAGTGTACTCCTGCCCTTCCAAATAGCAAAGTCCTTTGTGTCCCAAAGCTCTCAGGAACCACAGAGGCTGCGCTGGTGCCAGATTCAGACACAGAGCACACACAGACCCTTGAGAGGGACTGAAGGGCTGCAGAGTTTTTACTCCCCCAGCAGCCAGTTTTTATTCCCTGGCACTACTGTTACATCGGGGAGTTAACAGAAGTTTGGGGTTTTGGTGTTTTTAACTGCTGACAGCTCCCACTGTATTTCTAATTATGGTCTGAATCCTTGCCCAGCCCAGCCAGGAAGGCTCTGGAGCTGCCTCCAGTGAGCTGTCAGACAGCACATGAGCTCACGGGGGCCTGGAGGTGACAAGGAATGGACAGCACGGGCACCTGATGGGAGTTTTCCATCCTGTTCTGCCTGGCTTTCCTGCCCCCAGGAAGTCAGGTTACACTCCCACCTCCAGCCCCTGCAGCTGAACTGGCCTACAATGCCAAGATAACTTGTGGTAGCACTGATTGCTCCTGGAATTGCCTCTACATGGCAGAGACAGCCACGTGTACAGGTCCCTGCAGCCCTGGGTGCAACCAGGGTAAGCCTGTGCCAAGGTTGCCCCAGCAGAAATGTGTGGACCCAAGTTCCTGCCCTCCACTCCCACTGGAGACCTGCTCCCAGGCCCTTCCTGTGGCCATGGTAACAAACAAAAGTCCTGCTCACCAGGCACTCTCCATCCTATTGATTCCTTGGGAGATTTATGGCAGAGACCTGATCTCAGTGAAGGAGCTAAATCCAATTCACTAAGGAATTACAAGCCTGTCCGATCAATAATCTATTTATCTCCTTCACTTTGCCATCTTTAAACACTCCAGCCCTGTCAAAAGAAATTGAAAGCTTTTTAAAAATAAAATTATTGGACTCTGGAATGGCTCTGCTAAGGCTTCTGGAAAGCATCTTAAATCCAGGATGGATCCAGTTCAGATCCAGCACTTACGAGAGATCTGTCATAGCTCCAGTGACCTGACAGCAATCCAGCAAAGCAGGTAGAGATGGCAGGGAATCCTGGCACTCAACAGAGAAAGAATCCAGTCCAGGAGATCACAGGTAACATGGACACACAGTGTGCAGGAGACACTGCTGTGACATCAGTGCCAGGAAGGATCTGGGGGTCACACAGCAAGGTGACTTCCACTGCATTTCCACTGGCCAGGCTGAAGCATGAGAAAGGTGCACTGGAACAGCCTAGAAGAGGCTCTTATACAGATGTGAGGAGCTCAGAGTAATGTATGAAGTGTCAGCCCCACCTGGAAATGCCTTACAGAGACCCCTGGAGCTGCAGACTGCGTTTGTTCATGACTTGAACACACCATGAAGTTGAATTTAATCAGCACATGACTTCAGAAGCAGCCATTGAGTCTCCCAAGGGCAGAGGTGGGCTCCATCCCAGAAATAATGTTGGGTTTCAGCTCTCATGCAGCACTTCTAATTAACAGATCATAAAGCAGTTTGCATGGATGCAAACCCAGGCAGAGAGGAGATAGGATGAGCTGGGAGCCAGTGTCAGAAGCAGGAGCAGGACCAGAGCCTCTTTGAAGAAGAGGAGTTTCCATCCATTTTCAATCTTCCCAGCTAATTTATCTGACAGATGCAGGCCCTTCCAGACACAGGGGGAACTGCAGGATCAGCTCATACACATCAACTGCCTTCACAGCATGGGTTCCTTGCCAAAGCAATATTTGTGCACATAATTAAGCCTTTCTTCGGAACAACTCTTAAACTGAATATCATTTGCAGTCCCAGTGGGACTGATCCATATATTTTGCTGGCCAAAAGATGGGATTTTCTTTTTGGTGAGTACAATTGGGGAATCATAAGCACAGTTGCTGGAGAGCAAGCCTGATGTTCACACCTGGAGTCAGAGATGTTTGGGGAAGGCAGAAGTTCTGCTGACATTAATGATGTTTCACTGGTGCCTGTGGGGGATTTCAGCCCTGTGTGTGCTCTTGCCTGTGGGATATTTGCTTCCCAGATTGCCCCATTTTTAACAGGTTCATGTACCTATATTTCTGAAATGGGACTCGAGAGCTGAAGCTGGGAGGGGCTAAAATTCTCCAGAGTGGGAGAGGGACCAGCTCCTCTCACTTCAGAGGTTAATGAATGGAGTCATTAGGATAATTAATGTTTTACTGGTGAATTAGTCCCTCTCTGAAGCAGTTCTGCCTTTCCCTGTGCAGACAAGAAGGGCCCTCTGGAGCTGTGACACATCCCTTGCTAAGGTGGCTGCCTTGTCCTGACAGCGCCTGCTCTTGGAACAGGTTCCTGTGCATCTGCCTCTGCAGCAGGGGACTCGTGTTCCTGCGGGAGGGAACCTCAAAGCCAAGAGCTGTGTTTGAGAGACTCCAGGCTGCCAGCTGCTAGGATTAAGCTTTCCTCCAAACGGAATTAACACTTCCAGTTCTGACTTGGAGCACCTTGGCCATCCCCGTCCTAAGCCTTTTTCATTACCACCCACCCACCAGCTCTGCCAAAAGGCCTCACTTCTCTTCTGAAGAACCATCTGTCCTTGTCCTTAAATCCCTTCTCCTTGAGATTTTCCTGCCTTCTCCATCTCCCAGTTTTACTCCAGCCCTGACCCTGTTTATTGATCCTAAGCCTGACTTGAATCACACTCCTTTTTCAGGCCCTCTTTCTAAAGAGCATGACTGCAGCACTTCACTAAGGAGCGAATGCCCTTGTTGTTCTCTTGTTATTGGAAGTGTGAGAAAGTGTGTGGTGACCATGCCAAAAAAATCAGTAACCTTTCAGTGGCAGTTTGTACAGCACAGTGAAACATTGCAAAAAGCTGCCGTCACACAAGGACTTTCTCCCTTGGCTGCAGGCACATTTGAACTGTGATATCCAGGGGGTGGAAAGCTGAGAGTGATTTCACAACATTGTTCCTGAAATAATCCTGCTGAAGTCAAGAGGGCTCCTTGAACAGAGCCCCTGGAGTCCTACAGTGCTCAGAGTCACAGCAACATCTCTGCATCCCACACAGAGGCTGAGGTGAAGAAAAGGCCCCTCTCCCCTTTGGGGTGAGTTTGACACCTCTCAAGATCACAAACTGGTTTGGCACAAGGTATGAACCTCATCACTGAGAGTTTTTGGCAGAGTATTTTAGAGAAAGAATTTTGTATCAACACCTCAGAGAGGATGAAGATATCCTGTAAAAGTATGTAAGCCTTGGGTGTTTCTGGTCAGCTCTTGTCAGGAGGAGAAAGCAGAATCAAAAATTTGACCTTTTTAGTGAAAAATGAATACAACATTTTGCTGTTTCACAGGTGGGAATAACATAGAGGTAATTTAGAAATCTTGAAGGATGTCAAAACAGGACTGCCACCCCCTCAGCCTGTACTTGCGAAAAGCCGTGGGACTGGAGGTCAGCCTCCCCCTGACCCGCCTGCCAGCACTCCCCTCTGCCCTCAGCGCTCAGCCTTCAGTCCTCAAGTCCCCTTCCCCCTCCTTCCCCGGCTGCCTCGTCTCCTGCCGTGTTCAGCTGGCCCTCGGACAGTCCCCTCCTCGGACACCCATCCATCTCCATGTGGCCTTTCGTCCTGTCCGCTTAAATGCCGCCTGTGATTTATGGCCCAGCAGCTCGCAGGCACAGCCCGGCTGCGTTACACGGCGCTGGCCCAACGCAGATTCCTCTCAGCCACGGAGGAAGCAAACACTGCTAATTTATGCCTGGCTTTTTTCTTCTTTTTTTTTTATTCCCCGGCATAATTCTGATTTTAATGTTACATCTACACCACATCAATATCCTTTCACCGCCAGCAAGCGAAAACAAAAAGTAAATATTTCATTTCCCATCGCCTCCCCTCCTAAAAGGTTTTGCCAGAGCCGGCTCACCCGGCACGGCCCGGGGTGAGACAAATGGGAAGCGACTGTGGGCTGCCACAGGGGTGCTTTGTGGGGAGGGCAGTGCCCACAAGTGTCAGGCTTCCAGCGTAGCTGCTATCTATCGGTGCATGAACAGAACAAATGCAAACATCTCCTGTATCAGGTTAAATTACTGGCCTGAGCTAATCCGAGGCTCCAATCCATTGCTAATTTATCAGTCTGCTGATGCCATTTGCTGCATGGAGCTCTATTCAGAGAGCACATCAAAGTGCTCCAGGAAAAGCGAATTAAAGAAAAAAAATAAAGGAGACAGAGACAGGAAGAAGGGTAACAAAACGCTATGCAGAAAGTATTTAAAGGCTAAAATAAATCTTTGGCCAGGGGCATTGACAAAATCTCTTGGCAGCTGGAGGGATTTGTATCCTGCTGGATCCAGGACAGCTGCCACGAGTCTTTGCCTGACTGAGGAGTATCGAGGTTCCCACAGAGCCTCACAGTGCTCCCCATGCTGAGATACAAACTCTGTAGTCCTGGGTGCTCTTCACATCTCCCTAAAATTGTGGGTCAAGGAAAACCCACTTTTGGAGAGAGGATAGAATAACAGTGATTTTGCTAAAATCCCATCTGAGTCCAGGTCTCCCAGAGTGCTGGAAACACTGAATAATGTTCCACTGATCCAACCACCCCAGCACCCTTTCTTAGTCTGGAAAGAGATTTGAGGTCACTGGGCAGACCCTCAACAGAGGAGACCTCTATGCACACAGAGCCTGTGAATTATAAAACTCCAGCAACTCAAAAAATGTCACTGCACTGGGATTATACCATGGCCAGAGACTTCCTGCACCCCTGTGTGTGTCACTGTGGTGCTGAGCAGAGCTCAAGGTGGGGTCACAAACCGTAACCCTTGATTCCTCCCTTCCCTGCTGGACACAGAGCAAAAGCAAGAGTTTCCTCTGGAAATCAGCTTCCTGCTCTGGAGCTCTGCGAGATCATTGTTCGTTTTCCTCCAAAAACAACTGTTGCAAGACAAATACCTCTCTGCAGACCATTGAAGTAGGTCACATTAGGCAGGGCTCTGGAGAGTCTGACACTTCCCTATCAGCAGCAAGCACTGCTCTGCTCATTTCTTTCCCTTTTCTCCTCTATTCCCTATCCCTCCTCTCTTTCCATTGCTCTAACTCTGCAAAAAGGGGACTCTGTGAAGGGGAAACATCTCAAGGAAAATCTGTGCTCTGCTTTGGCAGCTGGAAGAATCAATGCTAACACAGCCCCTGACTGTAGACAGCAACTTGCACTAGCACAGATCATCAGCCAGGCAAAATCCTGATGGGGTTGAGCAGAGCAAGCCAGAGCTGGGCAGGGATGGAGCCCTGTGGGCCCCCAGGGAGCAGGACTGGGCCATAAGGACTGTAGTATAAGGTCAAACATTATTTAAGTGACAGGCATCAGGCACTGGAGCATCCCAAGGGATTTTATTTGCTGTTCTCCAGAGCTGCTGGACAGACATGAAGGGTCCTCTGCTGCCCGTGCCAAGGTGGGTGACCAGAGACATCCCAGCTGGGCTGCTGCCTTTCCTCAGACTTGAAGGATGATCCCATCTCCTCCCTGAGGGCACTCCCAGCTCCAGCATCACCTCCAGCACTGCTGTCTGCCCCTTCTCCCTCCCAGTGCCAGTTGATGGGATCCCTAAGCCAGGACTCCCCAGCTTGTTTTCCAGCTGGGAGTGGTCAGCACAGTGGCACCTTCAAGCAGCTCAAGGGTGTAATGCTGCAGGGATGTTATGCCCCCCGCCCCCGGCTACCCCACACAGACAGAATGAGTGTTATTTAAATACAGGTACTTGTTTTAGTTTATAGATTAGCACCAGGCTCCCCTCAGCCCACAGGACAGGAAGATAAAGCAAAGTTTGTGTGATTAAATGATAAAACTTGAACATCACAGAGTAAGCTGTCTCAGGCATGGAGTTATAAGTGGCCAGACAAAGGTAACAGGAGATTTTTTTTTTTTCTTCTCTTCCCTGGGCACTCTGCAGAGCTCAGGCAATAAACCCACTCTCCTCTCCCTGTAAGGGCTGTAACACAGTGGAGCCCCACTGCATCCCTGTATCCAGCATTCCCATGGCATTCCTGATAAACAGAGGTCATAGCAAGAGGGCTTAGAGCAATAGGAGAGAGTGATCCCAGAGCCAGAAGCTCTCAGATTCCCCAGTGGGACAGAGACAAAAACCTCAGGACCCCCTGCCTGCAAGAGGGACCACAGCCCCAGCAGTGTGTCCTGCTCCCAACAATCATCCAAAATCTATTTTGGGACTACCTGGTCTTAAACAGAGCTCTGCAGCTCTAGCCCTCGAGGAAATACAACCAGGATTACACTAACAAAGAGCAAAATGAATTCACTGGCTTGATGCTGTCTGAATTTTGAAAGAATTTCATTCTGGATGTTTAAGAAGCTTCTGTCTCTTGCAGATGAGCTGCATGGATTGCCAAATGTATGTCCTCTCAGAGGGAAAAATGAGGTTTATTTCTGTTAAAAACCTACAGGACTTGTTTCAGTTTTACATATTTCCCTTCTAAATGGGAGCATTTTAGAGGAAAAGAAAATACTTCAAAAATCCTTCCCAAAAAAGTGATTCTGAAAATGTTTTGATCTGATTGATCTATCAGGCAGTGGCGGAGGGAAAGGAAAAGATGACAGCTGCTCCTTTTGTTGCATGCTGTTCTGATTAGCCTCAAATAAGATGCTCCCTGTCACCCCTGGCCCTCCACGCTGGGAATGCACAGAGCTCTGTAGGCTCCACTGAGGACACCCCATGTGGGAGCAGATCTCTTTCTGCTGTAAGGAAAAGATTTCTTTTTGCCCAGGACTGTTTGGAAAACCATGGCTGAATTTAAATTCAGAATAAAAATAATAAAAGTTTTGAGAAGGTTTAAGGGGTTTTTCCAAAAGTGTTCAAAGGTAGCTTTAGTTGTGATCAGCATTGTCTGTTCTGGGAGCAGAATCAGGAACATTCACACAGGGAAGAACTGTGGAGTTTCACAGAATCCCAGAATGGTTTGGGTTGGAAGGAACCTTAAAGCTCATCCCATTCCAGCCCCTGCTATGGGCAGGGATACCTTCCACTATCTCAGGTTGCTCCAAGCCTTGTCCAACCTGGCTTTGGACATTTCCAGGGATCCAGGGGCAGCCACACCTTCTCTTGGCACCCTGTGCCAGAGCCTCCTCACCCTCCCAGGGAAGGATTTTTTCTTGTAACCAGCCTCTCTCCATCTTTCCTGTCAGCTCCCTTCCCAGCATCCACCTGCCTCTGACCCTGTCTCTTCTTTGAGATCACTGACTAACCTGCCATTGGCTCCAAGGACATTACTGATATTCCTTTCTCATATAAAAAAGCTGTGCCACCACAGAGAGCCACAACCACCAAAGCCAGCAGTGTCCTCACCTGACTTAGTGATGCAGAGCAGGCTCTCTGTGAGAAGGAAGAAGGATTTCTCCAAGGCTGTGGCTAAGTAAAGCCTGCACACACCTTTGATGGTGCTGTGTGACAGGAACTGCAGATTCCCCTGCATCTTTGGGATCCTTACTATGTGTTTGAAATTTTCTGTCACTGGGAGAACACAAAATCCTCTCCTAGATATTTCCAGAGAGTGAAGATTTCCTGTTCGAGCTCCCTTTTCTTGGCAGATGATCCAACTGCTGGGAGTTACACATTGGTTTTTTTGTGCCAGAGGAGCAAACAAAGGCCAGAATGGAAGAACTCAGCCATGTTCCCCAGTGAGAAATAAGTTTAGCTCCAGCTCAAAACTCTGCTGCTCAGGTCCATACATGGCACTGAGGATAATCAGACAAGGAACTTGTTGGAATCTTAATCCAGAAAAAACCTGAGAGCCAGATCTAATGGCTAAGTAATCCCCACATTAGATCTTTAACAAAGCTGAATGGGAGAACTGATCAGCCAAACATTTCCAATTAAACAAAACAGTCAGGTCAGCACTTGGGGTGAGGGCAGGGAGGGGACAGAGGGCTGGGGGTCCCTGAGGGCAGCTGGGACAAGCAGCACTTCCAAGGCTGTGTTAAACACGGCCACAGCACAGTGGAATGTGGTTCTTAGTGCTCCATCTTCCCCTCTGTGCATCTGTTTTCCTGAGGACAGGGGTAGCTATTCCATATCAGCCCTACTTGCATGGAAAGGACTCATCTTTGCTTCTTTTCCTTCTATGTGCCTCCTCTGTCCCCAGCCCCTCTGCTCCCACCCAGGTGCAGAGGGTGATTTGTTTACTGGCTGGAATGAAACTCACTTAATGATGAAGTCCATGGCTAAAGCCTGTGGACATCAGGGCAGCCTTAATGAAATTTCTGTGCCTGAAACACATTAGTAGGCATGAGCTGAGACTGGAAAAAAGATTAGACTGCTGAAGAGCTGGCAGAGCTGGAGCTTTCAGAGTGAAAATCAGCAGAGAGAGCAAGGCAGAAAAAGGAGTCAGGCACACAAGGGGCTGCTGTGGCTGTGCTAACATCTTGTCTGCCTGAGCCACCAACCTTCCCCTGTGCTCATGCCCGTCCTTCTCCCAAATCCCTTTTGATCTCCAGCCCTACCTGTGGGCCTGCAGTGCCATTACACACTCCCATGGATCACCCCATCCTCACTGGCCCGCACCAGAGCTGGCAGAGAGGATGAGATCCTGTGATGATAAAGGCAATAACCTGCTGGTCATTTTGTCAGGCAGAGCAGCCAAGGCTCTGGGAGCTCTGTAGAGATTTAGACTCCCTTGAAGGGAAGGCTTGCATGCTTTTGCTTGATTTCTGTTCCAGTTCTGTCCTGGATTTTAGTCCATTTTACACTTGGGCAGCAGAGATGCCCAAGGGCCATGATTCTGTGCAGAGAGGAGAAGAGAGGTCAGAAACAGGGAAGCCCTCAGGCTGTTTTAATGTCTCCCTCAAGACAGGGAACTGAGCAGATGGCATCTCAAAGCCCAGCAATGTGCTCACATCAGCAGCTTTTACGACCCTTCAGCTGATGACATCACGCAAGTCACCTCCCAAATTTACACCGGGCAGTGCAGGAACAGAGGAAGAGCACATGGCTGGGATGTCATGCAGTGCAAGAACAACTTCACTGTTTCGAGAGGAGCTGGCAGCTCCTCTCAGTCACTCAAAGCTTCAGAGCCAAGGCTGTGCACACTGGAACCAGGGCACCAGCTGGGATTAGGAATGAGGCACTTTCCTTCCTGGACACCTCTGTCCAATTTCTAGCTCCAGAAATGCTTGGTGCAGTCAGACATGAATCGGGGAGGTGATTTGCTGGGAACTGGGTAGGAGAGGACTTCGCTGGCTGGTGCACACAAGGAGATGTGCCCTTCTCATGGCACCAAGCCCTGCTGGCACACCTGGCTTTGCCCAAATCACCCAGGGATCCTGAACAGCTAGGACTTGACACAGCCACAGGCTGCGCTCTGGTAGCAGCATTAACCCTGAGTGTGGAGTGACAAGACAAGGGGGAATGGCTCCACACTGTCAGAGAACAGGTTTAGATTGGGTATTGGGAAGGAATTGTTCCCTGGGAGGGTGAGGAGGCTCTGGCACAAGTTGCCCAGAGAGGCTGTGGCTGCCCCTGGATCCCTGGCAATGTCCAAGGCCAGGTTGGACGGGGCTTGGAGCAGCCTGGGACAGTGGAAAGTGTCCCTGCCCATAGCAGGGGGGAATGGGATGAGCTTTGAGATCCCTTCCAACCCAAACCATTCTGGGATTCTGATTTGCACACTTTCCCTGTGCCTTGAAATGTGGCCATCAATTATAGCACTGAAAAACCCTTTAAGTTCTGTTGCCTTTCTTTAAAAAGCAATGAATAATTATCAAACCATTGCAGCACTGGTCCTTCAGTTGCTCTATTTTTCTTTAATTCCAGCATAATCTGGCTCTGACCATCTCCCAAAAGACAAACGTTTGACTTTTCTGCTGTACCCTTTCAGATGTGTTACAGACCTGTGATTTTGCCTGTGCTCTTAATGGCTTTGTCAAGAGATCATTTCTGCTCAAACCTTGTTAGTCTTAATAAAGATTAAATAAAGCCATAAATACATTTGTGGTTTCCTTTTTGCTGGGCTGTAATTTGACTAACAAGTTAAATTAATTTGCAAGCTAATAATTATTTGGTTAGAAGTCGATGGAAGGAAGTTTAAATTGAAAATGGACTTTTCATGGGAAGAAAAGAGATACCAGTTTTTAGAAATATAAACTGAATGTGGGAAACAGGATGAGTGACATTTCAAAAATCCTTTCTCATTAACTGGCTTTAGCTTTCAGTATATGTCATTTTTATCCCCATTTGTAAAGCTAATATTTCTTTCTGTCACATCTGTTGGGCAGACAAATCCATGAAACCAGAAAATGTTGGTGATGGAGTTACAAAAGCAGGGAGATCATCAGAAAGATAACAGTCCATTTTCAAAGCTTGAATCCCAGAATGAGTTACTTTCCCCTGTGATCTCCAGATTCACATCCAGGAAAACAATATTCGTGCTGTACTGCTACAGAGCATTTTGTGGTCTAAATGGAGAGAGCATTTTGGCACTCTGTTTTCATTTGTTAATTGACTCCTCTTTTACTTAAGATAGGAATTGGAGTGGTTTGTGATAAATGGATTACACAGCGCTCTTTGTTTCAGTGCAAAGCCTGTGAAATAAATGCAAATTCCTCCCCACACCACCAGCAGCACTGCAGCAGGTAAATGTGTGCAGGGATCTGGGTGTTCCAGGGACCTGAGAGTCCTTTCCTCTCCACCGCTGGTGTTTAACTCAATAATTACCTAAAAAGGCAAATAAATAACTCATGGAGCACAGTCCAGAACCCACCACTGCTTTTCCTGCATGATTTACAGTAATTCAGTCCCTGTCAGGGCTCGCTCAAGTCCCTCACTCTCATGTACTTTGCACATCAGGTCTGGCTTCAGCAGGAAGGATGGAGTCTCCAGTTTCTGTACAGTGCCCAGGATCCTGCCTGCAAGGGAGATTTTACTGCTGGGACACATCTCCACACCCAGTCTGGCAAATGGGATTGAAGGTCTTCCTTTTCCCAGGGAAGCATTTCCACCAGGGGAGGTCTCATTAGCCTTTTCAAACAAGAAGAGGGAGCCTTGCATGAAGCTCTGGCCCGCACTCCCAAGTGTGATTGCCAAAGAGGCCTTTGGACTCCCTAAACTTGACCAGAAATTCCTATTCTTTGGTCCTGCTCACAGGTTGCCTGTTTTAGCACTGGTATTTTGGATCCAAGTTCCTAAACACATAGTTCAGTTTACTTCAGGTGCTTAAAAAGAAAATCGATCCGTGCTTGACTCTCCTTTATACTGGTTCTGACCGTCAGAAACCAGAAGGTGCTAGCAAGCTCTGCTGCAGCTCCATATGGTTGCTTTGTGGCTCCCTCTGCTCCTTAGAGGGGAAGGAAGACATGTTCTTACTCCCATTCAGGCTCCATTGCCAGGCTCTGATCTTCCAAATTATCACTCTACAAAGAGACCTTTAACAAGGGCTGGCTTGTCCCCTCTGCTGGGTCTCCAGACAGCATTTCTTCAGTGTCAGAGCCGGAACTCTGCATTCTTCTGCCTCCTCACACAAGATCTTTCTGCTTCTTACTCACTCCTTCCCCTCACTCTCCATCCCTCTCCTCTCTTTCAACTCACTCCATCATTTTCACTCAGGAGGATCTCTCACGTGGTTTTTTTTGCCAGCCCATGTTGTCCAGTCATGAAAAGCTAATTAAAAAGGAGACTTCTTCTTCAGAGGGGATTGAAGACTGCAGCCATATTCTCAGCTTTATGTGGGATCAGAAATTGCCAGAAAAACATAAATCATAAGAACTGGAGCTGATTTGCAACAGGCAGAGCTTACAATTACTGGCACAACAGCAACAAATTTGTATTTGGCTTGTACTGAAGGAGAGCCCTTCTCAGTGATCCCTGTAAACACTGATCACACTGGGTAGTGAGAATCAGCCTTGGAGATGGACTGACAGATGTGAGTGGCAAGAAAAGGGCTGAGGTTGTGCCCCACTTCACCTTACAGCCTCTTCTCAGAGAAACTGTATCTTAAAGATTCACACACGCTGCTTTTTCACCTTGCTACTCAATGTTTTAACTCCACCAAAGGCTGAGTTCTTGGGAAACGAAGTTTCCCCCTTGCTGTGCATATTTCCAACTCCAATTTACTTTCTTCAATAAGTCTTTATAAAAAACCAACAACAACAAATCCATCTCCAAATAAACTTTGCAGAACAAATAAACAAGGCAAGTCCTTGTTGCTTCCACCAACGACTGCACAGGACTGATGGAGAGATGAGACAATGCTGTAACTCCCTAAGGGATGGCTGATGTGACAGCATAAGCAAGGCAGAAGGAAGCAGAAGGAAGCAGAAGTGGTGTTGAGAAAAAAGAGAGAGGTTTCTGCAGACAGGAGGGGGCCTCGTGTCGATGCTCAGACTTGCCCTTGCCAACAGAAAAGGAGATGCAAGAGCCCTGGAGCTCTCAGCTCACACCAGAGCAAAACTGCAGGCAGGGCTGTGAAATCCCTGAGGACAGAAGGAAGAGACACTTGCCTACAAACAGCTTCACTGCACCCCTTGGAGCCCGGGTGAACGTGGAAGAGCTTCAGAAGGTGCCATCTGGCTGACAACTGCTCTGGCACTTGAGTTGGCATTTAAATTCAGGGGAAACTTAGGCAAAGTCTCAGGCACCACCTTCTCCTTTCCTCCCACATTTCACGACACCCCACAGCTGATCCTGGGGAACAAGCCCTGAGCCCTGCTGACCCCATCTCCTCCCTGCAGCTGATCCCAGGCATACCAGGGAAGAGCTTTGGCCCCTAAATGAATTCTGTCTGTGGTACCCAAAGTCCTGAGAAGCTGTAATTTGTCATTCACCACAGCTGCTGCTGCAGACACAAAGCCTGGCCCACAGGCTCAGCTGAGCCTTCTCCCCTTCTCCTGGGATCTCACCATCCCTTTTCTCTCTCTAGTACCTGAAGTTAAAATAAAAATGGTAGGAACAAACACTGGGGAAAAATACCTCTAGTCAGATCAATGGATTTCATTTTTACAGCAGTCTTAAAAGTTTCCTTTCTCTTTAATAGCATTTGTTTTGATTTTCTTTTGGTTTTCATCATAATAAAGTTACAACCTGAAAGAAGGGGATAAAAAACCAACTTTCAAGCAGAGTTTTTCTTGGTTTCTTTTCTCACTTAAAGCTGCCGCAATATTTAGAGTTGCTAAAATGAGAAAAAATTGCCCTTTTATTCTCCCAGAAAGCCTGTTTCAAAGAATCAGCATTTTCCAATGAAAAATGGTTTGTTGAAATTTCCCAACAAGTGCTTTTCCTGAGAGAACTGAGCATAGTCTGTTAATGCTTGCTTCCTGTGTGGAGGATGTGGAGCCCCCTCAGCCCTCACAGGAGATGTTTGTGGGTATCAAGTCAGATAAAGGCTACTTGAGATTTGGAGCAGGATTTTTGTCTTGGACGTCCCATTTTCCAGAGACTTCTGCAGATGTAACCTATTATTATATTTTTTTTCACTTTTCCCCCTTTCCCAACCATTATTTTTACCTACATCATGACCAGCATCAGCAGTGGAGACAGCCCTCTGTCCCAAATCCCAGCAGGGATGCTGTGCTCCTGCAGTGTTTTTCTGCTGTAGACACGAGTTATCCTCCTGGGTGTAGGATAGGACAGACAACCCCCTCTTTCTCCCAGCTCTGGTAAGAGCCTGGACATGGTCTGGCTTTTCTAAAACAAAGTGCAGACCTGTCCTTGAGGCTGTGAGGGTCACTCTACCACTTGGTAGCTGCCATGGGAGCTTCCAACTCAAGCTAAAATTCTCCCTTTTGGGGTTGGATAGCCATGCAAGGTTGGAGTGGCCAGGGCACATCTTCCCTGCAGGATGATCCATACCACTGCCCATTTTAAAGTGCTGGAGTGTTGAAAAGAACAGGATTGAATCCTTGGAACAGCCTGGCTCCCCAGTCCCAGCCCTGCCTCCACGAGCAGCTGCTGGCAGAAGATGGAGCCAGTCTGCAAAATGAGCATCTCCATGGAGATAAGCTGGGAGCGCGAGAAGGTCAGAGCCAAAGCATCAGGAGCAGCAGAGGAGTTCTTCAAACTTCATTTCCTTCCAGAGAAATCACTTGATGGAGATTTGCTGAACGTGACACCTGGCTGCCTCGCATTGCTGGCTCGAACGAGGAGACAAAAGAGGGAGCTAATTGTTTCCAATGCATTCAAGTTTAATATGGTGCATTTTTAATTAGGGCTGGAAAGGGGAAGGGAATCAATTACCTCTCTCAGGGGCAGACATCACTGGCAGGTGATGCCATGCAGAGAAAAGGAATTGTGGAAGGATGCTGAGGCTCCCTGATGGGGAGAGGCCAGGGTGCTCCTTGGGGAGTCCTGTGTGCCAGATGCTCTTGGTGGCTCCAGGGAAGCTTGCCACGAAGTGGCACTGTGACACCATCCACGAGGACAAGAGCAAGGGGAAGTGCTGCTGAACCACCCTGCCTTGGGGGTGCCCTTGTGCCTGGGGGAACTTTACAGCCCTATGGGATCATCTGCTCTGGAGAAGGAGATAAAGACACTTGAGAGCTCTAGGAACATCCTTTCCCACAACTCTGGTGGGATCTAATCCCCTTCAAGACTATTCCTTATCTATCCTATTCCTTGACTGAGCAGGACTGTTGCAGCCCATTAACTATTGCATGGTAGGTGCTTGGTGCCCTGTCATGGGAGAAGGGGAAACAAAGGCACTTTCATGGTTGCGATGCAGATCTCTGGAGAATTCTGTGCCTGTAGATCCATGCCAGGGAGCTGGAATTGAAGGGCTGCCAGTGAACAAACACAGCAATCCCAAGGACTCTCAGAGAAGCAAATCCCCATGGCACAGTGTTGAGACAAGCACACAGAGCGAGGAGCTGCTATTGCTGAAAACTTATGTTCAGATTGCTCAGCAGAGCGAAGCTGAGGTCTCCAAGGAGCTCAATTTCATGCCTTTAATGAGAATTATATTTCCTAAAGGAAGGAGCCAAAGTCCTTCAATTCAGTGTAATATTTTGCAAGAGCAGACAGATCTCAGGATCCCGCATTCTCAGAACCCTCAGCCTCAGTCTTTGCCAGGCAGAAATCACAGCCCCTCCATGTCCTTTAGCAGGACACTTTGGGATGGGTTGAATTTATTCTCCTTGGTTCTGAGTGACTTCAGTGCCTATTGACATCCACACCACAGAGATTTCTCTGCAAGGCCTAAGGGGACCAATTCAGCTGGCTGAAAATAAGATCAGTATCACCATCTGAGGGGCCCTACAACATCCTAATACCTGCATGGTGTCCCTACAGCAATCTGGGGTACTTGATGTTTCCCAAAATGTACTCGACACCTCTTCTTAGCCAGCTGAAAACCAGTGCTTAGCCAGTTTGATGCAAAAAACTTGTTCAGTTGTTATACAGGACAAGGGCTGTACCGTGCCGCAGTTTGAGGATGGAAATTATCTCCTAGAATTAATTTGGGACATTTTTGTTTTGAAGTTGGAGCTACATTAGTATATGGCACTGTAGAGCCAGAAAAAATAAAACACAAACAGTATGAATTAAAATAAAATGGTGAGTATCAAGTGAGTGCTAAAGAAATGGATCCAATGGTGAAATTCACCTTACACATGTAAGACTGACCTCAGGCCTTCATTGCCAGGAAGAATTGAATTCTTTTTCACTTTGTGTCTTTCTGTTTCTTCGTATTTTCTCAATGAATCTCTGGAAGATGCTGTTTATGGATGAACTGCAGCATGCTTCTTGAAGGATTTATTAATCAGAACTGCCAAATTCATAATTACTTTCTGGGCACTGAAATTGTTTGGCCTTATCAAATAAATGAGAATAACCAGTGATTATTGTTTTTGGAGAAAGGAGTAGCTGGTAACAAGGAAAAAAGCATGCATATATGAGAAAGAGAAAGATAATATAAATGGTCAGAGATGTGTTCATGGAGAAGTTTGAGTGGTCAAATGACTCATCTGTCTGCAAAAAGAAACATAATTTTCATATTATGAGGCACTCAAGCAGTCAGTAGTGCTTTCACTCCAAAACGATGGATGGACTTCATTTGTTTCCCTGATCCTCTTCTGCCACTGCCTTTTCATGGTGCAGAGGTAGCTGGATTTTCCTTCTGTTGCTTTTAGTTCAAAAATAGGAACTTCTGTTCAACAGAGATTACTGACATTGAATGCCAGTGAGAAACTTGTAAAGACCTCGAGTTTTTAAACTTTTTCCACTTCTGGGGCAGAACAGCCACACCTGATACACAGATGCAGCCCTACAAGTTTTTTAGGAGTGTTTAGGGGCTTTTTACACTCGCCCTGAGGTTTTTGAAAGGTATAAAAACATAGCTAGTGATTAGAAACTCTCACTATACCCAGGAAATCCAGCCAGATGTTCCAGGAAACCTCATCCACAGGTATGAGACACCCAGGTTGGAGTGGAAAAAGTTTCACAGCCTTCAGAAAAGGAAGATGTTTGTGCCCACCTGCTTTTCAAACATGGCAGTGGATGTCTGTCTTTACTGCCATGATTCAGTTGCTCTTCAGGAAGAGGGATGACAGCCAGGTGCTGTCCCAGGTGCTGCAGCCCCCAGCCCCTGGCTCTCTGTGCTCCTGCAGGACTCTGAAGTGCTCCAATGGGAGCAGGGTTAAACTCTTTCAGGCTGTTGAAAGAGGCTACCTCTCTTTCCCACTTCCCAGCTTTTGCAGATTTTTCCCCTCCTCTCTTCCTGTGATGACTTATGGGGGGAAAGTACAAGTCTAAAATGAATAATTGATATTCTTTCAAAGCTATCTCCTTTACTCTACTTGTTCTCTTAATTTACTCGGTTTATAGCAACTGATGACAGAAGCCTATTGTTTTGCTGAAACATTAACTTCACAAAGTCATTCCGCTCCCATCTGCAGCACTAAAATTAATGATTCCCTCTGCAACATCTGTTTAATTAACTATCAGCACCATAGAAGAGGCATCCAAATACCCCAGCGACTAAATCAGCCTCAAATTAGGGAAATACGATGTTAAATTGTATCAGAGAGAAGCAGAGATTATCCTTTGGAGTACTGACACTCATTAGCCACCAGCCACCCCATGTATCTTCTCCATGAAGAAGTGTCAGCAGGTCTTTGCCATAAAGTTTTCATTTAAGGACTCCTTTACCATAGTCCCAGAGAAGAGGAGGGGCTGGAGGGATGGGAGCGAGCTGAAGCCTGTGCTGCATCATCTGTGTTGGTGGATCTGCTGCTGGCATGAAAGACAAAGGTGAAACTCTGCTGCCATTGGGCATTGCCATCGTGCTCTTGGAGTCTCATGCCAGCCTCCCAAATGCCTGACCATGCCCTGCAAAGACAACAGGACTCGCTGAAAAAGCTGCCACTGAGAGCAGGAATGTCCAGGGCTACTGCTGGAGGCTCCAGACTCTTGGCTACCCAGGAAGAGAGAGATGGGAGAAGGCAGCTCTAAGGGAGGAAGAGGAGAGGACAAGAGATTTGGATTTCCAGTCTCTGAAATCCCTGGGGGTAAACAGGCTCCTGGCAGATCCCACTGCTGAAGTAGCTGCATGGCCAAATTTGTATGGGTGAGGCACAAAATAAGGGGCTGATCCAAGAGTTTTTGGGGGGTTTTTTTGGCTCTTTTTCCCTACTTTGAACTCCCCCTTATGTTGCCGTGGCAACAAATGCAGCGTGAAATTGCAAGTCTGCAAAACACACTCAGTCAGCAGCAGAGGAAAAGCGGCTCCAACAAAGGGAAGGGAGATGGGCAGGGAAGGGACCTGGATCCCACCAGTGCCTTAGGACAGGAAAGGGCTGGGTGGCTGTGGAGGGACAAGGTGGGCAGGGGAGGGAGGGTGGCAGTAAAAGGGAGGTGGTGTAACTCAGGTTCCTGCTCTGTAGTTATTAAAATACACATCTCCACCCACACAGTCTGCTGCCTACCCAGAGGTGTTACCTTGGATGAACTCTCTCCAAAAAGGGAACCCTGCAGGGACTTTCACCAGTTCCCAGCGAACTTGGGAACCATTAGGTTGTTCACTTAAAAGAATGAGCCTGAAATCCTGGAAGCACTGAAATAACTCTGAGGTTCTTCTCTAATACATGAGCTCAGGTCAGGAAAGTGCATCCACTGAGGCCTCTGGGGTGAGATTTTTCAAAAGCACGCCAAGCCCGAGGCTCAGTGCCCACAAGGGCCAGATTTTCATCAGAGCTCAGTTTCCATTTAGGCAGCTAATTAATCTTTGCAAACGCCTCAAAGTATCTAAACTGCATCTGCAGCTGTGATGTTGCTCTGAAGAATGGCTGTGGCCAAATGTTGGGGTTTGAAAGTTTTCCTTTTCTGTTCTTTTCTTTTCCCTTGAGGAATTGTTTCCCCATGTGTGCTGCTGGGAACAAATAGCTGGGTGCTTAAGAGAACAAAAGGAAAGGACCAAGGAGGCCGCACTCTGGCACCTGGGGATGGGGGCACAGCTCGGCGGGCCGGGGCACTCAGCGTTTGGCACAGAGAGAGAGAGAGACAGAGACGGCTGCCGTGGTGGTGAGGAGAACTCAGCGCTGAGCCTCTGCTTTTCTGGCTGCCTTCCTTCTGCGGGAGAAGCCCTGGGATTCCCAAGCCTGCTCTTTCCTGCCCTGCTGGGAGTCGGGCTGCGGCCGCCCTGCCCCTGCTGCTGCCCTGAGCCTGTGCTGCTCTGCAGCCCCGCGCACCCGGCCTGCCGAGCCCTCCCGGGATTCCTGCTGCGGCTCCGGACTCGTCTGCCACCCAGGATTTGTGCTCGTCCCTGCTGTTCCAGCCTGCTGCTCCCGAGGGTTCTGCTGGACACCGGGACCAGCTGCCCAGGGGGTTTGTGAGGCCTTTGTTCCGTCCCTGCCCGGGACCCCGAGCCGCCATTGCCGCGTGAGGGCCGAGCTCGCTGCGGAGCGCCCCCTGCAGGCGCGGGGGAACCATCGCACCCGCCCTGCTGGCCGGGCACTGCGGGTGGGGCTCTGTTTGCTGGCACTGACACAGTTACTGCTGTCGGCTTGGGTTGGTTTATATATATATATATATTAGTAAAGAACTGTTATTCCTAGTCCTCACATCTTTGCCTGAAAGCCCCTTCATTTCAAATTTATAATAATTCGGAGGGAAGGGGGATTGCATTTTCCATCTCAGGGGAGGTTCCTGCCTTCCTTGACGGACACCTGTCTTTCAAACCAAAACGCTAAACTAAAACTTCTCAGTTTAAAAATCCATTCACTTCCTCTTTGGAAGGGTGTCTGCTGCCTTTATTGGCAAAGCCGAAATTTTTAATTGTTGTTTTTTAGCTTAAAGAATCAATGCACATCAGAAAGTCTGGTTTGAAATCTCACCTTTAGCTTGTCCTCAAATCAAACATAAACTTAAGTACCGGGGGCAGTTGAATTTGGCTCCTTTAAACCCATATGACCAATTTAAAGGTAGCATGTTGGCACACTGGGCCCATCTATAAACGATGAATAAATTTCAAGGGGAGTAAAGAAAAACAGGATAAATGAGGCTGCTGTGAGACAACAAGCATAAATACCACCCTTGATTCAAGAGGAACTGAAGTCAATAGACTTTATTACTCCTATACAGGATCTGTGTCACCCTCAGTGTTCACTGAGAATAAGCAGATTTTAGCCCTTTCCTTCTCACCTTTTCCCAAAGATCCTGGTTGTCTCTGTGACATTGCCTCTCAGTGGACAACTCAAACCCCACCAGTAATTCAGGGTTTTCAAAGGTTCCTTTCCACAGTCCTGCATTCCCTTGTTTCCCAGCAAAGATGCAGTTGTTGATTTGGCTTAGTTTAAGGACAGACAGGGGTTTTGTGTCTCCATGGAAGACACTCTTGAACATCTCTTTTAATGAACTTTCAAAGTGGACTTGTCAAACCTTGTTCAAGTTAAAGATAAGTCTATAGAATTCATGGTGAGAATGTTTAAGACCGTTACAAGAAGTTTTGACTTGTTTGCTTTAAAAGTTAATTCAAACTAACACGCTCAGGCACCCCTTTGTAACCATGTCCTGTGGATGCTTCTTGCTCAGGACAGAATTGCAGATGAGTGGCCCAGTTAATAAAACCCCACCTTGTTGTTGAAAGAGGCTCCTGTGTGGCTCCAGCAGGAGGAAGAGTTTCTTCCCATGTGACAAATATCCAAATTTGTGACATCCCCACACTTCAGCACACAGGGAAGCAGAGCCAGGAGCTGCTTTCCCAGTGCTCATGGGCTGAGGTTATTGGCAGAACTCTACTGACAGAGCATGTAGAGAATGTACCAAACCACATTTAAAAGTGTGACATGAAATTCAAAAGCAGCCAGGGGAATTACAATGCTCTGGAGCAAGATAAGATGCTAAAGGAGCATGAAACACATGCTATATTTAACGTGATTTCTTTTTTTTTTTTTTGTAAGACTGTTTCCTTTCCAAGCTTGCGAAGGAGTACATGGAGCTGTCAGAGTACAGCCTCAGACATGAGCAGCCGTGGCAGGAGTGGTGAGGTGGATCCAGAGGCAGAGCCAGGCCAGTTCATGCCTCCCCTAGATAAGGGAGTCAGGTGAGCAGTGGCTGTGACACAACACACAGAAACCACTCCACATACAGAGAACGAGGAATGAAAGTGTTATTCCATGTGTAGAGGATCTCCAGCCCCGGATATTACTGATAATGCAGTGAGAAGGAAGATAGAGAGGTTGAAGGCTTCACGTGAGAGTGTGTTCCTGGAATTACCAGTGCTGGGAAATGAGGGATCAGTATTTGTTTGGCAAAATGGCACATGGCTCTGAAACTCAGAAGATGGGGAATGAGACATTTGCTTGGATGATGGCCCAGATAAGCCAGCAGGGACTGGATTGCCAGTGTGATCGGGTCTGCACACACACCCAGGAGAGCAAAGGCACTGCCATGTTGTATTTATAATTTTAAACAGATTGGATGAAATAATAGTGGGAGAAGATATAAGGGAAAAAAGTGTCCCAGGACTACATAATAGATCAGTGCCAGAGCTGGGAATTGATTCCTGAGACTCACAGTGCTCATCCCATTATAACAAAACCTACTGAACACCAGGAGTCTCTCTCTTTGCTATTATTCTCAAGGTTTGGGTTTATGTATTTATTTATTTACCAAACACAGAGGAATGACAAACAGATTGAGAAACACAGAGTGCTCAAGAAAGCTCATAAAGTCCTTTTCATATCTTTAATCAATCATGACTAGTGTGTCTCCCATCCATTTTTTTCAGTTTAAAATAGAATAAAGATGTCCCCTCACATCATAATCTGTCTCCAGGCAGCTGTGCTCCTTACATCAGCACAATGACCCAAACTGCAGGGCTGTATTAACAGATACCATCTAGGCTTTAATGGAGTTCAGCCACTGGGATTAGCTCCCAGGAATGGAGTTTGGGCTGTCAGGCACTGCACACAACTGTGAGCACATTACAAGTTATAGGCATCAATTCTTTCTAAGTGAGAAACCATTCCAAATTCAAAACACTTCAGACCTAATAACAGGAAATTATCTTGATGGATCCCCTTCAACGGGTAAAAAAAAAGAGATGAGGAGAGTGGGTCAGGCATCCGGTCAAAACAAAATCATATCCATGGTTTTTTTCTCTAGTTCAGAGCAAAGCAGGAGTGTGGATTTAAATGGTGGGGAGGGAACAAATTGTGGAAATGTAGGGTGAAATGAGAAAGAAAGTTTGCAAACTACATTTGCAAGGACAAAGGGAAATTTTGCCTGCCTATTTGGGTCGGTGTGTACCAGAAGTGTCAGTCTGACCCAGCAGGGACTTCTCTAAGAACCCTGAAAAGTCCCTTGCAGCTCCTTAGGGTATTTTTCCAAATGGAGTCAGGAGTTAGTTTTCATAGAATTATAGAATAAAAAACTGATTTGTGTTGGAAGGGACCTTGAAGCCCATCCCATCCCGCCCCCTGCCATGGCAGGGACACCTTCCACTGTCCCAGGGTGCTCTGAGCCCCATCCAACCTGGCCTTGGACACTTCCAGGGATCCAGAGGCAGCCACAGCTTCTCTGGGCACTCTGAGCCAGGACCTCACCACCTTTTTTTCCCTTAGCTTTCATATTTCAAGGATGTCCAATGTGAGCATCCTTAATGAGACCTGACTTTTCAGATCAGAAGACAATCAGTTCTTCATTAAAAGCAGGTCCTTTTCAAAAGCATCTTTGCTCAAATACACAATGCTCCAAAAGTGTTCAGTGTCTGAAAATATTGTCCATTTGCCCCTTTAATCCCTGTCAAAATGATCCAGGGCTAAAAAACCCTGAAGGAGAGGAGGAAGGGTCAGAGTTCCAGTGATGAACACTGACAAGCTGAGTCACTGATGAGTTGTATCCTATAATCCATCATTTTTAAACCTCGCTTGTCCAAGAGCTTTCTGTGGTGTCAAGCTGAGTCATTTTTGCCCATGAAACAGAGAGGAAGGGAGAACCTTATTTCATCTCCTGGCACTGTGGCCATGCACCAATCCTGCTGCTGCCCCATTTTCTCCACATCTGTCCCACTCATCCCCAGCACGTGCATTGGCCAAGCCACCATCTGACATCCTTGAGAGAACAAAGCTTCTCCAAGCCAGCAAAAGAGTCCTCTAAGGAAGGGGGACTGAAAACAAATTGAAAGCAAGAGAGACGAACCAAAAGGCAGATTTTCCTTTCAGCATATTTTTGGAAGAGGAGGGGAAGGAAGTCCCTTATGGGCAGAAACCTGCACTGCCATTGGATTTCCAGCTCAAGTCAGAAGCCCAGGGAAAAGACAGCTCTTCATCAGTGGTCATGAGGGACTGCAAACACAACAAAGCATCTTGTAGGCAAACAGTACAGGGGAGTCACCAGGGACAGCCTCATTAGTCATACAGCATTTGCACATGCTGATGGCTGAAGGCAAAATACGACCTTAAGTTCCATTATCACACCAAACAATGTCTGTTATTGCAAGGGGAGAACAAGGCAGAGCAAATGTACTGCGTGAGATGTGAAGGACAGGGCTTTGATGGTGACAAAAAGTTACAGGAGCTGCAAAGGGGGATGTCCTTGGTTACCATCTCTGGCAGGGTGGTGGCTCAGACCTGGGATGGTGCCAGGTACTGGAGAAGGGCACTCTGGAATAAACACAGTCTTCTCCAAAGAGCTTTAACCCTAATATCTAAAATCACCCAGGGGGTGAATATCAACAGACAAGACAAGGAGGAGTGTGATGATACTAAAGTTCTATGAAAAAATCAAAGCAGAAACTATCACAGACTACGGAGGGAAGGGAGTGTTTGGCAAAGAGCAAAGCACCCAGTCCACTGAGAACTGAGAGTGCTCTCAAAGTCCCTGAAAATGTTCTCTCCCCACCCACACAAGGTGATATTTGTCTTCACACAGGGGGTGAGCCCTGAGTACTGTTGTATTCAGAAAAGAGAGCGTGGCTGAAGCAGTGGGAAAGGCTGGGTGCTGGAAACTTTCATGAAGATCAACTTCATGAGCAACTCTGTTGTCTTTTTCTGGTTTCACATATCACCTGGGTAAGTCTTTTTTCCAGCACTCAAAGAGAAATTAAAGTGCTAAACATCCTATTGCTTTCCATGAGATGACCTGTGGAGGCCGGTGGGCCTGTGCTACAAGGGACAAAGAGAGTCCACTGGTGGGACAGTCCCTAGGACCAGAGATTCCTCCCCAGGTCAGGGTGACAGAACAGGCTTCCCCAGGATGCTCTGTTATGTTAATGTACCCCACTTCTGCTTCCCTGCTTGGCCCATTGGCCTCTCTGCCCCTTGTTACTTTACCTGTCCCTGATCTAGAAAGTTCTCCACTCCCTGTTCCCTCACTGGCCCTTGCCCCATTGCCACTCCCTCAGGGTGTCCTATTGGCTCCCATTCCCTAGTCCCACCTGTGTACTGCCCCCGTACCCTCTGATCATTGGTCTCTGATGCTCCCTCTGCTCCCATATATAAACCTCGACCCTCCGGCGTTCTTTGTCTTTGTCCCTGGACCCCTTCACGAGCGTGGCTCCATTAAACCTCTCCCATGGAACTCCAAAGGAAGACCCTTCTTGCCTCTTTGCTGTTGACCCATTTTCTGGAGCTATCCGTGTGTGTGTGCATGCACACGTGTGTGTGTGAGTGTGTGCTGGTTCTGCCGAGCGGCTTTGCTCTGGAGACGCTTTTAGGAACGTCACGGCACCGCACCGTCCAGCACCACCACAACAATGACCCGAACCTTCTTTTTGCCTGAGGAAAGCAAGGGCACTTTTTATACTTTAAATCAGATCTAGAGCAAGATTTCTCGAAGGGACCAAGGTTGCTAGACCAGATGAGTTTGGGTCTGCTGACCAGATCAGCAGAGCTCTGTTTATGTCTCTGAGGGCTGTAGATGTGAAGTTCTCTAACACACATTCAGGTCCTCCACTTTCTTTCTTAAGAATAAATGTATTAATATAATAAAGGGAGATCTTAAAAATACAGGTTTAACCTCACAGAGTGAATCCCAAAGCACCAAGGATGGATTTGTAAAGACTTCTTGAAAGTTTTCTCATTGGTAACATTTGCATGTCTCTTCTTCTGGGTCTTGACAAATTTTGCGTCTCTTTTGAGGGCTTGAAACATAGGAAGAACAGATTTAATGGGAAGCAGTGGCCTCCTGCTTCCAGGAAGATATTGTGAGGGTTGGCTCAAATGAAGAAGGATCATCAGCATGTTCTCAGAGCTTCTTGCTGTGGCACTGAGGAAGATTTAGCACGTTCTGATATCCATTTCCTTCCCAGCTCTGATCTTAACACCCACCTCCTGCATGCTAAATGAACATCCCAGCGCTTCATAATGGAGACAGGAAATTAATTCCTCATAAAGGGCTTTTTTTTTCTTCCTACCCCCTTATTAAGACTCCTCAGCCCTGTCAACAGCCAACTGAGCTTCCACAAGTCATAAAGGTGCGTTTCTGCAGTCTCATTTCCTCAAGTCTCCTGCTTGATGGATTATGCCCATTAATAACCTTCACATTGGAAGAGCAGCTGCTGGGATTCACAGGACCTTGTTGGATGGTGTAACCCTGACCTTTAACAAGGGCACTCTGGAAAATGCAGGCACGAAGAAGAGGGGCTGATGATGTGAATCTGCTCTGCTCAGTCCCTCTTAGAGGCAGCAGTTAAAGCAAAAAGACCTTCCCTGGTCTTGCTGACCAAGGATTCCCATGGGAACTTTCAGAGCTGGACCACCCTCCTGAACAACATCTGAAACAGTCTTTGATCCTGGAGTCTGGTGTAACTTTTATCATTTTCACACCTTTTGCACCCACTAAGGGCATGCATCCATGTTTTCAGGGTACAGGACGTCCAGAACAAGGTTTTAAGAGGAAAAAGCTCATTAAAAATAATCTTTCCTTGACATATAAATTAACCAAGAAGTGTAAAATCCCTATATTTTTTATTACAGTTTTTCTCCCCAACCCATAATCTATTGGGATTTTTTTTTTTTTTTTTGGTGGGTGTGACTAATCTTTAATTATAAAGAATATCATTTTAATGTGATCGTTAGAACGGACCAAGCTGCATCGAAGTGACAAATCTGTTTAAAATTGTGCTGTTTCACCCAGGTTTGAGCTCAGCAGTATCAGACGAGTGGAGATGATGTTTAGCGAGATGGATGCTAAAACAGCAGGCAAAATTCTTGTGAAATGAAAATGGATCATCTCCATGTGATATGGATTTGGAAGCAAACAGGGTGAGAATTTGGAGCTGATATCAGAAGCTGGAGGGCAGTGTAAAAGAAACACACAGATTGCATCCTCAATTTTAGTAGAAACCTTAAAAAAACATTATTCATGTAGCTTTCAAAAATAAAAGCACAAAACCAATTTGATGATCTCAAAACCAGGGGAAATATCCCAAGAACATGTTGTTTGGAACTTCCCTTGGTTCCCTTTGCAAAATGTTATGTAACATTTAATTTTGATTTTTCACATACCTACACCATGTAAACTACAGAACAGCAACATAAAATGGCTCTTCATAGGATTTTAAAGCTTTTCTAGCAGGCCTAGATAAAATGTTCTGTAGAAAAGTACAGTTACGCTGTGGTTGCCTAGCAAATGTCTCCAATAAAGTGTTTCTGTTTAAAGAGAAAAACAAATTAAGTATAAACCATCTGCAAGGCCACGCTCCCTGGGGACAGTAGATTTCTGTAAGACTCAGAGGGCAAAATTGTCAGAATCTCTTGTTAAAACAGAGGCAGCACATCACAGCCACGGACACCAGAGATATTAAAGTGAAAAACCCTGCTAGTTCTGGCTCAAAGTCAGAAATAACTGAGTGCTTCGAGATCCCTTGACCCCAGGGAGTTATTAGTAACATTTTTAAAGTCATCTTTAACATTATGTGTCTTTTGTTTTTAATATATTAAGAAATTACACCCCAAAGGGGAATGGACTCCTCAGTTCTGTGCCAGTCCCTGAAATACTAAGTTGGTGTTTCTAACTCCAGAGCCAAATCTGTGTGTCCATGGAGAGAAACACACTCTGTGTCTGCCTCCTAATGGATATTAAACTGTCTTTGGCAAGGGATTAATGGACTGGTTTGGCTTTTCAAGCTCTTTCTTCTTTTGCTGAAATATTTCTTTAAAATCTTTCAAATTCCCTCCTTCCTTCCAAAATCTTTTCCCACCTATAAATAAAGCACAGCAATTGGCAACATGGAGTCTCTAATGTTGTAGCCTCTACTTTTCACTCAGGGGGATCAGGTGAGGGCCACAAAACTCCATTGGGGCCTGTATTGTAAGAGAGAAACACAAAGTGATTTGTAGAAAGATGTCCAAAACCATAATCCTCAATGCCATGGAGTGAGAACTGGACAAAAACACAGGACTCCTGTTAGTGTGGCTTCATTCTGCTCCGGCCCCTTCCGCTCCAGCTGTTCTGTGCTTCCATAACAATTAGGTATGGAGTCCCCTAATTAATCAGGGTTAAGCCTGACTGCCCACCCAACAGCATTATGTTCCTTAAACAATGTCACCAGAAGTCAAAAAAGAAAGATTTCTGAAGTTCTCAGTGAGAGCCTTTGACCTGTTAACTGCTCACAAACCCCTTCCAGTACAGATTAAATCCAAGGACTCTTTATCCTTTAGCAGAGGACTCATTCATCCACCTAGGGCCTCAGCTCTGAGCCCAAATCACGAAGGTTTTGTCTGTCAAGGGCTGTTGCCCACATTTCTTCATCACTTAAGAAGCAGGGGATAATCTTCTTGACCTGGGTTTTTGAGACGTTGGGACAAGAGTGAGAATAAATATTCTCTTTCATGATCATTCCAGGAGAGTTTTAATTTACACATTTTATGTCTGGGAGCCTTTCCAATCCGTATTAAGTTTGCTGAAAGGAAAGAGTATCATTTAAGCCAAGGGATCCAGGATGAAACAACTCTAAAAAAAGACTCTCTGTGTTCCTTCCCCTATGAGCTGTGAACTGCATTATTAACAAAAGTTCTGGAGTATCTCTGGGGAGAAAAATCTTGAATATGTGGATGTGAGAAAACGGCATGGGCATCCCACAGGGATGCACAGGATCTGACTGGTTTCCTCTTGCTGCAGAACAGATAAAAACACAAAGTAGAGGATTAGTTAGAGCAGGAGACTCTACCCCTCCACTGCAGAATCTTACTGAACAAAGCCAGGACTGTGCTGTCTCTGCAGCCCCATGGTCGAGGTAGTTGGCACTCACAGGCCTTTCCTAAACCCAGAGGAGGTAATTCCCAGATGGATCATGACTGCAGAATGGCCTCACTGGCTGGGTGAACATGCTGGATGCTCCTTAATAAACAATACCTTGGCAAACAAATGGATTATCTCATTGTAAATACGTGTTTGCAGCCAGGAAAATGGTTCATCGGTCTTGTCTGAAGCTCCTCATCCCAAGTCTTCAGCTCTCCTGGCTTCCAGTGGTGAAAAGATGGGGCATGCAGCACATAGGAAAAGCTGCTCCATGTTTGTGTTCTTCTCAGCTATTTACAGAAATGTTTAGATGTAGGGAGAGTTCGATTTATGTGCCTTATCTTCCTCAAACCAGAGAGAACTCGTCCCTTCCGTTACAAACACTGATTAATGGATCTCTAACAGCCCTGCTTTCACAACATCAAATACACCAGAAAATAAGGGGAGCAGTAGGAACCAAACAAACAACACTTTACTGTTTCCAGGTGTCCCTGAAGATGGGTGGAGGAAGAAGTGGAGAAGAAAGAGAGGAGAGAGATAACAAAATCGTAATTGGGTCCTTGGCACAAGCTCATCATGCATAAACATGGCAGACAAAAAATCCTGAGTGTTAAAAGAAGTTCTTAGCTCCTGAAGATCCCAAGTGCTCAAAGGATGTCTGAAAGCAGACCTGCAGTTCTTTGTCAGACCCATTTGCCTTCTCAGGGTTCTGCAAACCAGACACAAATGGCCAAGGTGGTGTTTCCCCCACAGGGGAGGCTGTTCTCCATCACCCAGCAAACCAGCCTGGAGACAGCACACACTGGAGGATGAACCAGCTGGGGGAACTCCCTCCCCTTCAGCCTCAGTAGGATTAAAAGTCACCCAATTTATCTCTTTGTGGGGTAACACACTTGTTCTCCTCTGGGGAGAGAGGCTGCTCATTACACACATTTGTATTGATCTTTGTGCATTCCTGCACAAAGTTATGCTGAAAATGGGTACAAAAAGTGTCATTTCCTTCACTCTGGCACGTATTTCCTATCTCCTCTGAGCCAGACTGGCGCACAAACCAAAGCAATCCCAACCTCCACACACCCACCCACATATGAAATGGGTTGGCCATAGTGAGTTGGGAACATTCATTATATTATAACAAAACCTTCTGCTGTATTTTCCCTGCCTCCTATGCAGTCCCGTGCTTGGCTTCTGCCTTTTTAACTTTATAATGGCCTTCATTCTTATTTTCCTTTATGATTTTTTCTTCGCTGACTGTAAGAAACACTCGATTTGACAGCATTCCATTTGAAAAATCAAGAAGTTCATAAATAAGGCTCAATACAGATCCAAATATAGTTGCTAACAGAAATGGTAACTTTATGAGGCTGGACAGCAACTTTTCAATGAGACATTTTGATAGACAAATACCACTGAATGGGATGGGAGCATAGAGAAGGGTATTTTTAATAATGAAAAGTTCAGGTGGTTTTAGTCAAAAGCATTGCATTTCTCCTGAAATGTAGGAGGGAAATGGAGAGAGAAAATAGAACAAAATATGAAAAGGTGCAAAGGGAGGATTTCATCTGCTTTGATCCAGATTCCTGGGTCCATGTCTCTCACATACCAATTTAATTTTGATTTTACCTGTTACCCTGATCCTGCATAGGACAAGTTATTGACAAGTCTCATGTTGTAGAGGTGACAGTAGGGAAGATGAGAAGGCTCCAAAGCAGCTGGAGCAGTCCAGGGTTCAGTTCCCTTTGAATATAAAAGAGAATTAAATGCTTAATTGCTGCTGGTGGTGCTTCAAGTCCATTGTGGTTCTTGCTGTAATGCAGAGGAGGGGGGACAGGGATGGGCCTGTGCTCACTGGTTTCTCTGGAGCCCAGAACTGGAGACTGTTGGAGTGTTTCTCTAATGGGCATCCTTAGCTCTGAGCACCTCAGGGAAACCTATGGCACACATGTACTCCCTTGTAAAGAGTCTTTTTCCTCTCTTTCCTATGGCTTCTCAGGATCTGAGCTCAGTCTCAGCCTCTCCTTCAGCAGATTTCCTCATTTATTTAGATCTCTCTCTTCTTCTCACTTGTTTCTTTTTAGAAAATGTATAAAGAAATCAATAGCTTTTAGGATTCCATCTTCCTGTCCTTTTTTGTTTTAAATGGGACTCTTTCAAACAATAATCAGGAGAAGCCCATGGCCAGATGATGCTTTCAAATAAGTTTCATTTTCTTTGGGAAACAAGCTTTTAAAAGTCATATTTTATTAATTTTTTTCTGCAACATGGGAATTAAAATCAGTAGATTTTGCATATCCTGGCCAAAAGCTGTTTACAATGAGGAGCTTAGATTACTCTGTTAGTGAAGCCCAAGGTATGGCAGGTTCAAACTCTCTCTGCCATGTCCACCTGCAGAATTCTCAATTCACACACACACAGGAGAGATTCACACACCCATTCATTTGTCCTTGATGCTTTAATTAGTACCTGAACCATCCAACACTCACCTCTTCACTTGTCCTTTTCATTCAAATGTCACCTCCCAAACCTGTCTCTCCTAAAGAGTGAGAGGAAGGGGGAGAATTTTCAAATTAAGGAATCTTGGTTTTCTTCTGGATTAACCACCCATTTAAAATGACACTTGCCTAACAGAGGCTGGAAGGGGAAGGAGCACTCCTTATTTGAGATATAAAAATGGTAAGAGAGAGAGGGGACACAGCTGGGGAAGAAAGTGCTTGGATGATGCTCAGAGGGAATGTGCAATGTGAGACCTTGGCATCCAGGGAGATTTTTACTAATGGTCTCTGCAAGTCTTATTATTTCATACATATTCTCATCCCTCTGACAGAGATACTGCATAAATCACTTCCCCTTGTCCCAGGCTGACCCTGTAACCTCTGAGAGATAATGAGGCACTGTACCTAGCATCTCCTAATGCTGCCAAGATCTAGATCAAAGAACATTAATTCTCCATGATAACATCTCTATTTATTAATGCAAATGCCTTTAATCCTTCCCCAGCCTCTGCTCCACTCGCCACCTTTACTTTTAGAACTGAAATTTCTTTGGAATTAGGTAAATTGGCTTAGTGTCCCCAGAAGGTGGATGTCACTAAGAGCTCAAGTCTGATGTGTCCCCCCTGGCAATGACACTCACCTCCTGGACAGATTAGCTCCTGGACTCGTTACAGTTGGCAGGGGCTACATGTTGGAGCTTCCCAGAGGTGCCAGTTTGTATTCATTCCATAGAGGTCAAGAAATCATTCATAATTATTTTTAAAAATTAATTTCTCCCCCTTTTGTTCCAGCTATCAGTGAGCAGGCTGTGTTTTCCCTCCTCCCCCTCCCATCTTCCATGTCATGTGTTCCTCAGTGTTATTTTTCAGAGTGTTTCTGGGGAAAACAGTGCAGGTCAGCTCTTCCTGCCAGCTACCACATGTACTGGGATGTTTACTTTTCTTAGAAACAGATCAGGGAGCTCTGTGAGTTCATGCTAAACAATAATTTGTTCCAAGAACAGGTTTCCAAGGAAGTAGGAAAAAAGCCTTGACTCTCACAAACAGGCCAACAGAGAATGAAAGGCAACTCCATCTACTTAAGCAGTGCTCAGTGCAGCAGACACAAGGTGGGATTCCAGAGTGGGAGTTCTCTGCCACAGCCTCACACAGACTTTGGTAGATGGGATCTGGAACAAAGAACTGTGTGGCTCTTACAGTGCCGTCATGGGTTGGAACAGACCTTAAAGCCCATCTCCTTCCATCCCCTGCCATGGCCAGGGACACCTCCCACTAGACCAGACCCTGTGCAACCTGGCCTTGGAGACTGCCAGGGATGGGTCAGCCACAGATTCTCTGGGCACCCTGTGCCAGGGCCTCACCACCCTCACAGAGAAGATATTTTTCCTAATATCCAGTCTAAACCTACTCTCTTTCAGTTTGAAGCCATTCCTCACTGTCCCATCGCTCCAGGCCCTTGTAAATAAACCCCTCATCTTTCCTGTGGGCTCCTTTCAGGTGACATCCTTTCCTGTCTGAGTGGAGAACCACACTGGGGGTAGTGCCTTGTGGTGGGGAGGTGAGAATAACCTTCTACACCATGGGACTGGGAAAGGGAACACACACCCAGCAGAGCAGCTGTCTGGGAGGATGCTCAGGAGCTTCACAGGAGGCCAAAGAGACAGGCAAGAGAAACTCCACAGTGTGAAGAGTTTGCACATTGCTGCTTCAAAGCATGACTCTGCACAAAGAAGTGGTGAAAGAAATGACCCTGAGGAAGAAGGTGACAGGAAACTGCTGGGTCAATTATACCACTCTTTCTCCAGTCAGTGCTGGCTGTACCCTCAGGCACAGGGGGACAGGGATTTAGGCTCTATTACTGCCACATGAAAAGCATGAAAAAATACTCTGCCTTCCTTCCCCAGCTCCCTGCCTGTGAGGGAAGTTTATAAAACTTTCTTTCCTTTCCTTTTCCTTTGGCTGTTCTATTTGTCAGGGCCCACACCTGCTGTTAAGTTTCTGTACAGAGAGCAGCCCTGCCCTGAGCTGTTCAGGACTCAAATTTAGTCTGTGAATGTGGCATCAATATTGCTACCTAATAAACATTAGACATCAGCCTGTAAGCAGAGAAGAACAAATGCTTCCTTCATACAAACTGAGATTATTGTCCCATAAGGCACTGACAGACAAAAGTGGAAAATCAATGTAAGAAACTGAATATCTGGACTGAACTCCAATTTGTTCTAGGGTCCAATCTGGTGCCTATTCTCCTCTTCCTAATCAGGCCAAAGTCCTGTTGACATCAATGGAAGCTTTTTGCAATTATGGAAGGAGGGAAAAAAACATAACACACTCTGTAAGGCTGCAGCTCCATCACCTTTTCCTTTCTTGGCCATCAAATGCTGAAAGAGTGACCTTGTTTTCATTAAGAGGAACACCTTGTGAATGAATACAGGATGTCAGGTGGGAACAGAGGCACACAGGGCAAAGAATTCATTAGAGAAAGTTTCAGTACTGCAGAGTGAGACATTCATTATTTTACAGCTAGTCCCTGTGAGTTTTAATTAAAGAGACCAGGCAGTTTGTATATAAACTGCCTAATATTGTGCCTTAATATCTGAATATATGAATCCAAAGTTTTCCTACTTTAAAGATTTTTTTCTATCACTGCACAGTACATGGCCAATTCCACCCTGAAAGCTGGGAGACAAAACAGTTTGGAGAGTGCAGGCCCTCAGGAAAAACTGTTCTTGGGAGACTCCTGGCCCAGTTTTGCAGCCTCTGAAGATTTACATAATTCAGGACAGCACTGGAGATTTAAGTGTATGGATGTGTAGAATTAAATCTGCAAACATTTCAGGCTCCCTGGCATTGCAGGTTGAGAACATCACTATAAAAAAGGCAGCTCTCTGGAGCACTGAACTGGATTGTGACCTGCACACTCCTCACACAGCTGGATTGAGAAGCTTGGGGTGATGCTGGGGCTCCATATTCAGGCAGCATCCTTTTTCCCGAGGCCTCGGCATATCACAGAATGGGAGGGGTTGGAAGAACCTTAAAACTCATCTGTTCCCACCCCCTGCCATGGGCAGGGACACCTTCCACTGTCCCAGGCTGCTCCCAGCCTCGTCCAACCCGTCCTTGGACACTGCCAGGGATCCAGGGGCAGCCCCAGCTGCTCTGGGCACCCTGTGCCAGGGCCTGCCCACCCTGCCAAGGAACAATTCCTTCCCAATGTCCCATCCATCCCTGTCCTCTGGCAGTGTGTAGTCATTCCCCCTTGTCCTGGAATTCCAGGCTCTTGTAAACAGTCTCTCACATCTTTCCTGTTGGCTCCCTTTGGTTACTGGAAAGCTGCAATTATGTTCCCACTAAGCCTTCTCTTCTCCAGGCTGAACAATCCCAGAGCTGCTCCATCCCTCTGATCCCCCTGGAGCCTCCTCTGGGCTCTCTCCAGCAGCTCCAGCTCCTTCCTGTGCTGCTCCCAGGGCTGGGGCAGCTCTGCAGGTGGGGTCTCACCTGAGCACAGGGGCACAGGGGCAGAATCCCCCCTTCCCCTGCTGCTCACTCTGGGGGCTCAGCCCAGGGCATGGGGGGTTTCTGGGCTGCTAACACACTTCCATTTGCAGAGACTTTTGGGCTTACACTGCAGGGGACAGGGATCTTCTCTGTTAAAACAGTCTCAGGCTCACACCCATCTAACCCCACACCATTAACCTCAGCAGTCACAAATCCCTGCTGCCCATGCCAGGCAGGGGAAGCTCCCCACCTGAGGTGGGACTGCTGGGTAAGTCCTTTGCTAAAACCAGACTCAGGACTTCTGGATTGAATAATATGAATTCCTGCAACCCATATTAACTGTAGAAGCATTGCCTTAATCTTACCTACAGGTGACCTCTACCACCAGTCACAGCTGCTTGTGGTTCATCAGGATAATTTTTGTGCTGGTAACTAAAATTCAGAGCCCCTGCAGCCCAGCCCCTCTGGGCAGTGATAACTCCTGGTGGGTGGCTGCTCAGCAAGGAATCAACACACAGGCAGGGGATTCAGGAACATTTTGTCAAAGAGATGCAAAAAGGAAAGATCATTTTAGTCTGATTCACCTCTGTGTGTGTGTGGGGGGGGTGTCTCTAAATCTGTGTGTGCATATGTGTGTCTGTGTGTTTGCCTTGACTGAGTGAATCACCCTACCTGTTACAGTGTAAAACAGCAAACATTAGTAAAACCCATAATAAGCCTAGTGGTGGTGATTCAACCAAAGCTAGCACATCTGTCACTGAGCAGCAGACTGCCAGGCTTTTCATCAGGGAAAATACATTTGAATAATAATGTAGGAAAGGTAAAGCAGCTTCAACAGAGCTTTCTGCCAAATTAAATACAAGGTGTGCTAAAGAAAAGGAAAAAAATAAAAAGCTACACAAATGCAAAACCCTGCTTGAATACAAATCCCTCAGTAATGGGGACTCCGTGGCTAAAGACACAGCACATCTGTAGTGTGAGCAGCTTGTTCAGGGCTGGGGGGTGGATGTGGGTGGATGGGTGAGCAGTGAGGATGCTGACAAGCGTCCAACTCTGGGAACACGAAATCTTCCCTGTGCCAACAGCCAAATATGGAATTGAAGGGGAGGAGGAGATGGGCTTTTTGCCTAATATTTGGAGGCCTGATTCTCCAGTGCCATCTGGTCACTTGGCAGCACTCTTGGCAATGCAGAGGAGACTTAACCCCATCCAAAGTGGTCACAGAGGTATTTCCTTGTGGTAAAAGGTCCTTTGATGGCAAAGGAGTTCTGCAGGGCTTGTAGGAGACATGAAACTGGAGAGCAAAGACAACACTGCTGGAGGCCCTCTCCCCAGACCCTGGCTCTCCCCAGCCTTGGCTCATCAAATAAAGCCAAAGGAAGGGAAGGATGGGGTGAGATACTGGCCAAATCACTGCCTCTGAGCCTGCTTGGTGGGTCAGAAAAAGCCAAACAGAGCCATGGGGTAGGGGGAACAAGGTCAGGATCTGTGGAGGCAGAAGAGGATGGCCCTTCTCCCTCTCCAGGGCATGGGGACATAAAGCTTGTTCAAATCCATAAATCTCAAGGGCTGCAATGGCTGTTGGAGGCACAGCACTGACTCACAGGAAGGAGTCACCAAAGAAGCCTTCCAGACACTTCAGGGGTGTGTCATGGTGGCAGTGCCACTTCCCAAACCAGCCTTCTGTACCCCACATCCTTCTGGTACTGCTGTGGGTGCACAAAGAGCCTTTGATGGGGGTAACATTGTGAGGGCCCCTGACTTGTTTCTGCCAGAGTGTAAACAAAGATAATGGATGATCAATCCATCAGCCACAAGTGAAACATCTCTGTAAAGACGAAAAGGAAGGAAGAAGAGAGGCTTGTGGTGTAGACACTTTCCTGTCTGCAGAAAGCACTCTTCTGAGGCATTTCATTTTAAACATCCATTTTCTTTACATTTTCTATTTTCCTTGTACACAGAGCATTTTCCTCTATTCTGTTTTTTTTTTTTTTTTTTCCCCATTTATGTCTTTCTTTCTTAAACAGAGGGGCATTAAAAATCCCAACACCTTTTAAGCACTTGTGTTTACCTTTCACTCAGCTTTTAAAACCGCTGCAGGGCTGGAGATAAAACCACACACATGCACACACAAATGTCCAGACCCCTTCTGGCTGGACCAGGAGGCAAAATAAACCCTTCGGAGTATTTCAAGACGAGACAAATTTGCAAAAGCTCCGGCACAAAACCCACAACAATCAGCACAGCCACAGGTCTCTCAGGCTGAAAGGAAGCCCTTCTGCAAATTTCATTGGGAAACGTGCCTTGCAATTGCCTCTCCTGAGCTCGTGAACGGCCTTGCCAAGCAGTTCCAGCTGAGTCACTACTGCAGGCCAGTCCATGCCTCTCCCTCTCCTGCTTCTCCCCCTTTTCCATTGCCTGGCAGCAGAAAGATCAATGCACTCTGCCCAGGCTATCAAACACGCTACAAAAGTTCAGGCTAATGAGCAGCGTTAGATGAAGTGGGAGGCAATAAAACCCCCAGCATTTGAGCAGTGCTGGTTTGGTTTTCCTCACTCCCTTCAGAAGTTGGATGAGGATGAGCAAGCAGCCACAGAGAGGCACTGAAAGGATGGGCAGGACATCCTCGGGATGGGCAGGATGGCGAAGGAGCCCTGGAACAGACCAGACTCACGGGAAGGTGAGGGAAAGGACAATAACAGGAGCACCAATAATTTTGAGTGAGGATCTCGCCAGCCATATTTACTCATCGTTGCATCCATTTGCACATGAATTGCAGTGCTGAATTCCTCCACAGACTACAGCTCTGTGAAGGGGCTGTGTCACCCCCTGCCAGACCCCTGCCTGTCCTCCTTCCCCAACTGCAGCTGCAGATTCATGGCTGCACAGTGCCCGCTCCTAACACACCTCCCTGCTGTCCATCTAAAAGCAATAACAATAAAAGAGAGGGTTTGGAACAATTCAATTCCACTGCTGAGCCGGGGAACAGCCACAGGATCTCACTGCTGGGCAGCTCAGGGTGGGTTTGTGCTGTGGGCAGTGGCCAGCACCTGACATAGGGGAAGGGAAAATAAACCTGTAGTGCACTTCAGTCAGCTGTACCTGAACTGGGAGATTTGTCTCTGGTTTTATCCCTGGGAGAATTGCAGTGGGAGGAAAGTAAACCTCAGTAAAGGCAGCCAGTGCCACTTTTCTGAGTCAATGCTCAAAATGCATCGTCCACCGGCACAAGTCACCGAGGAGCCCATCAGCAGAATTTGGAAGAGTTTGACCTTTTATTCCCTCTACCACTCAAAATTATTTAAGCAATTTTTAGTGGGTTTTGTGTCTTTTTTTTTTTGTTGTTGTTGTTTTTTTCATTTAAAACAAAAATACAGAAGAAAATATCATTGCTACTGATTTTTATCCTTACAGTTCTTTAGAGTTTGATAATTTTCCAAAGGAATTATCTCAAAATCAAATGGGTTATGGAAGAGAAATAAAAAAACCTATAGATATTTTCAGAAGCTGTTGAAACAATTCTTTTCTATTTCATTTTTGTAAAAGAGGAGAAAGAAGGAAAGGAAAGAGAGAACCAGTTACAATATTTGTGGTTTCCCTGCTCATCCCAAATGTCACTGTTCTCGGGATCTTCTTGGCTGGAAAATACTGGACTGTCTTCATCCCATGCCATCCAATTGCTTGGCTACTCTCACAGCAGCAAGGCCTGATGTCCTGTGCATCAGAGAGCTCAGTTCTGCCTTCAAACATCAGCTCTTGAGGCTGAATCTACCACCAAGAAGATGTTTGGGATCCAAAACCCCACATTTTTGCTGTCCTCTACCAGAAATGACTTTTCATCAAGCAAGGGAACTGCAACCACCCAACTCACTCTGCTAAGACTAAAATCACTTTCCAAAATGAGCTCAGTACAGCCTCTAAGCCCTGGGCTGGATTTGAACCAGGTTTCTGGAAGAGAAGGGTAAAAAAAGAAGGAGCAAACAGATGCAGCTTGGAGAAAAACAGAAGCATCTTGTCTCTCTTTTAGAGCAAGATGATTTGCCATGAAATATTACTGCTTTAAGACACATCATTGCATCATTCAGTGGTGCTTTCAGACTATTGGCCTCACCCATTTATTTTCACACAGAGACCAGACTGTAAACCTCTTGGGGTAATGAAAAAAGGAAAAAGGGAAGTCATCTGTTTTCCTCTCAATTCTTGCAGATAGATTATACCTCCTTGTATCTAAAAAAAAAAAAAAAATCTACTTGGGCCAACCCTTTACTTGTACAGACTTGGGAACATCGAGGTGCAAATGGGAGCAAAAAGTTTTTCTTGTGTCACTTGTTGGGTAATACCCTGGTATTTTAAAACCAAAGCATTAAAGGATTTTCTGACTGTCTCTTTTGCAAAAATAAGAGCACAATTCTAACCCTCCTCGTTTAAGTAAGAGGAAGGGGAAAGTTTCAAAAATGCAGCTCCTACATTTACCAAGGCGAGCTGTGCCAAATAAAAGCAATGTTCCATATGCTGTTATTTTTTTTTTGGTACATTTCACGATTCTGATGTTTTACACCACGATTTTTGTATGCTCAGGGTTGGCAGTGTTGCAGCAGGGATGTGTCACTGTCAACCCAGACAAGCAGTTTTGTTTTGGACCAAATTCCATTCCTTTCCTGGCTCTTGTGGGATCCAAAAGTTCACCATTATTCCCACCCAGACATCCCCAAGGTGACCACTGGGCAGGTACCATAACTTGGGGAATCTGAGCTCTCCTGCTGTTGTTTCTCCACAGAATCCTGGCACAGGATTGGAGCAGCACGAGGGTTCTTCTGCCGCATCTTACATGCCCTTAGTGCATTTTAAATATTAAGTAATAAAAATATGTATAAGTAAAGAGTACATCCATAAATAAAGCAAATGTATAACTCACTGAATTATTTCATTACTAGCAGCCACATTCTCTAGCAGAATAACTTAGAGCAGAATTTCTCCTGACTTAGCTTCTCATTATTAAAATACTACCAGCGATTACTTGCAGGACATGCATTCCAGAGCTAATCATTCAGGGATTAATTTTATGTGTGCATAAATAACTCCTGCTTTGACTCAGGGCTTTCAAGCAATGTACTTGACAAAATACACTGTGTTTGAATTCAGTGTTTGAATACCACTGGCTCAGCCAGCACACACACACAGGACTTGTGCTTTTACGCAGCCATGGGAAAATTAATGCCCTTCTTCCCTAAAGAAACTGTGGAAGTGTTCCTGGAAGTGTTCAAGGCCAGGTGGGACAGGTCTTAGAGCAACCCCCTCTAGTAGGTGTCCCTGCCCATGGCAGTGGGGTCAGAACAATCTGGTCTTTAAGATCCCTTCCAATCCAAACCATTCTATAATTCTTAGAAGCCTCTGTATTCCACAGTGTGCTGAGGTAATTCTTTGAAAAGGGCTTGCAACTTTGTCACCATCCTGCCATAACAATTCACAAGATTTAAAAGCAGCTTTTGAAATCAACTCACAAACTCTGTTCCATTTAACAGAGCAGCCTCTAACCGCATGTGCAGGAGAGATGTTGTGGCCAGGATACACCACGAGACCTTGATGATGTGAGGACAGCTTTGATCTGCTGCAAAGCCACCAGCACTCCACACACTGCTGTCACCTAGAAGGGTTGAGCAAACTCATCCCTAGCACCTGCAATAAATTTATTTTTCAATGGCAATATATTGGCTAAGCCAAAGCTTTCCTGTCTTTACTGCTGCTACCTGTGAGAGGCAGCCAGCGTGAGCAAAGGTGTCCTAAAACCTGTCACAAACACACCTGTGCCTGGCTGGGCAGCTCCAGCTTTGCTTTGCCTCATCTCCTGAGATTTTAAACAGTGGAAACATGGAACATTTAGCACAGAAGAGGTTGAGCACGATGTCAGTTAATGTAAGTGTAATATATATATCCACTCCCATATTCACACATACATTTGTGGCCTTACCCTACCACTTAACTTTACAGACGCACAAGTTCCATCCGTTTCTAATCTGTTGAATAAATTATTTCAGAATTGTCAAGTAGGTTATTTCTCACCTCTTTCTCCAAATCGAAATTACTTGGGTGGGAGAATGAATTATATGGAAAATTGTCTGTCTTTTTATATCTGACTCAGGGAAAGAAGTTGAAAATTTTTATATTTCTCATTGAATTAAAATTTTAGAGATGATTTGTTCATTAAAATATTTTATTTCAATTGTGTTGCAACATTAAATTTTAATAGGAAAATGGTCCATTTTGGTTACATTGAAGTAGCGTAGCATACTACAGAACACTGTCCATAGACATTTATGTTTATTACAGTGTGAACTGTCATAATAAATGCAGTTGACACTTTTTATTTTATCAAAACAGTGGAGAGGTATCAAAACAAAATCTAAATGATTTTTTTCAACTATTCCCAGCTGGAACTATCATTGAAACAGACTCCTTCCAGCAAAATATTTTGGTTTTGACAAAACAACAATTTTTGGACCACATAATATTTTCTCAAGATACAGAGTGGAAGACACCAAATATATCTCTGATATTGGCCATGATCTGAGCCCAGATTGAAAGAAAATGAAGTCAAATCCACAGCTTTAATTAGCTTTAGTTCCAGTGAGACTGCCCTAATGCAGGCTGGGAATATCCACACCTCTGTGAGATCCTGTGCCCTGGGATGGGCATTCCTGAAGAAACCTCCCATGACTTAATTCTTGCAGGCCTTATTGATTTTCTCATTGGAAAATTCTGGTCCATCAAATTAAGGATGGAATTTCTACAATCCTAAGCCTGGTAGACTGATCAGTCATCTGTAACCTGTGAGATGCCATCAGGAATGCACAGATGTTCAAAGCCCTGGGCAATAAAAGTGCAAAGCTCAGCCACAAACCAATTCTCCATCTTCCCACTGTATTAGAATGAAAACAAAGGTTCAAACCTTGATATTTTGGGTGTAGAGAGAGGCAACATAAAGCTCTTTTTTCTCCCAGAGGGAAAAACTGGGGGGTTAGTCACTTCCCATTCCCTGCCATCCTCAGTCTCTCCACTAAGGACAGGGGCACTGACAGAATCCAAAAGCAGAAAAAGAAGGAGCATCCACACACCTTAAAGGCCACAGGCTGCTGCTGCTGGACTGCCCAGCAGTGTCTCCATGCCCCCAGCACTGTTTGTCTGGGGCAGGAGGAGGGGGGAATGATTTGGGAAAAAAATGGCCTTTGTAGTAAATCCTTCTCAGCTTTGCTTTCAAAGGTTCACCTGCAACCCCAAAGCACGGGGGTTGAGTTCCCAGTGAGTTCCCAGATCTGTTTTGCCTGGACCCACTGGAGAATCAGTAGCAAGAAGGTCCCTACAGCCACTTTCCAGCTGTCACAGCCCCGCTGCTCCTGGGCGCTGCAGGGGGAGAGTGAGCCCTGCCCGTGCGGGGCTGCACTGCAGAGACAGCAGCCAGCCCTGGGCTCCTGGCTCCAGCCACCACACAGCTTCACCTCGCCTCCAGCTTCCCTCTGGAATGCTTTATTGCCCTTGTTATGAAAAAAGGAGAATCCCAGGTATTAAACTAAATAAAAACAGTTTATTTAACAATTAAAAAAACTGGAACCGAAGAAAGAGAAAAAAACTTGAAAAACCAGGAAAAAGATGAAGTCCGGGATCCTTCACAATTGAAGACCTTTTATTCAGCCAGTCTGGCTGGCACAACCTGGGCAAAGCTTTCTTTCGGTGCTGGTTGCTTGAAAAAGCATGGTTGGAAAATGGCCTGGTCCAAGCACTGAAGCTCCCTCGAGGCTGGTCCGAACGAAAAGAGAGCTGGCTTTGGAATTTGCCTTGGGAAATAGTACCGGGTGTCTGCTCTGCTCCACCCCCCTCAGTTCTGCCCCCATGGCTCATGGTTGGTCATCTCCTCTCCCAGCTCTGGTGTTTGGCTTCTACCTTTTAGCCAATGGCTTGTGGGTGTCTAGGGTATTATTGTAAAGTATCATTGGCGGGACAGGGACTCCTTTGAATACAGGGTTTCCATGGTGCCCGATTGCAGGAACAGGGTGTGTGCTTCTTCAAGGCAGGGCAAGCTAATATTACATCTCTTAAAACTATTTAAACACTTTAAACACCTTTAAAACATTTTCATAACTGTCTAAATAAAGGATACAGTTAATTTTACATTCTAATTATAATAACATTTCCCAAAACTATTCTTTAATCTCTTTTTTACCTTCTTTAAGTAACAACCTCAATACTTGATAAGAGAAGATGCGAAAGCCTTACAGGTTTCATGAATAACACCCTTTTCCTCCCTCGTGGGCCCTGGTTTGCCCTGCTCAAGGCAGGGGCCCGGCTGTGAGCGATGTGGCCGTGGCTGTTTCATGTGGCTGCAGGGCACGGAGCTCCCGCTGCTCTGAGGGGAGAGCCAGCACCCTGCTCCGCACCAAACTGAGCGCCATGGGGTGTTTTATGGCTCTCCTGCCACCCTCATCTCAGACACATGGCCTTTTACCTTGGGCTGTGGCAGCTCTTGGATTTAGACTGAGAGGTCTGCGAGTTCAGTCCCCAGCACTGGTGACTCACACGGCGCCGTCACATTATAAATCCTGCTGAACTTCGGAATGCAGAGCTGTTTGTAAACTGCAGAGCAGCTCAGCCGGCCTGGGGCTCTCAGCAGAAAACCCAGGCAGCTCACCAGGAGCAGGGCAGTACTGGAGAAGGACTGGAAAAGCCCTCAGGAGCTGGGGATGCACTGCCAGGATGTCTCTGCTGCAGTCATGCCAGCTGATGCTTTCCTTTCTCTTACCATGAAATTCCCTCTGCTTGCTTACTCCTACCTGCACCTTTTCCTTTGCTTCCAAATGGGCTTCCAAAGCCAATTCCTTGTCTTGCTTATTCCTTACCTGCACCATTGCCCCAGAGGTGCTGCCTACAACAAATTAACAGCAAATGGAAGGGTGACACATGAACTAGGACAGCCAGGACACCCTGAAAGAATGTGTCACATCAAAGGCTGAGGCAAAGGAGTGAAAAAAAGGAGGAGAAAGAGAGAGGACTGGAAAGGAATGCTTCTCGAGAGGACTGGAAAGGAATGCTTCTCTTGTCTCAGTGCCCCCATGGTGATGTGAAAAGTCATTAAACACCTCAACAGAGTGCCACAGTGGAGCAAACAGGAGCAGTAATAGGACAAAGGCACTGGCACTTTATCTCTTGCCTCTCTTTGGGTTCAGAGCAATGAAGGTTTCACATTCTCATGGCATCCTCCTGTGTTTTTAATATTCTTCTATCAGCAAGATAAAATGCTCCTCACTCCTTTCCTTTAACATTTCTTACTGGAAGAAAACTAAAAAAAAAATAACAACAAAAAAAAAAAGCTTTGCTCTCACTGCATGGGAAATTTCAAAGCCAGAGTTGTTTATTTTCTCCCTGTCCCCCCACTTGAGAAGCCTGACTGGAAAACAAACGGTTTCACTACATGTCCTTGGCCTGGAATCCCTGCAAAAAGCTGACAGAGGAGCAGCAAGGCTCAACAGGACAAAAAAATCTCTAAAAACCTGCAAAGTTATTCCCTCTGGGGCCTTCTGTGAAGAGCAGCGGGGGGAACAGGAGCAGAGGAGCTGGGAGTAGGATTAGACAGAGAAAGGTTTCATCATAGGATGAGACTGCTGTAAATAATTACAATAATTATATTTTCTTTATTAGAAGTCAGTAAGAGCAACCACATGTGAATTTCCACTCTGCTACATCCCGTACACAACTTACTCAGCATCTGAACAGAAAAAAAACCCTCTTAGAAAAATAAACAAGTAAATACCCACTGGGAAGGAAGAGTCTCCCCTTGGGAACCTGGCAGAAAGGACTGGAGGATGTGACTGTACCAGCAGAGACTTCCAGCATCAAGGTGTGCACACACTGTGAGACAAAATGGATGGAAACCTTCCCCCAAAACCTTCAGAAGGAGAACCAAATGTCATTTTCCCTGCAGTACTCCACAGAAGCCATACACTCAGGCAAGCTCCAGTCCACTGCATCCTTATTTTTTGCTTACAAATATTGCATTTAAGCTACTATTCTTTTCTAATATGGATTTTTAGGCAGTTGCTTCTTATATTGTCTCTTTTCAGCAGTAGAAAGCCACCTCTAGCATTCTTCCTGGTGAGTGAACCTCTGAATTACAGGGAATATCTTTGCCATACTTAGAGCAAGCTGTGACAGTCTTGAACGTAGGTGATTGAGAAATCGGGCATCACTTCTTTGCCTTGAAAGGAGGGCTCATCGAAAGTATAAAACCGTGAATATTTTACCTCAAAGTGCAGGCGTGGAACACTTCAGCATTCATCTCCCTCTCTGTCCTTGGGCGTGGCAGTGATTGTCCAGCAGGGGTGGCTGGCCAGGGAGCAGGGTCTGGGGACACCCAGCTGGAGAGGAGCCACCTGCTCCCGTGCCTGCCCTGCAGCACCCCCAGCTCTGCTGCCTTCAGGGGAGAGCACAGGCCCGTGAAGTGGATCTTTCAGAGCCCATTCTCTCTCGCTACTAGTTTTAATGCTGTTTTTAAAGCCATTTTTTTTCCAGCAGGGAAATCATTTTATCTCCAAGGGTGTATATCAGCTCTGCCTTCAGCTGTCCCTCAGCTGCCCGGAGAGCTGACTCCAGGCGAGTTCTGCTTCCATTCCCTACCAAGGACAACGGAGGTTTTGAAGATGCTGATGGTCCTTGACCAGCAGTATTAAGACACTAAATTACGCTGACATGGCCCATAAATCGCTAAATGAGGGACTCCCAGACAGGGATGTGGCGTGAGCCGAATGACTACGAGGGCTGCCCGTTTCCTGGGACCCATCCCCAGCATCCCCAGCACCTGAGGGATGCTCCAAGTGCCCTGCATGTCCCCAGGACACCCTTCTTCCAGGAGTGGAGATCATTTCACCACAGGGCTTGGCCACTGCTGTGGAAGTGCCCCAGTTGTGCAGGACTTAAGAGGTTTGGTTCTATTTTCCTGTTAATGCTGCCTGTTATTTGCGTACGTTGGGTAAAGGACAACTCTCCGGGCAGAGGCACACAGAGACAGTCTCCACCTCTAAAAATAGAAGGAAATTACTATTTCTAAAGAGGAGGGAAAGCCTTTAATCGCCTTAAGATTGTGCCACCTGCCCACTAGCAAGCAGGAAAATATTATTTGGATATTTCTATTTTATTTGGATTTATACATAAGTTGATAAAAGACCCAAGGCAGCACGGGGAACTTTTCCCAGAATGAAGGGGAAGGAAATGGGAATATGGTCTAATTTCCAGGGGTGCATCATGTAGGTCTTGCATGTGAAGATAAGACAGAACCTACCCTTGACTAAGATAAATGCAATACACTTCAAAGCCCCAACAATTACAGTGAGGTAAGACACAAGTTGTCCTAGCTGGAAGTTACTCATAATTCCATAATTTTGGAGCCCTGTGAATAATAAGCCACTACCTGTCATATTGGCCAGACTGCAAGGGGCTCTGAGCAACCTGGTATAGTGGAAGGTAGTCCTGCCCATAGTGGGGGGTTGGAATAAGGTGATCTTCAAGGTCTTTTCCAACCCAAATCAGCCTGTGATTCTATGAACTGACCTTTATGAATTTCCTCCTTAATTGATATCAGTCAAGTAAGAGCTAAATGTAAAGGACAAACAGGCTGTGCCTGCGATAAAAGCACACTGTGCTCTGACAGGGACGGGCTCAAGAACATGTTCTCTTCAAGGAAAGAAACTCTGTCTAAAGTTACCATTAAATAAAGGACAGTGTCTTTCCTCCTTTTAGGAAAATATCAGGGTCTTATGCCTTGATTTCCAATGAGGCAACACAGGGGATTTCTGCTACCCCAGGGGCTCAAGGATCCACAGCTCACCAAGTTCAGGAGTTTCAGTGGTGCCGTGGAACTGGGGGAACACAAATCACTATTTACACCAAAACACTCAGGAATATTTCACGTGGAGCACAGTACTTCACCTTCTACTTCTGTCTGCTGAGAAATCAACTTAAACTTTATTTGTAGGATCTCCTATTTGCTGTTTGTCACACCTGCAGAAAACCTTGGAGAGAAAAGACAAATTTTGCTATGACCTGTCTAATTGGTACATTGTTACAACCTATAATAGCCCCACCTTCCAGGTCCTGCTCAGGATTGAGACTTTTTAAAATACTAAAACAGTCTCTATGAACAGCCCCATTGTCAGGACCTCACAATCAAAGCCCAGATATAAGGAAGGGGATGGGGAAGACATTGAGACACAAGCAATGATGTTCATTTCCTCCCTGCCAGGCTTTCAGATGATGTTTCTGTGCTTTACCTGCATTTTAGGCTGGTAAATTATCCTTTGAGAAAAAACCTAAGTGCAAAGGGAGAATAGGCAATCTCAGTGACAGTGAAGTTATTTTTTCCCCACCTAAGCTATGTAAATTCAGATGATCTCTGCTGCTTTCTTGGAGAGAATTGTTTTGTTTGTAGTGTTTAAACTGAGGCAGATAACTACCCATCCCTCTCCCCCCAGCCAGGAGTGAAAATGCTATGGGAAAGATGTCCAGAGAGCTGATAGAGTCTGGCATCATTTACTCTGGGTACAGAGTGTGAGGAGGAATAAAAATGCAGACTCAACAGTTTCAGGAAAGTACCAGCACAGCAAGAAAGGCCGGCGGACAGATTGCTGGGATAGACTCCTTCTTAGCAACAAGATCTATGGCAGTACAGGTTTTCTGTTGGTTGTATGGTTTTAAGAAGGATGTATTTTTGCTAGGATTAAATAAAAAGGAATATTCTGCTTTTCCTAATTCTCCATTCCTCTCCATCTGCAGAGGCTTGTGTTCAGCTTGAGTAGAAGGAGAAAGATTATTTTTATGCTCCAATTTCATAAAGCCGCTTTCAGTTTGGAAACAGCTGTTAATAACTCCAGGACTGGGGTGGGAAGAAGATTTTTGCTGTGGGAGGAAGGAGCTGATTCGGGTCTCAGAAGCTGCTGGCTCCATTCCACCCTGCCATGCCTTCACTGGGCAGCCTGGAGCCAGTCTCAGTTTCAGCACTTTTTCCCCACCTCTGAAGCCCAGAGAATGGTCAGATTTGCTGGTTTTTCACTGCCCTTTGCTCATCAGGCCACAAACCGTCACTGGATTGCAGACACTCTGACCTGGATTCACACTTTTTAGCAGTGATAACCCCCAAACTTCTGAAATGCCAAGAATCTCATCCAGAGCAAGCGTATGCTCAAGGTGGATGTGTCCTGCTGGCTGCCAGGCCAGGGTGTATCACATGCAGAAATTTAACATCTAATTTTTCAGCTGGTGAAATGCACTGCTGAACCTTCCCTTTATTCATAGGAATATCCAGCCTTTCTCTGAGTCCAAACATCCTATAGCTTGACCCGAACACCACCTTCTTCCTTTCCTACCCTTGGATTGAAGCATTCCAGGGTTTCACATGGAAACATGGATGCTAGAACCATCCCAGAAATCCTCAGCTTTAAAGATCCTTTACACAGCAGTACACACCTCCAGTCCCACTATTTAACCCACAAAATCCTTATTTATTCTTCCATTGCAATTGCATCCCACAGTGCAGCATGGTGAGCAGATTAGCATTGCCTGCTGATGGGGTGGAAGGAAAGAAAAGGGAATGAACAACATGACAGCATCATCAGTTCTATGTTGGTGTGTGACTGGCTGTGAAGAGGATGGAAAGTCATTTTCCTGACTTGCCAGCAAGAACGTCTGCAGTCACTGCATTCAGCTGCCCTTCAGCAGAGCAGAATATTTCATCTTTCAGTACCATGGACAACACTCCTGATCTCAAATAGAAACTGTCCTTCCTTTTACACATCCCTCGTAATAATCTGATTTATCCCAGACAGCTTTTTCCATAGGATGTATCTCATGCTGACTCTCACATTCTCTTTTGAAGGCAGAAAAGCATATTGCACCTGTTATGAAATATTCCTTTGATCTAAGGGAAATCATGAGCAATTTGTGTGTGACATTTACTAACTAATGTGCTGAGGGAATATTACTCCTAGAAAAACACTATTTTCTGGTAGTTTCAATATCCTGAATAATGCTATGCCAGTGGTGATTCATCTGGAAAAGGTAACTATTTCAGCATGATGAGCAATATTAATAACAACACATAATACACAGTGCTTCTCAAGCAGACAGATCCTAAAGCCTACTGCAAACCTTTTCCATAAAGACCATTCAGTCATTCAATGAATTGCAGGCACCTGTGAGTAAAGCAGGAACCCCATTTCTGTACATTCTATACAGCAAAAGGGAAAAGGAAAGTGGAATTTGGGTTGAAATACTAATAGAAGAAGGAGAAATTAATAAAATGAATGTCCTAACATGAAATCTGACATAGAGTAAATGCTCCTAGAACATTAAAAAAAGGTGTATTGGGCCATTAATTGTCCAAAGTGGTCAGTGAGGTCTGCAGGAAATATAAACATGGCATAAACTTTAATTATCACTTCTTTATAAACTGTATATATCACACAGTGACATTATGACTGCCATCCAAGACTTTTCAGGACCCCAGAAGCTATGCTTAATACCAAAACACCCAATAAAAAAATCTGCTGCAATTTGAAAAACACACAAATGTATTAATGCATTGTGCAAGAGATGAAAACACAGACACAATCCTTGCCTACAGGAATGATGTGAGGCTTTGATTCAGCAAAGTGCTTAATCAAGCACTTAACATTCAGACAAGCACCAATGCACTTCCTCTGGGGCTTGCCTACACATCGGAGAAATCCTTCCCCCCCTGCCTTCCCCACAGACTATGCAAAGCCAACCCTCCTGTCCTCCCATGCTTGCAATCCTCCTGAATCCAGCAGAGGAGTTTTAACTAATTGGCTGATCCACCCAGAGGTGGATTCAGCTCATTTTGGAACCAGGTGGTGCAGACAGCAGCACCTCACGTGAGGATGGTGGCACTTCCACATTTACACAGCACCCAGAGCCCTCCCTCCTCTCCAGAGGTTGATGTTACTCCTGTGCTTTCTAGTCATGGCCAGCACCACCTATTGCCAGGTTTTCTGAGGGATACACCCCCAACCAGAGATTTCTTGCATTTTAAGGTTGCAGTACAACACAATGTCCCTGCTTTGTGCACTGTGGTAAGGCACAGGCTTAGCTGAGGGACAGCTTCTAGTTCAGGCCTGGGGAGAGGTGAGGCTGAGAGAGTTGGGCTTGTTCAGCCTTGAGAAGAGATGGCTGAGAGGGGATTTCATCCGTGTGTGCAGGGAGGGGTCAGAGTGGGGATCAGGCTCTGCTCTGGAGGGCCCAGCAGTTGGTCAGTAGGAACGGGCAGGAACTGATGCCCAGAAGTTCCACCAGAACACGAGGCAGAACTTCTTCCCTGTGCAGTGACTGAGACCTGAACAGATCCCAGAGAGGGTGCGTAATCTCCCTCACTGGGGATATTCCAGACATTCAGACCCACCTGGACACAATCTCGTGCCAGGTGCTCTGGGATGGCCCTGCTGGAGCAGGAAGGTTGGATCAGATGACACCACTGTGGTCCCTTCCAGCCTGCTCCATTCCATGATTCTGAGGTGAAGTCTGTGCTCTGGCAGTGGGGCAATACCAATGTCTGTCTTTCTCATGCTGGCTTTTAAAAAATGTATAAAAGTTCCAGTCCCTGAGTTGCTCAGTGCAATAATGGCACCTTTGAAGATGTACAGCACCAGCACCCTGGGATCTACACTCAGCTGTGACCTCAGCTGCCAACACAAGACTGATCCCCAGTAACAGCCCCAGACATTCCACACAACATTCTGTCCAGCCAACACAAAGCCAAGCCTTTTTTTTAGGCACAGACTATTTTCCAAAGACTATTAGCCTGGTTTTGCATCTCACCTTCAAAGTTCACTCTAAAATCTTCTTTGGTTTTGGCTGTCTAAGAGGAACCCTGAGTTTACTCTCCCAATCCTTTCCCCTGCTCATTTTGCATGCTTAGTGTTGTTTCCCTTCCATGGGCTGCTGTACCCTCTGAGGAGTTGTTAAAGCTAAATGTGTTGTAGTTCTACTTTTGTATGTTAATTGATGCACTTTTTAATTTTATTTTTGCATATTATTTGAGTTTGTTTCATTGTAAATTAGATTCTAAGGAGCCCCTCTAAACAACTGCTGCTTGCCAGCAGATCTCAGACAAACACAAGCTCCTTCAGAGGAAATGTTGATGAAATTCAGTCTTTCTTTTGAATCACTGATCCAAAAATCCCACCTTTAAGAACAAGGAGGGGAGGGGAGAGCCTCCATTAATATAAATACCTAATTTCCACTGACATTTACAGGGGTTATGATAGCTTCATGAAAGCAAAATATAACCCAAAGGATTATCCTTAAAATATCTCTACAAGCCCACCTGATGTTTTCTAGTGCTCAAACACTTACAAAAGGCAGTTTTATTAATAGTAAAAATTAACTCAGTGAAATAGGGAAATGATTCAAAAATATTTGAATCATTTTGATTTTTTTCAAAGTTATTTCCTCAGGCTGGCTCATAAAAGAAAGGCTAAAATCCATAGGATTAATTGTTCTATTCACTCTGGTGTCTAACAACATCCCTTCTGACATTCTTTTCTCCAAATATACACAGAAGAAATTCTTTCCTGTGAGAGTGATGAGGCCCTGGCACAGGGTGCCCAAAGAAGGTGTGGCTGCCCCTGGATCCCTGGCAGTGCCCAAGGACAGGGCTTGGAGCAGCCTGGAACAGTGGGAGGTGTCCCTGCCCATGGAAGGGACTTGGAACAAAACTATCTTTAAGGTCCCTTCCAACTCAAACCATTCCAGGATTCTGTGATTCTAAGTATTTCAAACAAATTGTAAAAATATCTCAATACAGGATTGGTTGCAATGAAAGTTTTATGGTTTTTTAATTGTAACCTCAGACAATAATTTAAATTACCTGTTTCATCATTCCTATGGAACAGTCTTGGATTGAAGCACATCCTGCCAGGTTAATGGCTCAGAGGAGGCTGTGTACCAGGCTGGAATGCAAAGCCAGTCTTAGGTAGACTAAAGCTGATGCCTAGGCACAGCTCGCCTCTGCTACATCTCCTCAAAAACCCAATGCACACACACCTGATATGTGATGAAGTCCCAGTTGGCAGTGGGCCCCTTCTGGATGATGGGTTAATTTAATCTAAATTGGGGAATAAGGGATAAAATTGCTCAGAAAGCTACATAAAGCAGCAAGATTCCCAACTTAGCTTTCCTCTAAGACTCACAACAATGTTAAACATGTTAAAAGATGAAGCTTCCCTCGAAACATGTCCTTCAGCTTCTTAATGGATCCTGAGCACTCTGCAGGGAGCAGGGGAAGGCTCCAGCCAAGGGGTCTGCCTTCCAGCAGACCTAGCAAAGGCACTGATTTACTCTGACAAGCACTAACATAAAACCAGGGAAAGAGCAAACTTTGTGATTAATGGTTATTCCCTTCCCTTGTCCCCTGTATCTTCCTCTTGCCTTGCTGTCTTCAAGTGCTCACACAATGGAGATGGGAAAATTCTCAGTGCTAGTCCTTACCTTTAGTTTTCCACTTAATTTTAAAGTTCAGTAGAAATCAAAGTCAGTGGAGCTTGAAGGAGATGAGATTAAACTAGAAAATATTTTGAGATCCAAGAAACAAGAGCTTGTCTGGATACCAAAGTGTTTTATCAGCTTCCCACGCCAAGCTCTCCATGAAAGCAGCTGAACTGTATCACTTGCTTTATTCCAGTTTAAGATCTACCATAGAGCCTCCCAATAAGGCAGATGTTTAGAGAGAAACTCTTAAAATACTCTCTATATGTACTGGGCACAGTAAATTAAAGAAAAGAAAAGAACAATTGGCGGAGCAATTATTGAACTACTTGTGTCTGAGAGCTGGTTTTCCAATACGCCAGAGGGCCTGGCTTGCTGCTCTGCAGTGATCCAGGAAATCTCAGCCTGGGAGCAGCTCTGTGGGGGCAGGTCAGGGTGGGCTTTGGTGTGGGTGGGAACCCAGGTCCTGGTGCTGCTGTTTGCCAGGGTAATTAGGCTTTGCTGGTGAGAGCCTGTTGGCAGCCAGCTCAGTCCTGTAAATGTCTTTAGCTCTCTGTACTGTTTTCAGATCTTGTTCCCTCTCAGAGGGAAGAGCAACTTGAACCATTTCCAGCCCCTCTATCGTTAAGAGATAACTGGCTTTTCCTCTGCCGTTCTCCCTTGATCTCCTTTTGCCTTTACTCCATTTGTAACACCGTTATGGCTGGACAGATTCGGGTTTGCAGCATCTCAAAACTGGCTGCAAAGGACACAACAGTGAGTGAAGATCTTATACACTGCAAGACCGTGTTTTCCTCTGTATAATTATTGGATTATCAGAGTAAAAAGACTCCCTGGAATTCCGCAGTCATACTGACTGGAGCTGAGGACAGAAAAAGGGATGACAAAGAAAACAAGAGTGGAAACTCTTCCAGAGCTGTGCTTACTAACCAAATTTCCTTCCCCTCAGAGGCAAAAGATCCAATAGATGATTTTCTTTGCTCTCCACCTCCAAGATCAATAGGCAAGCTTTAACTAGGTCACAGATGAGATACCCAAAAAAGAAAACTGCTTTCTAAGGAATATTTTCTTCTCAGCAAATAATCGGCAATTTCTTTGCCAAAGAAACTATAGAGACAAGAAGCAGTGCTGCAGGTGGATCAGTCATTTTGAAAGCAGAAGAAATGGAAGACCAGCCCAGGTTCTCACCTTTTAATTGCACTTTGCCCTAAATCCATTAGAGGCAAATCCCAAATAATTCTTTTCATCCAGCTGAACTTCAAATCAGACACGTTTCTTCAAGAGAATTAGGTGGCAGCAACAAAAAAGTTCCTCTGAGGCCCCCAGGAAGGGGTTTCTTGTAACGTTGTTGGGGAATTTAGAGCACATGGTCTCTGTTGGTTTTGCTCAGCCTGGTTTTTGGTAGCAGCGGGGCACAGAAGTGGCTTCTGTGAGAAGCTGCTGGAAACTTCCACCTTGTCTGGCAGAGCCAATCCCTGATGGCTCTGAAGATGGACATGCCACTGGCCAAGGCTGGGCCAATTAGAGATGATGGTAATGCCTCTGTGGTAATATATTTAAGAAGAAAATCAAAGCAAAGTGGGGCACGCACAGTTTTAATTCTGACAAGAGGAGGAGGTGAGAACATGTGAGAGAAAACAACCTGGAGACACCAAGGGCAGTGCAGAAGGAGGGGCAGGAGGTGCTCCAGGTGCTGGAGCCGATTCCTCTGCAGGCCGTGGTGCAGACCATGGTGAAGCAGCTGTGCCCCTGAACCCCATGGGGATCCATGGGGGGATGCAGAGATCCACCCGCAGCCCGTGGGGATCCACAGGGGATGCAGAGATCCACCCACAGCCCGTGGGGATCCACAGGGGATGCAGAGATCCACCCACAGCCCGTGGGGATCCACAGGGGATGCAGAGATCCACCCACAGCCCGTGGGGATCCACAGGGGATGCAGAGATCCACCCACAGCCCGTGGGGATCCACAGGGGATGCAGAGATCCACCCACAGCCCGTGGGGATCCACAGGGGATGCAGAGATCCACCCACAGCCCGTGGGGATCCACAGGGGATGCAGAGATCCACCCACAGCCCGTGGGGATCCACAGGGGATGCAGAGATCCACCCACAGCCCGTGGGGATCCACAGGGGATGCAGAGATCCACCCACAGCCCGTGGGGATCCACAGGGGATGCAGAGATCCACCCACAGCCCGTGGGGATCCACAGGGGATGCAGAGATCCACCCACAGCCCGTGGGGATCCACAGGGGATGCAGAGATCCACCCACAGCCCGTGGGGATCCACAGGGGATGCAGAGATCCACCCACAGCCCGTGGGGATCCACAGGGGATGCAGAGATCCACCCACAGCCCGTGGGGATCCACAGGGGATGCAGAGATCCACCCACAGCCCGTGGGGATCCACAGGGGATGCAGAGATCCACCCACAGCCCCTGGGGACCACAGGGGATGCAGAGATCCACCCACAGCCCGTGGTGCACAAGCTGGAGCGGGTGGATGCCTGGAGGAGGCTGTGATCCAGTGGGAGACCTGGTGGAGAGAGGAGGCCCCTGCTTCCAGGCTGGAGCAGCCTGGCCTTGGAGCACTGCACCCTGTGGAAAGAGAGAGCCATGGTGGAGCAGTTTTGGGAGGGCTGTGTGCCCTGGGAGGCACCCACGCTGAAGAAGCTCAAGGAGAACTGTCTTCCATGGGAGGGACCCCACGGTCTCACAGGGGAAGGACTCCTCTCCCTGAGCAGTGGAAGAAAACCTCGGTGATGAGCTGACCAAACCCCCGTGCCCTTTCCCCTGCGCTATTGGTGGGAAGGAATGAGGGGCTGGGGGAAGAAAAGGTGTTTCAAGGGCTTGTTTTCCTCCTTATTATCCTACTCTGGTTTTGTTAGTAATAGATTCACTTTGTACCTCTATTGTGAGCCTGTTTTGCCCTTGGAGTGTTTTCTCTCAGTCCTTATCTCAACTCATGAACCCTTCATTAATTTTTTTCTCTTCTCTGCCCAGCTGTGGCAGGGGAGGATGAGGGAGCAGCTTTCGTGGGTGCCTGGCGTTTGGCCAGTGTCAAAGCACAACGTGGTCATTTTTGCACTACTTTGTTGCTTTTCTTATCATTAATAGATGAAGACAGACTCCTGCCTCTCTCCAGGTGTTCCTGTATAAATAGAACCAGAATTTTCTGTCAGGGAGAGAGGGAGCTGCAAGTGTGGAGAGACACAAGAGTTTCTCCCTCCCAGTGTAATATTTTCAGTGCTGGTTTTTCCTCCACTTGCTCATGTCCAAACCTGCTATTTGATAAACACTTCCTCAAACACCACGTTCCATGTCCATGGGGTTTTTTAATATGTTCAATGTATCATGAACCCAGTTTTCTCTATGGATGCTACAAACACCCAATTTAAGCCATTATTGTCCTGCCCTGTCTTAATTCTCAGATGTCTCCAGACCAAACTACTGAAACTGCAGACCCAGGTCCCACTGCAAGCTTCTCACTGATATGAAATGATGGATAGGATGAAGTAACCTAAAAAAACCCTTTTGCTCTACCACATGTGATAGAACCAAACGTGGTGACCCAGGTTCCAAACACCAGAGATGAACCCTGAATCTTGAATCCAACCTCTATCCTCCAGCCATGCTGGGGTGCAGGACACTCCCATCAGGATGGGGCACTAAGGAGAAGGCCTTCCATTAATTTTGAATGATGCATTTCTATCTCCAGCTATGAATAAACCAGATCAATGACACCAGCATGTTTTATTTGGCCTCCTGTGCAATGAATTGAGAGTGAGACAGGCAGGGAGATGGAGCCGACATGCAGATGAGATTTGTAAGTGAGGACATATTGATTATTTCCATCTCAGTTCAGGCAGTAATTCCACACAACGCCTCTTCCCCTGTTTCAGCTCATTATTTATGCCATAAAAACACTATCTCAATGATAATAACAGGCTTCATTTACAAGGCAGAGCATAAAGCATCGATGCTTAAGATTTCAGGAAGTGAGTTAAAGGAAGTGAGAGAGATTTAACAAGTCCAGGAGATGCACAAAACTGCTGAGGCTGATCTTGTGGCTTTTTATGCCCTCCGAAAGGAAGATTGAGAGCAGGTGTTAGATTACCAGCTTTTTTATTAATAACTCCGGGCTTGTACGAAGGCTGATTGATGGCCCAGTCAGCACTTTCCCAGCAAATAAAACTCTCCTTACTTTGTGCCATCAGTAGACTGTCCCTTCTCAAAGAGAAAACATCAGAGCTGCTCCTGATCTCTCAGAGGAGATTCCCCAGGAGACTCTTCCCTGGAGAAGATCCCATGTGATCCCTGCAGCACAGACAGGATTTATGGCTGTGAAGGATCCACAGAGAGGTTTTTCCTTCATTACAACCATTTCCATCATAACCAGAATGACTCATCCAGCAACAGCCTCACTCTCCAGACCACCCAAGGAAATTCCTCCACCAGAATGGGTCCATGATAACACCTAGGCTTCAACCTACATGAGGGAACATCGCTCCAGACATCCACAAATGAAGGAAAAAACCCCCACGTTTTAGGAGATACAAGTATTTACTGGAATTGTTTTGCCACACCTGTCCTTTGCAGCTGTGTTAAAATAACCTCAATCTCAGCCTGCTTCCCAAATAGCCAAAGGGCACCTGGGGTTAGTGTCCTGTAGGAAAAGCCTCATGCCTTCAGTTCTCTCCCTTAATTGCTAGGAAATGGCCCTTGAGCATTCAAACACAGCTGGTACTTCTGTGTTTCAATCCATCGAGTTACCGTGTGGGGACAGAGAGCTGGGTACCCAGCCAGGCAGCCCAAGAGCCCTGCTTTAAACTGTAGTTAAGGTTGTGCATATTTCAGGTGAGTCAAAACAAAAGGAGCAGCAGAAATTCCTCTTAAGGCAGCAAGAAATTGTTCACTAAAGCAAGATCTGTTAAAGCACAGAAGTGGAGTTAGGGTGTCCTAAACACTGCTCAGGCACTGCCATCCCCACGGCCAGGCAGTGTTTGATAAACGCTGTGGTGCAGCACAGACGTTCTGGTGCTCTGCAGAGCGTGATTGGGGTCTGCTTCCCTCGCTTATGAGCCTTTAAGTGCTTAATGAACCCAGGTAAGAGGAACAGGGCTGCAATATTTATAGCTACAGGACTAAGCTGAGTGCACATGAGCGATTAGAACAATACTGGACAACTTTATTTGCACAGTTACTGCCCAAGTCCTCTCGTACTCCAAGACAAAGCAGCATCAGCACATTACAGGACAGTAGGTGTATGGATTCAAATTCTTAATGGATTTATGTTCCTGACAGGACTTTAGGAATTCTTCTTCCAAAGTACTTCAAGAGATGACCTTTTAACCTGGCTGCTGATAATAAGGAGAGCTAAAAGGGTCCCCAGGTGCTCTCGGAGTTCTAACTTGTCCTTGTACATGACTTGAGGACTAAGATTCTCTTCAGATATTTTTGAAACTTTACTTGAAACTAGTAAAGTTTCAACCCAGTAGTCCCAGTACATCCAGGAAAGTGCAGCATGGAAGGAAGAATTTTCTTAAAAATATTTAGAGCAACATGTGAGAAAAGTATCCCCTCACAGAAGCTGCTGATTTGCTCAGGGCAAACTCTGACAGCAGAGGCCAGGCATTGCTGAAGGGAAAGGGATGGCTTTGTCATTTCTCAGGCATGAATGACAACCCTTGTAATGAAGCAAAGATAAAAGCTGTCCCAGAACTTGTCTGGGAACCAGAGATGAGTCCAATCACCAGTATTCAAGAGGCAAATCTCACATTTCCCCAAAGTCAGGAGAACAGGTGAGAAATACATTATTGATGAAGCCAGGCAGGAACCACAGCGGGTTATAAATGCAGGTGGTCTTATTTAAAACCTTCCTGAAGATAAGGGATATGAGCAAGGAAACTGAGAAATTCTAGATTTTACTGTGCCCCTGCTAGTCACCTGGGGGCACAACCTGGCCTCTTCTGAGTCCACAAAGTTAATAGGAAACAAAAGCTCATGGCATCTTTGCCCTTTCCTGGTCTCTAAAACATCTCAGGTCAGCGAGGCTCTTCTGGACATGTCACCGACCACACTGCTGGGCAGGACACTGTAATTATTCATCCTCTGTGAATTTTTAAATATGAAACCTGTGTGCATGTTATTACAGCCCATCAGCTGGAAACCTGCCATCCCCAAAGGCCAAGCACAGCTCTGAGCTGAATTATGAGACTAAGAGAAACAAAAGGAACACCTCCCTGTCAGCTCCTACCCTTACTGCAGGCTTATGCAAATGGATCAAATACAGCCAGAACTGACCCCAGACACAGAATAAATCCATCTAATAATAGCAAGGAAGGAGTGGGAGGTAAGGGAAGGATCTGGACTAAGGAGGTGTGCAGTTGTAGAGAAACATCTGTGGTACAGCATGCCATGAGAATCCTCTCTCTGACCACACCAAGCTTTTCTGATTCATTAAATCTTCTAACCTGCAACATGTTTAACTTTTGTGAACTTCACTGCATCAGTGGCAAGAGAGAAAACATTTCTGGAGACAGAGCAGAAATGATAAAGATTTTACATCTCTGTCCAAAAATATTCCCTTCTCCAGGAGAGAAGATGAGACTCTTGAAAGAGAAATGAGGAGAAAGAAGGGGAAAATGGGGCCATAACAAAATGAGTCTTTACTCTCCTGAGCTATCACTCTCCTCTAGGCCATCCTGCTTCTGCCCTGCTGCCCCAGCTCTCTGCTCACCCACAAATGAAGGAGCACAACCTGCTCTGAGGTCTTTCCTGCCTCCTGCCCCTGCAGGGAATTGGAGAATGAAAGAGTTTTTTCAAAAAGGGCTGAACCCAGAGACTGAAATGGCCACGGTGATGTTAATGTGGTTTGTGACATCTTTGCTACCTTTCAGCAGCTGCCAAGGTGCAGCCTCTCCAGTGATTACCAGATTCTCTTTGATTAGGCTATATTTAACATCTTCGCAAGGACACCAAGGGCTTGGCATGGTGAATTTGTGTGCTGCTGTTTACAGTTGATTGTGATTAATACACACCTACTAAATACAGGAGTAACACAAGGACAAGCCAGGAGTAACACAAGGACAAGCGAGGGGTCTTATAAGAGTTACATCCTGCTTTAAGAAACAAAGTTGTATTGTTCTTTTCACCTTTTTAAACACTTGTACAGCAGCAACTTCTCCTTTCTCCTACTTCTCTCTTCCCTTTTGAAAACAAAGCTGTGAGCCATTCTTTAACAAGAGCTACAGAAATTAAACTGTTGGGTTTTGCTCTGGCCTCTGATCTCAGCTAAATCACTGAATTAAAGCTAAATACCCCCGTTGCAAAGCAGGTAGCCAAACCACAGGGCTCCTCAATTCTTACAGGGACTCCACGGAGTGACAGTCACCACAATATTTGTCATCTGCTTTGTTGTTACCCACTGGCACATCCAGCCTTAATTATACAAGTACAAGTCAGCACATTAACTGCAACACTGCTTCTTTTATTTTGGTTCTCTCCTGCCAGCAATCACAGCCCAACACTGCAAACTTCTGGGTGCAGATTTCTCCTGCAGCATTCCCACTGGAGCCAGGCAATTTGGGTCTGCTTTAATTAACCTGTTTGGAGTCATTGTCATCTCCACACCATCTAGAGCAAGGGACACAGGTCAGTCAGCAGCAGACTTTGCTTTTCAAGCAGCAGATGACAAACCCTTTTGTTTCTGTGCAATATTTGGTTTACACAATGCTTTAGAAGTGCATCAGGAGTATTTCTGCCAGCAATCTCCCTCACAACCCTCTGGGTGGAGGCACCAATAAAAATAAAGGTCCTGTGCAGGCAGGCTGCTTCTCCACAGAAAGAGATGGGGTTTTCAAAGACCTTAAAAAGTCCCAATCCTACTTGCACAAGTCTCCAAGGTGTCTTTAGGGTTAAGAACCCTCCAGGAAGTTTGGGCTCATATTCAACAACTCAGAATATTTTGGTGGATGACAGTAAAATTTTACTCCCTTGATGCTTGCCAGTTTTTTTTTTTTTTTTCACATTAAATACTCATATCTGTAAATGCTGCTCAGCTCTTATCACCCCAGAAAAGAAAGGCTGCTCCTATCTGCTGCCTGCTGTGCTCTGCTCACCTCCACTCCGAGAGCCCAGCAAACTTCTCTCCACCTCATTTCTATGCAGTGGTGTCAAAGGGGCTTCTGCTCAGAATGACAAACCCGTCCACAAATCACTTGGGAATCTTCTCCACTCAATTTGCTCCAGCTCTGCCTGGCAAACAAGAGACAGGAGGCACATATACATTACTGCTGATTAGTCCGTGTCACCGGTATCAGCAGCCAGGCACACGGGCTGACCGGAACTTTAAATATTGATAACCAAACTCATCTATCATCGGCCTGTGAGAGTGACAGTTTCAGTGCATAACAGCAGAGGCTTTCTACAATAATCAAATACTCAATAATTCATGAAAATATATCCCTCCCAAATCAAATTGGAAGCTATTTTGTGTAATATATTATTTAAAATTCAATATCATAATGCACACAACTCCTGCTCCTACCACAGAGGACCATTTCAAAATGTGATTATGTGCGGACTCTATTTAAAAGTGACAATTTTGCTTTTCATTTGTTTAACAGCTTAAATGGAAGAGCTCAACTGGAACTAAGTCGTCTGACAATGAAACCAAAGCCGACATAAGCAACTTTGCAAACTTCATGACAGCTAAAAAGGATGAATCTTCCTCATTGGTAACACACATGAGTTCCCCACTCTGATGCTCACCTTTACAATTTTTTTAATGTTTAGTGAAAGGAAATATTCTGAAAAACTGCCTGACAAATATTTTCAGTTCTGCTGGTCTGTCACCTTGGACTGGGCAAAAAGCAAGAAAAATAAAAAAATCTTCTTGCACTCCAGGTAACAGAAAACAACTTTCACTTTGCATCTCTCTGTTCCTGTTGGAAAACCCATTTCTGTAAGGGAAGGCTGCCTGGTGTAAAGAGCCAAGAGAAGAGGGGTTTTGCCCTTGGAAACTGAATGCACTGGAGCATAAAATACAATCAAGATTTGTGACAAAATTCACTGCAGTCCCCAGTGGTGGCAGGGCTGGGGGTGAGGTGACACCGTGTGATGGAAGGGACCAATCTTGTGACGTGGGCACAGAAGGAAGGTTGGCAGCCAGGACTGGGCTGCTGCCTCCCGTGCACAGAGCAGGTCTGAAGGATAAAACTGCTTTGGGAAGAGGAAAATCTCAGCCTGTTTATGGAGTGCTCACAAGGAGAGTGCACAAGAGCTCGGATCAGGTGCCAACTCTTCTCTCAGGTCAAATGCCAGTCTCTCCTTTTATGTCTGCTGCAGGTTAGATCTCTGTCTTATTCTCTCAAATAGTGGGGTTTAATGAAAGCAAATTTGAGGGAACAAACACTCAACTCTCTCATTTATTCCTTAAAGGCAAAAGATGAATGAATTTTCCCTTCCCATCTGTTGCTCTGTAATGACCACTCCCCACTTCTTTGCGCACCTTGGATATTTGATGCCCCTTTGCCTATTTTATTCCTTTTGCTCTGCTCTCCCAAATCAGAACAAAGTCAAGTCTGAGCCCAAACACTGCTCCTTTCCACTATGATGGGGGAGCTGAGCAGGGCTGTGCCTTCCCCATGTGACAAAACAAAAGCAAACTTGGCAATGTCCTCTCACTGCTGCTTGGGAAAGGGGGGTTGAAGTTCTGGGACAAAGAGAACATGCCCATGAGAACAAAAGCAACTATTCCAGCTGGAAAGTTTTGGTTCAGGCTCTGCTCCCATCCCTCTCTGTTCCAGAAATTTCTAAGTTAATGTATTAAGTTAAGCAGAGCTGAGGACACTGCTCTCATGCACAACCAAACTGTGTCCTAGGAGCAGTCCTGCCAGTTACTGCAAATACCTTAAGGAAATAAGAATTCTTGTTACTGCTTCCCTTCCATTATCAGTTTCCTATATACTCCCTGTGACGTTAGAAATCAAGTATTTAAAATACCTTGTTGTAGCCTTTTTTTTTTCTGTTCACCTCACTGGAGGGTCTCAGCCTCATATCACAGGTGCCTGGTGCTTTGCCACTGAGATTCTGCATCATGTTAGAGCCCAGCACAAATGAGGGCACAGAGAGGTCAAAGTAGTCACTTAAAGGTCTTTTTTCAGAGCAGGTAAAGACACTTAATGTGTTAGAGCAAAAGATTGAGAGGTGGTGCCATGACAGTAAAAGAAGATTTTTAATAGGAACATGCCAGGTATGAAAGAAATCCTCTGACAGAGAAAGGCAAAACAGAAAGAGTGACTTCAAGTTTTAAAGAACATGTGAATCACCACCTGTTCCAGCACAGAGACGAGTGATTCAGTGCTCCCATCTCCCTGTGGATGTTTGACAGCAGCAGTGACTTAATAGTGGAAAAAGACATTGAGGAAATAGCAAGAAAACTGAATTCTTTGGAATGGCATTGCCAGTTTGGGTCACATTTTGGAGGCCAGAGTGGTTTCTAAACATTCAGAAGTTGTAAGAGGTTTGTCAGTGAACCTCCAGACTGCCCATGCTCTGACCAACAGCTGCCTCTGGGTTTTCCCTATGAGCTACCAGCTGAATTCCTGTCACACTTGGAAAAGGACCCGAAGTACAACAACAATCCCACGCTGCCAGTGCCATGGCCATGAGTGTTTCATGAAACTTCCTTTGCAACAGGACTTTGCAGAGGTGTACACATGGTTACAACCAGAAGAAACACCCATTCTTCTGCAGAGTTCCCAAGATTTAGAAAAGCTCCTAGGAAATGGCAATAGATAAATATGAAAGGAAATTCAGAATTTTGGTTTATAGCAAAGTCCCAAAACCACAAGGCTGCAGACATGACAACAACGTGCCTGCAAACCTCCTGTGCCCAAACAAGCTGAAATAACTGGGAAGAGGTGATAGATGTGGGTGCCAGTATCCCCCTGGATGATGCAGTCAGTGTGGGTGAGTGAAGAGCCTTGTCTCTGAAGGGCTGACCACAAAGATCTCCCCAGCCTGAAACAAGCATCTTTTGGGGAAGAAAACCCCTGGAATCTGCAGCAAACTCAGCATGTGAGCTGCTGAAATTCTTCGGTGTGATATGGCTCTATGTATGCAGGCATTCACACATGGCTGCATCTCACTTTTAAATGTCTCTCAAGAGTTGTATATTAAACAGAAGAAGGATTTTTCCAGGAACTAACACAGTTGGCAACCTTTTGTCTTTATTTTTTAGAGTAATTTATGAAAGAAGAAAAGTAGCAGAGTCAATTTAAAAAAGGCTGCAGCCTGGACTTTGATAGATGAACAGACCTACCAACAAAACCTCTCAGTTTTCACTGAGCACTCCATCTTCTTATCTGTAATCCCAGTGAGGAGAGAATAAGGAAGGCAGGCAGCTGAATAGAGGAAAGCCCTGGGTAATGTTTAAACCGGGGAATAATCAACTGAGGGATCAACCTCCCTGCTTTTTTTCCAGATCAAACCAAATAATCAGCTGAGCATTTCCTGCTCCCCTTTCAGGAGGGGCTGAGCGAGATGACAACGATTCCAACTCCAGCCTCTTGGAAGGGTCCGAGATAATTCCCTGCAGAACAGCCTCAGCACTTCAGGGGAGTGGTCCCTCTGACAATCTGGGACATTGTGCCAGGGAGTAATAACAGCTCCAGCTGTAGTTTCTGGGAGGTGACAGCAAATAACAGCACTTTTCCCAGCTGGTTGTGCAGACCTGCTCTCAGACAGCCCTGGGTTTGCTTCTAAGGGTGTTGCTTGAATAGAGCTACATCTGTGCTGATTCCTGGTGAAACTGTCTCAGCCATGAGCAACTAGAACTTAAAAACATTGGAATTAATTAGGAGAAATATTATTTCCTATCCAGAAACACAGTGAGGGAGGCTAGGCACTTCCAGGTGAAATTTAGTGGAGCATTTCAGGTGCAAGATAAGATTTCTGGGCTGGGTTGACATCTGTTGGGGCACGAGGAAAAGGTAACAGTCCTTTCCTTGTTTAGGTGCCACTCTGGAATTGATGCCCACAATCCCAGCTCCATCAGCAGTTCTTGTCTTTCTGCATCCTCAGCAGAGCTCCAACCCACCACACAACCAGATATCCTCACACAGATCTCATGTGATATTTTAAAACACATTTCACATTTCTCTTCTAAGTTTAAAATCTAAGTAACTTCCCAGGCTCAGCACTTTTTTGTTCAGTGAATGTCTTGATTTGTGACAAGTGCTATAGGAGGAAGCAACACACTTGTGCTTCAAAATCTGTTCCTGTCCCTCAAGTAGAGCCTTTCTCCTAAACTGGAATTTGTAACTGCTTAGTCTTTAATGCAGAAATGCCCTGTAGATGTTTGAAAGGAAACAGAAATCAAATAAAAAAGAATAATCACATTCTCCTGACTTCAAGTAGGTTGACTTCAAGTCCTGCTGAAATTCCACCCAAGCATTAACACACAACAAGCAAAATAAATACATCTGTAATTGGAAAAGAATCTGCTTGATTAGGACCTGCTGTATTTCTGTAGCAACATTGAACATTTCCTTGTGCAGTGAATCTGTTGTAGCACCGCACTAAGATGGAAGAATCTTCTGCAAGACTGGGTGGAAGCAGTTTTAAGCAAAAAAAGACTGGTTTCTTGAGCAAAACACATAATGAAAGTGCAAACTGAAATTAAAGGAAGCAGTCACTCAAGCACCAAAGGAGCAGAGTTCTGCTCCCGCTGTCACCGTGACTCTGTTTCCTAAGCTCACATCTGCAGATACCATCATTCTTCTTTTTCCTAAAGCCCCACATCCTGGAGTCTTTGGTGATGCAAGAGTCACGTGTCAAATCAAATTCCACCCTCACAGGGTAGGAGAAAATGCTTGGAAAAAACCCAATTATTTTAAAAAATAAAAAATGAAGACTAATTTATGAAATAAATTATTTCTGAGCCTCCTTAAAAAAATATTGTCTCCCTCCTGCTGTGCTGAGTAGAGGCAAATGAATGCCCAGAGCAGTTGTGCTCCAGCCTTTCAGCATCCAGACAGTCCTTGCTCTTTCCCCAAATCCTACCTGAGCTCTGGGATCTGCAGCACAGCTTTCCCTCTTCCTTGCTCTGCACTGCATCATTCCACGAGGCTCCCTCCCTGCATTCCCTCCCCCGGCTCTGCACAGCTCCTCTGCACTGCAGCACTGCCAGAAACCAGCACTCCCAGCCCTTTTCCCTGCTCTGTCCTACCCTGGAGCCTTCCAGCCTGCACTGCTCCTCTGCCCATCCCCTCAACCTCCCTTATCTCTGCCCCAAGGTTCAGCTTTTTCACCACAGCACCTCTAAACCCCCTGGCCCTACCACCTCCCTTCCACGCTCTGTGGCACAGCCCAGCCCTGGAGCATCACAGCTCCCATTTTCCTCTCTGCTCCTCCCATTCAACACCAGGCTGCAACACTGCTGGAGCATCCCACAGCATTTTGTGACCACCTTTGGTGCTCTTTAACCCACACCTGTGGTGCTGCAAGGATTCCCCTCTTGCCCCAACACACCCCTCATCCTTTAGCCAGATCCTGCCCTCCAGTCCCACAGGCTTTACCCCTCCCTTCACCCCTTAAACACAGCACTAAAATCTCTGTATTTGTGCAGAAGTCCACGTTCCCTGCTCAGGGACATCAGAGCACACTTGGCAAGTACAAACTGTTTAGAGAGTTGTCCTGGGTTTACTAATGGGAGGTCATGCCTAACAAACTTGATTAGTTTCTTTGAGGAGGTGACAATGACAAGGGACTGGGCATGGAAGTAAAGCATAATTCAATCCGACTTCAAGAGCCTTTTGATACAGTACCACATAAAAGGCTAATTTATAAGGTTAATATGGATGGTATTGATAGCAAAACATTCATCCATGTAAACATCTTTCTTTTAATTACTCTGCAAAGAAAGTAGGAGGCAAAGCAAGCAGTGACTGCTGATCACAGGAAAGGAAAAAGGAAATTATCACAGGAACTTCAGGTGTTTGTGCTCTCATACCCATGGCTGGAAAGATTTTTCTTCCAGCACCTTCTATGATGATTCCCTATAGAAGCCTCTTATTTTGGTGACCAAACAGGCTACACATGGTGAAGGGGCAAAGTCACAGCCTTGTTGTGCCTCTCTAGGACATCTGGCACCGTGTCATTTATAGCTGCATCAATGATGGTTTAATAAAAGGCACCATGTGAGCGGAGCTAGTGGTGTTCCAAGCACAGCTTGGCAGATACACACAACACAGGATGTCAAACAAAACCAAGAATGAAGACAAAAATCAAGACTCAAAAAATCAGAATACAGCCTCAGGTTTACCAAAGCAATCCTACCTGTCTGTAGCTCCGCAGAGACCGGGTGTGCTGCCATCAGCTGCCTTGCTCCATGGCAATTAAGAGGTGAGAGGCACCACAGCAGAGCAGTTTTCTTGCCTTCAGCTTCAGCCTGTGTTCCTCTTGGTCATTAAAAGATCATTCAGCAGAATGAAATCACTCTCCATTCTCAGTAACTATAGAAGAGGAAGATATCTTCCCTTTCCTGGTCCAGCAGGAGTACAGGCAGCTACAAAGGTGCTCCATGGAACCCTGTACCACCACCCAGCTCCTCCACAAACCAGAGCCTTCAGCCTCGCCACTGCTCCCCTCTGCCAGCACAGCCAGTGTTTCCCTCTGTTTTCCCAGAAAAAGCACATCTGTTTTCAGCAAATGCTGTAAATTAGTTAATGTTTGTAAAGTGCTCTGATCGTGTGAAGTGCTACATAATTACTACATATTATCAATATAATTTGGCTGGATTGTCCCACAGCCGCCTCCTCTCTTCATTTGCAGCTTGGAGAGGGTTTTCTTAGACACCAGCTCTTTGTGCCACCCATCTCTGAGCAGTCCTGACCTCCCTTGAAGAGCCCCAAAAAGGAAATAAACCCAGCCCTGAGACACAGCCCTGGTATCCTTCACCTCCCCTCACTTCAGGAAGCAGAATAAGAGATGCCTCCCCAGGAGGAGGAGGAGCTGCTCTTTGGAAAGGGCTTGGAGTCCACAATTCAATGACCCCCCCAGAACTTTTAAAAGTGTCCTAAATATCAGGGGAAGCAGCAGCCTGTGCTAGTGATGGGCTCAGAATGTGGACCAGGAGCCCCTGGTCTGGCAGTCATTAATAGGAGTGACCTGATCGGGCACTAACAAACCTCTCTGCTCATCTCAATACATCCCCTAAAATGAACCAAATATGAGAAACCAAGACCTGCTTTTCCCAACTCCCTGCTCCCTAGCACCCTCTTCCAGAAAATCCTGGATTTTTCAGGTCTCAGCAAAACAAAGCCTATATAAAACGCTTCCTAGATCCAGGCTAAAACCTGATAGAAAATATAAATTTTAATATAACAGAAATAAACTGAATAATAGGCAGTCTAACTCTCCTTAAAAGATACAGAAGGAACTTCAAGAAAGTCTTAAAATTCATTGCTTATAGAAAATAGAACCCTGAAGAGAATAAATGCTAAAAACCATTAAAACATAAAGAGCAGGTAAAGAAACCAGGTATTCCCTGCCTCTCTAGAGGGGCTGCTGCTCATCCCATCTGGATTTAAAGAGCTGGTGAGCAGAAGTGCTGTCAGTTGGGAAAACAATTATGCAGAATAAACCAACTATTTGCAGGTATTTTCTAGTTTTCTTCCTAACTCCTAGGACAAATAATCTATCTTAAGGGTAATATTCCCCACAAACCTGTCAAATTATTAAAGTGGAATGGTGGGAATAACATTTGGCCTGTGACAATATGTATTTAAAATTGCTGAAGTGAGAAAAAGAAAAAATGTTACCAGAATATCTGTTCCTTGTAAAAACAATAACTATCAGACTGTGAAAAAGGTGTGATTGGAAAGCCAGTTTTCTGGTGTACATAATCACAAAGCACTAAATGTGCTGGCTGGCCCTACCTTACATCAGTGCTTTTTTACAAGTGTTACCCAAGGAGGAAATTTCCTGCCCAGTTCTGTATTTCTGTGTGGTGGGAAACTGTCCCAAATGTGGAGTCTCATGAACAGAGGGAGACAATCCTGCCCAGGTAAGCATGGACACTGCAACCCATCCCCTTTTGCCTGGGAAAGCCATGTTCAGGAGGAAATGTCTGAACTAAGCTGTTTAAAATCATGGAGAAGCAGATTTCCAATTCACAGTTTATATGTTATGGATTTGTTTCATAAGAGTTTTCTATTTCAGAGGTTTTAACATTTGAGCCTTCCCTCTGGGCTCTGATGGGATGGATAGGAAGACTGGATTCAAAATGCCAAAATGCACTAGCCTGCATCAATCAAAGACTGATAGCTAATTCTTCTGCTTAAATATGTAGCTAATAACAGAGCAGTATTTGAAGGTCCAGCAAATGTAAATATTTCAAATATTTCAGATAAATTTGAGAATATTCCAGTATTTATGAAGCACGTGCCATGCTGCAGCCTGGGAGGTCTGTGCTGCTCTCTGGCTTTGCCAAATTCTGCTGAGTAACCTGGAGCTTTCCAATTTCTCTCCCTGTTTTTAGTGTCACATGAATGGAGGGGTCTCGGTGCTCTCAAATCTTTCAGAGAGAGACAAGGAGTCTAAAATACTTCTGGCATGGGTGTGATTATAAAGCAGTAGAGGGGAAAATGGGTCTATAAAACAGTGGTCCAGATCATCTGCAAGTGCAAATGGGTTTGGCTCTGTTGAGATCAGTGGAGCAATGTCAATTTACAGCTTCTGAAGCTCCTGCTTAGTCTGCAGACCTGGGCCAGAAATTGGGGCACAGGAGCTGCAACACCTGGATTGCAAATCCTGAAGGAACAGCTTTCAGAGGAAGCTCTTGCTTGTTACGGTGGAGGCAGAAGGAAAGGTGTTTTTTTGAGATTTATGTGGTCAGAGGGAGAAAGAGTAGGATTAATTGTCAGTTTAAAAGGCAGAAGGACTGGGTAGAGATGGATCCTTTGGAGGGGATCTGCACCAGACCCCTTTCCTGGTCCCTTCCTTGCTGTCCATGTTGCCTGTAACTGCTGGCTGAAGCTTTTTCTCTCTCAAATACACTCCTTGCTTCTCCTTTTACAAAGTGAGAGGGATTACTTTAAGACAAAAAAAAAAAGAAAAGAAAACAAGAAGTCCCAGATTATAAATGCATCCTATTAGGGTTTCTTTTGCTTTCCTTCCAGACAAAAGCATTTCTGCTCCCAAGCTTGATAGACCTCCTGACCCTGCTGATGTGGGTGGATGGCTCTGCATGTTCTGAATCATTTGCTTCCTTTTCAAGTGTTACTTTCTCCTTATTTCAATTACCCTTCCTTTATAATTACACGGGCTGCTCCAGCGAGCAGCAGTGCTGGGGAGCTGACAGCCCATCTAACGACAGGGCAGGCTGCCTGGGGAACTGCATCCTTCTCTTGCTGGGCACTGGGGAAGTGAACGTTTAATAGCACAGGAGAAACTCTTGGAGGATATTCTGACTCCAGCACTTCACAGAGGGTTCAGTGCCCAGCCTTTGACTGGGCTGAACTGTGTGTAATTGCTCTGCCTGTCCCTGGCAGAGTTATAAACCAGGTGAACAAGGATCACCTCCCTTCATTCCCACGGAGTGATTCCCTCTGTGACAGCAGGAGGCAATGGAGCTTGATCCCACACCTATTTGAGCTCCATGGGAGTATTTTAAGGAAACTTCAAAGGGATCAATTTAGGCCCCCAAAAGGTGCAACCAGCTCTGATGTGCAGAGTAGGGCAGGAAGGGAAGGGAGGGGACACAAGGGATGGTCTGGTTGGGCTGCTGTGGATGACATGTAGGGGGAAGAACTGCTCTGGGGCCAGGGATCTGCATCAAATTCAGTTTTGTTCTATGTGGTTTCTAGAAAACAAACAAACAAATAAATAAATAAAAAACCCCCAACAACCAAAAACCCCCACAAAACAAAATGAAACAACTCTCTCCCCCACCAAAAACCTCAAAACCAGCCAACTAAACAAAACCTCCAAACCAAAGCAAAAAAAAAAAAAAAAAAAAACCACCACAAAACCCCCCACCAAACAAAAACCCCAACTCTTTGACTTTTTAATTTCTGATTTTCATCTCATTCACTGCCAAAATGAAATGGTAGGTTTCATACAGGAATTTTGCAAAGTGGCACATTTTTGTTAAATATCAAGCTTTATTTAAAAGAGAGAAAGAGGTTCAGCTTCTCTGTTACAAGTAGTTTCCAGAAAAGCTCTGCCCTATCTATTCTAAGAAAATGCTTTATTAGGTAGTTTTCCAAAAGTTAATATTATTTCCAAGGTTTCTTCCTGACTTCTATCCCTGTAAAAGCTCCTTTCATTGAATATCCCATCCATACACTCTGCTGATAATGTGCTGTCTATTCTTAGCACACGGGGATATTGGAAAAGTATCTATTCAAAAGGTCCTAAAACCTATCCCCAAATAAAGAGGAGCAGTTCAGAAAAGGCCCAGCTGGCTGGTGTTGTTTGTAGAGAATGGGAATTTTTTTTTTTTAGCCAATTAATTGCACATTTCAAATTTAATCTTGTATTGAAATTTTAGGAGGCAACAGCCTGGAGAGAGGGTGTAAAAAGTGTTCCCTAGCAGTGTTTCTAGCAGGGTCCTGCAGGAGGGGCTGCAGTTGCTGCTGCTGCTGCTCTGGGTGCTTGGCACAGGCACCTGTTGGTTATTCACAAGCACAGCATCACCTCTGGCACTATTTTAGCTCCCTACAAGAGACATGAAGATGCTGGGCTTGGGTGGCTGGGCAGTACCAGAGGGTAGAAACACAGGACTGTTCTTTCTTGATTCATTTAGGGAATTAAAGGTGTCACAAATAACTTGGGTTGTACCAAAAGTGATTTTTTTTTCTTTTTTTTTTTTTGTTTTGCTACCTATGTGCCCAACCTTCTGCTCAGTTCTGCTCTCCCTGTGCTCAGGCAGCAAGTAAAGGAGAGCCACAGATGCTGGCAGGACAAAACTGTGGGAGGAAGGATAGGAGAGAAAAGGAGCAGGGCATGCGAGAAGAAAAACAGAACAGCCAGGTAAGTTCAGGTTCTTTTTTCTTTTTTTCCCAACACTTGAAGATTTCTAAGTAAAGTTAGGAGTGGTGAGCAAGATTGTTCCACTCTGGAGTGGGTAAGATTAATTTTTATTTGTCTTTTATTGGGGCTGCCTTGAGAATAAAAGAACAGCACCATCTCAGGCATCTGTACACAGCAAATCAAGGGAACACAGGAAGCCACAGTTTCCCCACCCCAGAGGAAATGCCAGAATGTGTTGGGTCCTTGGTGGCATGTGACCAAGTACTGTTATTTAGGGACTGGCTTTGTATTTCTATGTATATTTTTATTTTTGGGTGCAGCAACAGAAGTGAGGGGCTGCTTAAAATTTCCTTTGACATTTCAAAGTGTTCCTGGGAGCCAAAGGTCTTCACAGGAAAGAAATATTAAATTACAGCCATGGCTCAGACCCCTAAAAGGGTCTGGCAGCTGCAGGAAGCAAAGGCAAATAATACCCAGGGCTTGCAGAAATGGCCATGGATCTTCAGATCTTTCTGAAAGCTGAAATGCTTCTTTTAATTCAGTATTAACAGATTAGGTCCAAGCAAGGCCAGCACCATGGGCAAACCTGGAAGGAAAAGAAAGACTGATTTATCTTCAGTTGTTTGCCTCTTTCCAAACCTGAAGGCTCATGCACTGACAGAGTTATAGCTGCAAAGGGATCAAATGGTAGATCAGATGAGGGAAAATACCCTCATATTTCCCTTATTCAGGGAAACTTCAGGTTGTGGCAGGAGTGAAATCTCCTGCACCACAGGGTCTGTAAAGAATGGACTCCAGCTCTCCACGGATGTGATGGGAAGGGAAGGTGATTTCCATGATTCTCTGAGAGCAGAGGAGCTCTTCTCATTTGGCACCCACTGAGGGAGGGTAGGAGAGGGCTCTGGCCAGGGAAAGGGTCAGGAGTCTGAGGTCTGCAACATTTTGGATCATTTGAGAATTTTGGAAAATCCTTAATTTTTCTAAATGAGTGACTGGGATAAAAGCTGAGCAGCTCTCTGTGTCTGCCATGGAGAAACTGCTGGTTTCTTCTTCTCTCACAGCTCTTCTTCTCACCTGTGGCCAGGCAGAGGGTTGTTCCTACAAGCACAAAATTATGAAACAATTTAGAGTTGTCTCTGTATCTCAGTTTCTCTCAAAGACTCTGCTGCCACACAGGGTTTTAATTTTTCAGAGAAGTCCTACCCTGCTCTGATTCAGTCCCACCCTGAGGATTTTCCAGCTTCACCTGACCCTGGGAAACAGCAAATGGGCTGCAGGCTTGATGTGGTTTCTCTTTCTGAGCCTTCCCTCGTTCCCACTGCTCTGTTCTGCCCTCCTTTGCCTTCTCAGCCTCCTGCTTTAGCTTTCTGAGGGTTTCACAGTTGTCATTCCACAAAATCCAAGGTAGGATTGAACTAAAACCTTGAGCTAACAGTGGAGTGCCAGGCTGGCATACATTTCTCTCCCAATTAGAATGGATGAAAAGCTCAGGGAAAATATTCAGCGTGTCTGCATGGCTGGAATTTACACCAGGAAATCTCCGTGCAGGTCCTCACCCCACGAATTGCCTTGGCTCTGCCTCACCTTTGCTCAAACAGCAGAAACTCATGAAATGCAAAGTCAGAGAGCTTTGAATGCTAAGCCACACAGAATATTTGTTCTTCAGCCAGGCAAAACTTTTATATAATCAGGGTTCAGATGCAGGTGTTTGCTAGATTATACTCTCTTTGCTGTGCACACTGTTCTCTGCTCCTAGGGCAGGCAGATCAGAAAGTTTGCTGGCTGAGCAATTCAGAGAGTGCCTAAAACACATCAGAATTAAGAGACATTTTGCTTTACTAGAATCCTCCACACTTCCTCTATAGTCCAGTGTCACCAACAAAAACAAAATAGACAGATGAAGAATGTGATCATCACTACAAAATTAATTATTTTCTGGAAGAAAGGATGTCCCCTGCACGTGCACACACTTGCACCTATTTGTAGATCACCTGCTGTGTGTTTGGGGCTCCTACTCACTGCTTTGCCCTTCTTCCCCAAGTTTGGCTTTTCCAGTACAGAAATAACCCCCAAATTTACCTTCTGCACCTGGAACATGCAGACTCCAAGATACAGAAAAACAACCCTGAGAGCTGGCAAAAGATTTTTTTTTTACTTTTGGAAGGCTTTGCCCTGGCAAATCAGTTCACTGTGTACCAAAGATAATTAGGGCATCTTATTTAAAACTTATGATCTAATTAGTGGCTTTAATGGTAGTTAATTACACAGAGAGCAACAAAGCAGTTATATTTCCTACCAGACTTCTTCTCAGTCAAGGTGCAGGTACTTATCTAGGGCCATAAAGGAGAGTGGCTACCACACTTAACACCTAATTATACAAAATTGTCCACAGTAATTATGAGCAATGTGATTTTATTTATCTGGCTTAATGACCGGGGCTCATATGCACAGTCTCTGACCTGGCACGGTGACAGGGAGGACAGAGGGAGGGAAAAGTGCCATCCCTCACTTGAACACTGTGGTGGCACTGCAGCCTCCTCATCCTGGGCACAAAGACAGGGCCTGGGCACCGCCCAGCAGGGTTCCTGAAGCTTTGGGGACCCTGCTATCCCAGGGATTCACGGGAGCCATGGATACACACGGTATGGACAAGGGAGTGCCCTTGCTGAACCCCTCGAGATGCTCAGGGTTGGCTTTCTGTCACCACAAGGAACCCGCTCTGACCAGCGCCGATAAAAAGGACAATTCATCCTTTTATTCAGCAAAAGGGACATTTTATTCCCACCATCCACGTCGAAAATTTTTTCCCAGATATCATTCATTGCTAAATATTCTCTAAAAAATTTCAGGGCACCTCCAAAAACTCAGTGTCTGGTATAAAACCACTTTTCACTCTCAGGGAAGCAGAGGAAGTGTTTTGGCTGACTTTAGACTATTCTTGCACACTTTTAACCTGTGTGTGCATGGACATAAACCCAGGTACAGCTTAACCCTTCCTGATGACTGTCATGAAAGAAATGTGCCCTGTATTTGGAACAATTTATTTACAACATTACAACATTATTTACAAATCCCAACAGAATGAGCAACCACAGTGTGTTAGTGCTTGAATCCAAAAATACAAGAATATGTTATGAGGAGTATGAGTGGAATGTGGTTCTTTGGGTTTGTCCTTTTACCCCACTGGACCATGTGGAAATGTGTTAGAGAGAGATGTATCGGTGCTGTCCAAAAATCCAGCCAGCCTGTTACACTTCTTGAGACAATAAAAGTAATGAGTGCTTAAACAGGAGGCTGAGAGATTCTTCAGTTTATATCAATATCTTCTGTTGCCCAGTCTCTGTCCTCTCATTAATTAATTACCCCTGATGAAAGGGGTACCTTTGAGTTGTAAAGTTTAAAGTGATAGATATGATTTACATGCCAGAAAGACAACTGGCCCTGTGCCCACAGCCTTGAAAAACAGCATTTTCAAATACTTTCACTTCATAAAATTGCAGGCAGCCACATGTACAGCTCTGCTTCTCAACTCATCCCCTCAGGACATTTCCATGTTATAGCAAATCACTTGTTCAGTGGCTCACTAAGATTTTGAATTAGTAGTAAATACATTTTGACCTTATTTTTCTCCAGATAATTGCTCTATTTATAGACAAGTCACTGATTGTCATGCTAATTTCTTCCATTTGAAAATTAGATTGGCTCCATCAGAAATAATGTGTGGTATATCCCATTTAAAAAAACAAAAAAGGCAAAAAAGGAAGCTGTCTCCTTTAAGAGTGGGTTTGCTCTTGCTCCCCTTTTAATGAAAGCTAGAAAAAATACTCATTGGTGAAAAAAAAACAATGATAACTTTCACTGACAAGTTAGGTCATTCTCCTTCTTTAGATATCGGTTCCCTGTATTTTATGCCTTTGTTTTCCATAAAGTATTTGAGCATCAGCTTAGAGAGGAACGGCCTGTCACAGTGAGATGTTTTATAGTCCTCACATAACACATCAAAATATCTGTGTCCAGATTAAAAAATAGCCTGACTTTTCAGCATTCAGGGCCAGAGTTCAGAGCTGGACAAGGACAAGATTTTTTTTTTTTTTTTCCTTTTCAGAAATATAACCACCAGTCTACCTTACTTCCTTTCCCCCCTCCCTGAGCTCACAGCACAGGAGCATTTTGAGATGGCTGAGCGAGGAGTTCTCGACATACAGAGCACATCCACAGTGCTCTGCTCTCCTTCTCCATCAGCTGAGCACACCCCACACTCAGGGCACCTCTGCCCCGTGGCACTGAATCACCCACAGCTTGGTGGCCGCTGGCAGGGAGGTCTGGCTGTCAGTGACAGCCTGGTGGCCCCAGCTTCTATTTCTATCGACACAGCAGCTGGGCCAGCCATAAATCTGGGTGGGTTTTGTGCTGAGAGCCGTCAGGTGGCCCCTGGGATGAAGAGAGATGGAGGGACCTTGATGTCACTGGGGCTGCTCCCTGCCAGCGTCACAGGGAGGAGGCTCAGGTTGAGTCACCACAGGTTTTGTGGTTCAGCACCACAGAGTAATTAACAGCAAGCAGTGAGTGTTCCAAACCTTGGCTAAAATCAGGGCTGTTTATCAATGTGTCAGCCTGGTGGCAGATTCAAGAAATCTAAATTTGCCAGACGACTGCTTCCCCATCCCTGGCTGCAGCCAGTGGATCTGCAGGACACGCTGTCCCAGCTGGGCATCTGGACCAAACTGGGGAGGAGAACTGGATGAATGGGACCAGCTCCAGAGTTCAGGGCAGGGGAGGCTTTTTTACACCACAGCTGCTTAATGACTTTTTCAATTGATTTCAGCAGTGCTGCTTTTCGATTACTGATTCCATCCCAGCCACTGGGCAGAAAAATGGGCTTAGGAAAATTATAGACAGGAAAGAGGGGTAAAAAAAATGCTTGAAACCTCAACAGCTTCCACAACACAGTGACATTTGTCCAGATATTTTGTGCTGAATTAGGAAAAAAGGGAGAAATGGCAATTCCTCCCATCTCTCAGCCTGTGTTGGGAGGAGATTGTGCATGTACTTCCTTGCTTTTAAGCCCCAGTTCATCCATGCTCATTGACCTGCTCCTTGGTTTGGAACCAGCTGCAGAAAGCAGCTGTCATCCCCTGTTACTCTGCCAGCCCTATTCTTAAGGCAGCCATCAAATCCTGGCACTGACTGAAGGCAATTCAATTAGCTGTGACGGTCAAACAGAAACTGAGGGTCAATTGAAATCTCTTTTTTCCTCCTCCTGACCACCTCCTCTCTATTTCCATCTTGAATCTGGAGGTGCAAAAGTCCATCCCCATTTTGGAAGTTTTTGTAGGGTGAGAATGGCAGAAGGGGGGTGCTTACCCAGGAGACCCTTCCTGCAGTGGGGAAAACAGGAGAAAAGAAGGAGCGTGCCCAGCAGGGATTGGGGTGTATCTTTCCTCAGTCCTTGTGCTCAGCTGTTTTGCTGCCTCCTTAAGATGGAATGAGCTTGGGAAGAGGGGCCTTGTTGGGTGGCTTGTGATGTGCTTTGGCTAAACTGGACAGCAAAGATGAAATCTCCTTCAGCTTTGCTGCTGCCAGCCACAGCAGTCACTTCAGGCTTTTGTCAGACCCTTGGGCTCATTCCCAGCACAGCCAGAGGAAGGAGGGAGGGTGAGGGGAAGAGGAGGAAGATGAGGAGGCAGAAGCAAGAGCTGGGCCATGGCACAGCTGCATTCACACCCCCTCTTTGCAGCCAGCCCCCACAGCTCCTCTCTGGTGTGCAAATAGTGGTAAAACCAACAGTCAAATTGATCACACTGATCAATATTTAATTGTTACTGGTGCCACGTCTCCCTCACTGCCACAGATTGAATTTCTGATGGTGATGGTGATGTCTGGCACACACACTGAGCTGGAGGGGAGCTCACACAGCCTGCCTGGAGCAGGGGGAGCAACACCAGGGCACGGGGAGGGGGGACAGTCCCTGGGAGCCTGATGCCACCAGCTCAGCCCCATCCATCCCCTGGGCTGGTGACTGCACATGGCAGCTGCTTCCAGCACAGAGCCATCTGCCTGGACTCAGAGAGACCTCACAGGAGCTCCAGTAGATCACCCTCAGGTGACGGGTGCCCTCATCCCTCTGCGAGTGAATTCATTAAGAACCATCTGCACACAGGTAAATCGGGTGCACCATGGCCAGGATTGGTGGCTTTGGGGTCACTGGGGGCCTTCATTCTCCAGAGGTGCAGGGAATATTTGGCTCAGTGGGTTTATCACAGGACTGAAGATGGATTTCTGCCCTGGTGGGTTCTTCTGGACTAGTTCCAGGCTGCAGTGAGTCTTAGGGAGATTAAATGAGACTTGTGGTGATATTGTTGACCCCAGAATCCTCTCAGCCAGCCAGGTGGTTATAGCAGAGCAAATGCAAGCTGTGCTTTTAAAGGATTGCTGGCAATTAAGTGAGCTGGACATTTCCTCCTAGCAGCTGGTAGGAAATCATCCATCTTTCCCCAGAAGATGGATACTTAAAATATTGTGGGGGTTTTCAGTTTTCCATGCACTGATTCATTGTGATCAGTACAAAACTCAGGGTGCCCTGAGAAAGAGGAACGTGGGTTACACATTTTCAAAGGCAGTTTCAACTCTGTGCAGCACAAGGTCTTGATGTCATTCTCACTTGGTGGAGAATCTGTAAGAAGGGTTTCACTGGGCTCTGGAAAAGGCTGGCAGCAATGGATCTCTGTATGGAAGAACTAATGACCTTGAATAAGAAATGAATCAATGTGACAAAAGGAGGAGAATCCAGCTCCACGCTCACTGCTTTGCATGACCAAGCCTGTGTGCAGCAATGAGAACTGCCAAGGCAGTGGCCTGGCAATGCATCACCCCTGTGTCAGTGCTGGAGCACTCAGTCCTGCTCTGGGCTGGGTAGCCCAGGGACTTAGATCCCTTCTTCAGCAGCCTGAAGACCCTCCAGGATGCTATTTTTGTTCTGAGTAGAAACTGGTCTTAAAACAAATAACTTTCCTCTATTCTTTCAGCAGAAACATGAATTTCTTTCACTTTTTCTCCTTTCAACCTGTGCCTCTAAACACCCAGCTACACTCAGAGCTGTGCGTGCCTCCCTCCTCCCCCGACCCAGTCCGATCCTTGTCTCATTCACATTGCAAGGAACAGGTCATTAATGTTTGACAGTGACTCTTTTCCCTCTCCATTGCTACGTTCAATTTTTTTTTTCTTTTGTTGAAACTTTGCTACCCTGTTTTTCAGGCTACACAATGTGGAAGTTGGCAGAAAACCAGGCTCAGCTGGATTTCAGGACAGACTTTTTGTGTGAATTTAAGAGGTGCCTGCACTGGGGTAGTGTATCATGCTCCCACACAGCCTGACACAACCAGGGTGAGCCTCAGTGGCAGTTGAGGACTCACTCAAATATTGTTTAAAGTCCTCAACAAGAAAAAAAAAAGAAAAGAAAAGGAAGACTGATGGTTTTAACTTCAATGGGAAATCGTCTTCTGTCAGTATTTCAAGAGGTTGCTCAGCAGACACACTGGAAGCTTGCATTGCTCCAAAAAGGCAGCACATTCCCTGCTAAGCAGCTAATGAACTCCCATGGTGTCAAGGCAATAACCTCAGGGAGGTGCAAGGCAGATGCTGTAGCCATGAAATAGTATAAAGCAGAAAAACCTAGAAAATCTGGAGTTTATCTATGAAATTATGATTAATATTGTATTTTCTGAAAGAGAAGGGAGCAGGAAGCCTTTGGGATTGGCTTACAAATGGGTATCAACAATGCTTCCCAATGTCTCAGAAATATTGTTCACTGGGCATTTTAGGAGCATAAGACTGAACAGTAACTCCTAGGTCAGCAAATAAATCTCATATTCCACCCTGTTTGTGATCATGTCTGTATCCAGCTCTGTCACTCCCCAAAAGCACCACTGACCATCTCAGTTCTCAGGTGGTGTTCCTGCTCCAAGCAAATAACCTACGATTTTACAATTAGAAGTCTGTCGAATATTAAAGCGTAATTAAAAGGACAGAAGGAGGGGGAAAGCCCTTTTGCCCATGAAACTTTGCAAGAGCAGTCACTGAAGTGCTTGTGGTACTTTTAGTTTCTTGGCATCTACTTGAAACAAAGGCAAAAACTATTGCTCAGTGAGTGTTCACAGAGTAGCAGTAAAATAGGTCAGAAACGCAACTGGAACAAATGTGTTTGAATAAAAGAAAGCCGAGCAAACATCTCAGGTACTGGAACTGTGCAAACACAGCAAATAACATAAAGCTTCCCCTCAGGAGAAGAACAATATGCAGAAATCTCCATGGTTTGTTCACATCGTGCAGGGCCCAGCAGAGAATGGAAATGGCCATGTCCTGCTGTTCAACGCCATTTAATTCCTGAGGGAATCAGGTTCCGTGGCTGTGTGTGCACCTGGAAGGGACAGGGGGAGGCAGTGGGGACATTTGTACCAGTTGGGGCAGCCTCGTGGCAGCCCTGGATTTGGCTGTACAAGAATTTCACCAGGAAGCTGTGGGCTATTGAGGTGTGCTTTGTGGTAAAAAAAAACCCCAAGGAAATCCCACAGGTTATTTCAAGGGAATGACTTCTTATGGGTGCCTGGCTTGTGTCCTTGACACCACTTCAGTCTCCAAAGGCCACATCCCAATTTGTCCCACAATGATCAAACCAGCCTTGTGTCCACAAAAATGTGGATGTTGAGGTAAGATGAGCCCACAGCTATGGAAGCAACAGGCTTTTGTGTCTGAGAACCCAGTAAAATATCCCTTGTCTGAGCATTCTGGACTGCTTCTTCTGTTCTGAAAGAGGCATCATCTGCCCTTCACAGAATCAGAGTGTGGTTTGGGCTGGAAGGGACCTTAAAAACTACCTCATCCCACTCCCTGCCTTGGGCAGGGACACCTTCCACTATCCCAGGTTGCTCCAAGGCATGTCCAACCCAGCCTTGGACACTTCCAGGGATGAGGCAGCCACAACTCCTCTGGCCAGCACCTCACCACCTTACAGGGAAGAATTTCTGCCAAATATCCAATCTAAATTTATCCTCTCTCAATCTGAAGCCACTTCCTCTTGTCCTTCCTGTACCCCATCCTCACTGATGGTCCTGTTCAAGGGGTTTGGAGGCTAAACCATCCCACTGATCTTTGTAAGCACCTTGCAGTTCTATGTCACATGAAGATATTTAAAAAAATACTCCAAACTGGATTTTTTTCTCCTTTTGTCCTCCAGTGAATGGCACCAGGAGCTGCTGGCCCTGCCTGGGAGGAGCAGAGCAGCCGAGGGGCTCCCACTGAATCCTTGTCCCCGACTCCCTCCGTGCTCGCTGCCTTTCACTTATTGAATTAGAATAAATTGGAACTTTCATAAAGGGTGATATAAATCATTATCTCAAGTTAGCAGATGCGGGCTCACCAGGCTAGAGTTCTGTTAATAACTCCTTCGGATTAGGGCTGATTGGTACAATTTGAAACTTGTTTCTCTCAGCTTGATCAGTCTCGTTGTAACTGTGGCAATTATCCCATTTCACTTTCAATAGCTCAGCACAGAGGAATTGCTGCCTCCAATCCATCCCTCTGTAATGAATCCAGCGTGATATGTTCAGTCCTGTGGACACTTCCACCCTTAACCCACCCCAATCTGAAATAAGCATTAAAAAAAATAAATCCTGTGTCCAAATGACACATAGGAATGTATCTTTTAGGAAGTGAGATGCTGAGTGTCTGAGTAAACATCATTGAGGTATTTGGCTACAAAAAGCTTCTCTTCATTCTTAGAGCATCATTTGCACTTCTTGGCAGTCTTCCTGCCTGGGAAATTAGATTAAAAAACAGTGGTTTATCCAAGCATTGAAGCTGCTTGAATAGATTCTGATGAATGTGTTACATGCAGAATTTGTGGGGTTTTGTTAAATAACTCGTCTGGTGATATTTTTCTTTCTTTTTTTTTTTTCTCCAGGAGTCATTAATAAATGATTTAATGAGTGAGCACAGAATTCTCCTAATAATATATTTGACAAGTATTTGCTTTCATTCCTTTATTTGACTCCAACAACAAGGCTGGGTCTCAGTTTAACAGACTCATGAAGAACACGTCTAACTTTGACAATAGCTCCACACTAATTTCTTTTTAGAAAGACACTTGAACAAGTGTTTGCTTTAAGCCCACCTTTAGCTATTACCTGAGATACCTCGCTGGCTTTATAGCAGTAAGGTGGACCTTGGGTTTAAATCATTGCAGTGATGGTTTTCTTGCAGTTACCAGTTGTTCTGTTGGCTCTTTATAACCTTTCCATGTATATTAGGAATACAAACTGCAAATGATTTCCGTGTTTCCTGGGATGAGGCGCTGCACAAGTGTCTCTGAACCACCCCCAGCTCAGAAGCTCTAAAAGCATTCCCTTCCCTTCCAACCATTGCTTGATCTTTCTGCTTGTAAATTCTTTAAGCCAGGGCTGTTGCTCACTTCTTGTTCACACGGCACCTCATTCCATGTTTTATGAAGCCAATAAAATGCTAGAAATTAAAATACATGGACTGATTTGTCTCCCACTTCCAACACCAAAGCTGTGCGTCACTGATGCCCACGGAAGCGTGCCAGTGAAAGCAACAGTGGGATCCACCCAGCTTTCATTCCTAACCACGGGCAAACACTTTCCCATTTTGAATTCACATCCAGTGCACATCTGTTCCTGAAAATTGTTTGAGGGTGCAGCCCAAATAAATGCTGGTGTCCCAAAGTTTTGGAGGAGCATCCAATCCCTTCTCCCTGCGCTTGCCAGCTGCCTCCTGCTCGGCTTGGAGTGCTCAGCCTCTTGCAGTGGCTTGGACAGCTCTGAATCACACTGCTTCCAATATGTTTCTACTAAAAATGATAGTAGTAATTAATGCTCTTACTTTTAGTGCTGCCATCTGCCTTGATGCCAGCCACAATGGCTTTTTCCCTCTGTATTCCCCAAAGCGGGAAGGAGGAGGAAAGCAAGGACAGAGGCAGCTGCTTGGGCTTTTCCCAGCACCTCTGTTTCATCTGGCAGGGATTCTCCTGATGAGGACAGGAAGAAGAGGGGGTTGTCTGGTCTTCCTGAGACAGCAAGAGGCACTGAACATCCTTAGAGCAAAGGTAACAGAGATCAAAGAGAGATATAGATGGAAGGAAGGTGGTCACACACGAGGTGTGACCTCCCCTGAAGATTCAGAGGTAAATAGTCCAACATCCTTAGGAGATGCTTTGAAGACAGGGGGCTCTATAGTGTCTTTTCACAGAATCACTGAATCATTTAGGCTGGAAAAGTCCTCCAACATCATTGAGTCCAACCTGTGATCAGTCCCCACCTTGTCACCCAGCCCAGAGCACTGAGTGACACTGGCATTTTTTGGACACCTTCAGGAATGGGGAATCCACCTCCTCCCTGGACACGCTCCAGCCCCTCAATGTCCTTCTTACAGAGAGGGGTCCAGAACTGGACACAGCACGAAGATTTTGAAGGGTTCTATCTCACTGCAGACCACACAGGATAATGATGAGGAAGGGATGGGTGTTGGAAATTTGCATTATCTCAGCTTTTGGGATGGGGTGGTCAGAGGTGAGTGCAGGAGCCCCTGTCTCCTGTCCATCTCTGGATAAGTTCTCTTCCCTGAGCCCTGCAGATGTCGGGAGCACACAGACAAGCTGGGGAATTGAGCAAAAGGAAGTGGCAGCGTGTTGAGCAAACAGCATCAAAAAAGGTCAACAAACAGCATCAAAAAGGGCAACTGTCACAGTGCATCACCTTCTGCTCCTCCCAGGCTCCTGCCACAGCCTTTCCCTTTGTCTTGTCTATGTCCCCTAATTGCAGAATTTACTGACTGTCCCACTGGAGGGCAAAAGAGCCACTTCAAGCTTGGAGAAGGGGAGGTTTTTCTAGAGGAAAAAACCTCACCTGCCTGGGGACACTAAGTACAGCAGTAAAAGTAATCCTTACTCCCAGCAGCAAGATTTGGGATTGGGAATGACAAAACTGGCAGACAGCAGGGTCCCTTCAGCTCTCGAGATAGGGGACTTTTACAGGCTGTACAAACCTCTTCTCCCTGATCCTTGCTCAGCAAGCTGGGGAGGCCTTTTCCTCCCATCAGAGGAGAAGAGCTATCACTCGTCAGCAGCCACATCTCTCCTTCACACTGAATGACACTTCAGAAGGCAACCTGTTGATCCCAGTCCTATCTGCCACAAGCGTGCTCTGAGAAGCTTATTTTGACTACAGCAAGGAGAAAACAGTTGTTGAGGGATAGAAAAAAACCAACACATAAGGAACTGCAGCAGCCCAGGTTTTGACAGATCTGGTCTGGAAGGGATATTTTTGATAATTCAAAATCTGCACAGCTGCCCCAAGGTCCCAACCATCCGCAGCCCATGGCACCTTGTAGCCAAACTCAGTCTGTTCCCTTGCTTGGCCAGAAGCTTCCACTGTCATGGTTTGAAAATTGCAGAGTTTGAGCAGTTTCTGCACATGGCCTTATGTTCCTTGCTTACCTTTGTCCTTGCATCAAGCACATCTCCAGTTCCCTCCTTCTTCCCCCTCCCCAGATGGTGCAGAAGGGATTTAAGGTGAGAGTCTCAGCCCAAAGGCTTTTACTGCAGCCCAGCAGTCACCTGCAGGAGGGCTCTGGAGTCACTTACTGAGAACTAATAGGTCTGTAGCTCTTTTATCAGTCTTCTTTGGTATTTTTTTTTCTTTCTAAATAAGTGGCTGTATAAAAATCTGGATTAGATAATAAATTTCTGCTTTTTAATGAAAAATGGGAAAAAGTTATAAGAAATGTCAATTATGATTAACACTTCAACGTGGAAAAATGACATTATCATGAGTGTTGTATGGAATTGAACAGACATCACCTGGCATTTGCCATCAGGGCTTGGCAGCTCTCCAGACAGGTTGCTACTTAGCTTGAAAGGTAGGAAAGTTGTTCCAGTTTTAAAGTTTTGCCATTTTCTTTCCACTTTGAAAAAAAAAATTATTCAAATCAAACTTTGCTGTGAAACAAAATTCCTGACAAAAATTAAAAAAAAAAAAAAAAGCAGCAAAACAACCACATCCCCCAGCTTATTTTTAAAAATAACAAAAATAATTCTGCTCCAGCTCAGCTTGGAATCAGGGACTTTTAATTTGTGGATGCTGTCTTTAGTGGGTTTAACAAGCTGCTGTTTATTCCTCCAATGTCCCTCTGTCTTTGTACTTAGAAACAAACGTTGAATCATTGAATTGTAGAATCCTGGAATGGTTTGAGTTAGAGGGACCTTCAAGACAATCCAGTGCCACCCCTGCCATGGGCAGGGACACCTCCCACTGTCCCAGGCTGCTCCCAGCCCCAGTGTCCAGCCTGGCCTTGGGCACTGCCAGGGATCCAGGGGCAGCCACAGCTGCTCTGGGCACCCTGTGCCAGGGCCTGCCCATCCTCACAGGGAAGATTCTTTTCCTAATATCTAATAAATATCTAACATCTAATCTAAACCTACTCTCAGTTTGAAGCCATTTCCCCCTTGTTCTGCCCCCTCAAACCCATAAATGTTTCACAGGGATCTTGAACGAGCCAAATATTCCCTGTATTCAAACCCAGCTCCGCTCCCCCCCTTCCCCTGACTTGGCCCTGCAACAAGAGAAAGTGTAAACAAACACAACAACCTCCAAAGTATTTCAATAACAAAATAACTAAAGCAATTCTCCGAGGGGCTGGTAAATAGCAGCCAAGCTATCAGAGCCCAGAGGGGGAAAAGTTCAGCTGAAACTAGTTACAGAATCTCCAGATGCAGTGTGACAAACTCCAGCCTGCTCCTGCTCTTGCTCCCGTTGCCATTTTCCTGCAGAATGACAGTTTTCAATTACTGGGCTGTAGCTAAGAGCAAATTGTGCACTTCAGCAGCTGGAGCTCTCTCTCCTGATTTTCAGACGTGGCTGGGTAAAACGTACAGGGGCAATGGAAGTGGCTTTCTGTGCACAGCTAACTGAGCAAGGCCATGCCCAGAGACTGTCAGGAGCAGAAGAAAGTCAAAAGGAACTGCAGGCAGGGAGGGGGATGGATCCCACCCCCCTCAACCTCCTCTCCTCCCCCAGAAAGGAGACCCCAGCTGCACGTGTTGCAAGAGCAGACCTGTGTCAACCTGTCTGCCTAAACTTAACACATGATTTAGATTATTTTTTCCCCCAAATGACTAATTCTCTAAGTAGTCTGAGATCTGGATCACGTTATCCTCATTCTTACACAGGTAATAAATTTCCCCTTTCCCCTGCTAGTGTCCCACTAGAGCAGAACCTGAATTTCTGGATGTAAGGATGTACTTGAGCTAAAACACATCCACGGGTGTCAGTCCTCTTTGTATGACCCAGGCAGGAGAAGGAGGCAAAACCATGGGGGTTTTTTAATGGGGTTCTGGAGCTGTTGCATGGAGGTGCTGTTCAACTGACCCGTGGGATAACTTGGAGGAAGTTAAAAATAAAAATAAAGTATTTGGCCTAACAAAAGTCAACACAGAGAGACTGACCAGCCTTTTTCTCCCTATTGTGTGCAAGGCAGTTTCACCTGAGCAGAGACACTGAAATCTGGGGCAGAATATTTCCTGTTTCCTCTGGGACAGCTTGGGTCTGTAACCAGCTGCAAATCTTAGAATCATTTAGGTTGGGAAAAACCTTAGGATTAATGAAACTATCAAGGAACAAACAGTGCTGGGGGAGGACCAGGCTGGCAGCACCCCAAGTTTGCCAACAGCTGCCTGAATGTGGTCCATGAAGTAGATTCAGTGAAATATTTCCTGCGGCCACCTGGAGGTCAGCCATTTGAATATTTATATTTTTAAATTTACAACGAATAATGTTTTAACCCGACTGCATTACTTTTTCCTGCAGAAACCTTTGCCCTATGAGGAGAAGACAGTGAGTCCCACAGGCTGCTCTGCGCTTCTGCAGCATCACCTTCCTTCATCCCCCATCAGTGCAAGCCACATGGCTGGGGAAAATAAAATGTTACAAGTGCTCTGCTGTTCCAGGAGAGCCAGTTCTTGGCTGAGCCCTGTGCCTTCCCTCATTACCATCCTCCCTCGTGCCTCCTGCATGCCTTGGACAGCTGCTGCCTGCACAGACCCTGGCGGAGCGGGGAGCTGGGCTGGGGAGGCTGCAATTCTCCTGCAGCCGGTGAGTCAGGAGAATGCTCCTGTCCAAACAACATTAAACTGCTCTGACAAAGCTGAAGAACCTGGAGAAATCTCCAGTCACATATGACATCGTCTAGCAGTGCATCCCTGCCAAATGGGAAGAAGGAAGGCAGAGGGGTAGAGCTGGATGAGCACTCTTAGTGGTGACATGCCATTTTTAGCCATAATTATGTAAATTGCATAATTCATCTCGAAATATTGAGGGTTTTTTTCCTGTATTTACTGCAATTACGTCAACTGACCTATTTATGTTATCTGACGTGCTTATCATTAAAATGGGACAATATATCCCATTAGATCCTCTTACTCCATTGAATGGAATGATGATTAATTATATCATAAAAAGGAGCTGTGCTACGCATCTCTGAACATGGAATTTGAGGCTTAAAATAAAGCAAACTACTCTTCGTAATTTCCTGTCTTAAAACTGCATCTTACCCACATGGGAAATACGCCCAGGGTTCCCCACATGGCATCATTCTGGTCCACATTAATATCAAAAGGTTTTTAGAAAGCCAAACGTATTTATTTCTTGCAGCACCTACTGCCCTGTATTATTCAGAGACAACATGTCTAAAGAAAAATCCAACAAACCTGGCTCATCTATGACTTCATTATTCTGAGAATCTCCTTCCAGAGTGGAGGAAAAAGGCTTTTCTCAAGTACATTGGTTAAAACTTCTTGGAAACCACCTCCTGCTGTTGTCTCAGAGTCTGGATCTGTCAGGCCCTGTTAGTGAAACAGGGGCTCTGGGAATGCAGGATGACAGGTGAGGAACGCAGCTTTAATTCCTGCTCTAAATATCAATTTGAAAGTGCACCAGAGAGCAACTTGGTAATTTTTTTTCCCAAATAAGGACTTTATCCTCTCCCTTACTTGAGCCAAGTTCTGCCTATTCCTCTGCATCTAAACCTTGTCCTCCTCCAGCCTTGTCCACTTCAGCAGTATATTTTTTCAGCAGGGCCATGGAAGTTTAGACCTGAGCCCACAGGGAAATCCATGTGTGGTATTTTAGATACGTTCAGGGACTCAGAGTGACCACTCCAAGGCACAAGAGGAGCTGGGTGGCCCCATTCTCCCAGTTTTGGGACACTTACACAACTCCTTTAGTTCTTCATTTTCTGGACAAGGGTGCTGGCCCAGTTTTTTAGTTCCCAACATTAAAGTCCCTGTGCACTGCTTTCATACTCAGAATGAATAATGGCCACACGTCCTTGGGGGATTTAGGGCTGTGGGGACAAGGACTCTCAGAAAGATCATAAAGGGATCCATTGAGCTCAGTGCTGGGGAGTGTCTCCTCAGCAATGCCTATTCAGTTTCTTGGTACTGTTCCTGCTCAATCCCAAACCATCTGCTGCTCCTTTGAACAGGCAGAGGTGATGGACAGAAAGAGAGGATTATTGCAATGTGTCCCTTAGCTGATCTCACTCTCCCTCAGTAGCCAGCACGTGGTCCCAGAGGGAGAGGTTTCAGCTCATTTTAATCCAAAGGAAAGGGCTCGAGTGCACCTAAAGAGGGTTTCATCGTCGTTTGTTTTACTCAATTAAAAACCTGCAGACACAGATTAGCTCCCTGCTGCTCAGTGTAGGAATTCTTTTAACACTGCAGTGATTTACGATCTACCAGGCAGCATTTAACCAATGTCACCCAGAACCCAGAGATGCTGAACACGGGGCTGGTCACTTGTGCTAATGAAAAATGGATTGGAAGCGACAGCCACTTGCGTGGCTGCATTTTGATAACGGATGACAGAGTGGGGCTGGAGCCGAGGGAGGCTCTGTAATTAATATTACAGTAGGATCAGGTATGTAACAGCGAGCTTGACTTGGAATTAAAATCAATACAACAGCTGTTGGGACGTGTCACTCCTGGTCCCTGGGCCCTGAGACATTCTGCCAGACTGAGGAAGGGCTGATGGGAAGGTGATGACACACAGTGAATATCCATCTTGTGTTCACTTCAGGCAAGAAATTATGCTTAGTGGAATGTGTTGGCAGCTTAGGGATGTTTTATTGGCTTTTTGTTAGGGTTTTCTTTTTCCTTTTTTTTCTCTTTTTAGTCAGTGGATGAACAGGAGGGTCTGTGGGGCACCTCTCTCTGCTGCTATTTTTTGCTAATTTTCTTTTCAAACACTATTTTACACCAACCAGTTACTGTGGTGTTGTGGTTGAGGAGGTTTTTGGGTTTCCTTTGTTTTCCAGTCTTCCTGCAAGTCAGAAAAAATCAAGTCCAGTGTCTGTGATGGTCATGGCTCTTATGAAAATAGAACACAGCTCCATGTTTCTGACAAAGCACATTGGTCTCCTGCAGCAGCAGGGACATCTCAGTCTATTTTCAGCCTCCCTCTTCTGCTCCCTTCCTTCCTCATCCACTCCAATAGCCAAGAGCACCTCCAGAGTTGCTGTTCTTGTTCTAACAGAACTTTACTTTGAGGCATCAGAATGTGGAGAAGTGAAAAGGTAAGTGGCATCTGAATTAGGATAATCTGGATTTAGAGAAATCATTTGTGTATTTCTATCAAATTCTTCTAACGAAAAAAAAGTAAATTGAAAATTCAACTTTTTAACCACTACCATGGACAAAAAAAATCTGCCTTGGGTGGGACAGGTTATGAATGATCAAGATAGATGATGCTTTGCATTCCATACCAATGTTGACCTTTGTCCCAGCTTGGGGTTTTTGTGCTATGAACTGGAATTTCCAAACAGAAGGTGTACATCCATTTTTGTTCAGAAATGCCAGTGGGAGTAATATGACAATCATGGAGATCTTTCTGCACTTTCTTAAATTTGGTTCTATTTAAATGTGATTATTTAGGAAGCTGGGCTAGTTTTACAACTGTTAAGCTCCAGCAAAACAGAATCAAGCCCACGGATCATAGTAATACTCCAAAACAGCTTTAGACAGAGTCTTTTTGGGCATGTACAGTAGAGCTGCAATCTGTAAGCATTATGGTTGGCCACTGTAGCAACCAAATACCACAGCAGCCAGAAAACGAATGGCAATCTGTATCAGATGAAGGGAAATCCATTATCTCTATGCACTGCCCTGGGGCTGGAGTTCAAAGCTCAAGCCAGTCTCAGAACAAAAACCGACTCAGAAATGATGCCCAAATTCCTGTCAGCCCCGGTGAGTGTGACAAAAGTGCTTGTTAACATCCAGCCCCGAGATCAAGGGTGTGATTTGACCCCTGCAGCTCAGGGTGCCTGAATCAGGGCCCCCTCCAAAGGCCACCAAAGCCAGTAAAAAAAGGCCCTGACTGATTTCATTAAGTTTTGGAGCCCCTCTTAATGAAAAGCCCATCTGCTATTCAATTCACAGGCTCCTGAATCTCTCACCTTCTCTCCTTCTACTGCCTGACAAATAAAAATCATGGCTCTCCTGACACCAGGGAACTTTTTAGCTTATTTTTGACCTGAGTTCCTATAGAGGGGTTCATTTGGGGTGGGTTCATTTGCAGGTTTCTTGCTGTACGAAGAGTTCTGGACAAGGGCACTCCATTTGGTTATTTCTCCCTACAAAATAAACTTTCAGCCACAGATGTGAGAGTGGGTTAATCCAACAAGCCAAGATGTCCCACTTTATTTTGATGTGTGAATGATCCCTAAGGGAGTTTAAACTTTATCCCAAACTGCCTTCTGTGCATTTTACCGGCCCTAAAATCCCCAGAAACACCAGCTCTGATGTGCTGGAGCTGCACCTCCCAGGAAGGCTGGCTCAGAGGGGGAATCAGCTGGGGATGCTCCTCTGTGGCACTGCAGGCAAGAGCAGGAGCCATGAAACCTGTGTGAGGGATGCAGCACATCCCTTACAGACCTGAGCCATATGTGCATTTTTATTCAGATCCGAGGTTCTCCTGGGGGTTCAGGTCAATTATGGTTCTTCTAACTCTTTCTTTTCACTGAAATGTCTTCATCTGCAGTACATGCAGACACTGCTATGCCTAAGATATCTGGACAACTGGCCTGATCACCAGAGCAAAGCTCCTCAGCCCTGGAAAACGTGGGGATGACATCTGTTCATCCAAACAGCTGCCCTGGTGCTGCACCAGCTCCATCAGGCTGGTTTAGAACCATGAAGAACAAAGGAGCATGAGCACAGATCTCTGCTGCCTGTTCACCTCCTAAAGCTGACATTTGTGCCATCTTTAAGCACTGGTGACAAGATTTTGTCTGAATTCTTGGCTGGATTTGAGAGCTCTGTGAGTGAGAAATGTGGTTGCTCCATTCAATTTTATATGGGCAAGTAAGTGCATGCATATACTCACACAAAATTCAGATACTTAACCTCTGAATGAGGAAAAGAAAAGCAGTACAGTCCTTATGAGACACTCCTGACTGTACAGCAGCATAACTTGAGTAGTTACTGAAATAACTATTTATTTTGGAGGGTTTGTATACAAACAAAATGAATCTGTGCTTAGAATAAATTATTTCCTTTCATGGGTTAAGTCACAAAGTATCTGGAAGCAAAGAGTTGTCAGCTGCAGGAACTGGCAAATGGAACTGAATAACATATGAAATTTGGAGAACTTTGTGATCTCTTCAGACAATATGTGGATATGCATCAGTATGCCGTGTTCTTTGAATAAATTATTCCTTTTAAATTATTCACTCAGTTCTAGTAATTGTTAAGATGAGGGGATTTTGACATAAAGTGCTAACTAGTGAGATTAAAAAAAAAAAAGCTGTATACTTTTTTTTTAATATTTTTAGCATTTTCTACCTTCATTAACATCATTTTTCCCTTTTCAGATAACTTTTTCTTTAAACTTGCCTCTCTTTCCCTTCTTTCTGTCCACCCCTTTCTTCGTCTTGCTTTGCAGCATTGCCTGAAGACAAAACAATTTCTCTGAAGGAGATCCTTTTAGGCTATGAGGGGATTAGGCCTTGGAGCAGAGATCCTGTTTGGATCAGCTGTGGAACTCACAGGAGTCCTGTTAAAGGCCTATTAAAATTCCATGTAATACCTCAGTAAGTAACATGTGAATCCCCAGCTCATCTTTGGGAATTAGAGTGTGCAGAGCTTGCCTGGCTGCTGGCAGCAAGGTTAGGCAGACCCAGGACTCGTTTGTTTGAGGAACAGGGCATCATCTGACTGTTTCCTCCACCTCCAAGAAAACACTGGAGTGAAACATTGCAGAGGGAAATCGTTCTTGAACTGAGGGACCTGACTGATGGTCACCCAAGGCTGGCAACTGACCACTGACCACTCTAGGGATGGCACCCAGGTACAGGAGACATGGGCATCTGAAAGGAAGGTTTGGAAGATGAGGTTTAATTCAGATAGCTTTAATCAGAAGCTCTCTGTAGTATAAATTCAGCAGAGTATCTCAGAATGAGCTGAAATCACTCTCAGTGGGTTGGTATCTGCCTTGAGATTTCCTAATTCTGCTCAGACAAGTGGCACCATAAGAACAGACTTTTTCTCTGCTCTGCAGACTGTTTTTCTGCTTGGATTTCAGATCTGAAGGTCTTTCCTTTTCTTCAGTTCCTTGTTATTTTCAAAGTTAAAAAAATTAGGGATAGCTCTCAAAATGTGCGGAGTAAACACAATATTTCTATATTCTTATGTACATTCTATTCTGGTGATCACCCAGCACTGCATCAGGCTTTGGGGGTGCTCTTTTGCTGCCAAAGAAATAATTCACTCAACTTTACAGCAAACTGCCAGAGCTTGAGGGGGCAAAGGAGAGAAAAGGAGGGGTGAAATGTGAATTTGGAAATAGATTGGTTTTGGTGTCTCAGAAATTAAAAGCAGCTGATCCATGTAGAAACCCACGCATGGTGCAAGGCTGGCACTTCCAGCTTGGCATCCATTTCCAGCCCCTTGGAACTCAAAATTTCTCTCTTTTCCCATGGCATGGCCAAGGCTGCCTTTCCCTGATGTGGTTGAACACCCAGCCCTGCCAGCACTGACCTGGCAGTGGAGCAGCTTGTACCTCCTCTCACTCACTCTCCAGTCTTGGCTTATGCTGGAACCTTTTGTGGACATTTCCTTTCTTAAGAGGATCTCAGAGCTTTTTACAAATCTTTATTGATTAAGCATCAAAACCTTCATCTGATGGAGATAAGTTTAATGCTATTATCCAGATTTTACAAGGCAGATTTTATTGAAGACAAGGTAACCAAACTTGGTCAAGGTCAGACATCAACGTGTGGTAGGACAGGAAACAGAGCTGGGCTCAGGGGGGACACGCTGAGCTTTTCACTAATTCACTGTATTTCTAATTACTGTGCCTTTGGATTATTTCAGGCAATGCTATGGATTTTGCCAGCAGATATGACAAGAGAGATAAGACCTCAGGGCACTGCTGGTGTGTCAGCCCTGGGCTGCCGTGGACCTGGTCTCCTCCATTTCCTCCAAGGTGGATCCTCAGCCGAACTGAGGAATTAAACTGTCAAAGAGATGCTGGAAGGAAATTTAACACTCGCTGGGAAGCTGCTCGAGAGCCACGCGGAGCTGTCGGAAGGCTGGGCTATGAAGCTGTGTAAATTTTATGGATGTGGGCATCCATGAAAAGAAACCTGTGGCCTTTTCCCCTCAGGTAAAGCCTTACCTAGAGGCTGAATCCCCTTTCCTATGCTGGCAGGAGCAAGCGGAGCAGCGGGAGCCGGAGCCGGGGCCGTGCCCGTGAGCGGAGCCGCAGCCGCGGATCGCACCTGCCCCCGTGAGCCCAGGGACGGCATCGCTCGGCCCCGCGCAGCCTCCCGCCTTCCTCCAGCCTTCTGCTCGATGAAAAAACGGCCCTTTGTGGTAGAATTTTAAATAATTCTCCTTTTCTTTCCATCCTCGCCGTTTTGATGCCCAGCTCTGGGTGCAGCGCTCTTTGGCAGAAGGGTGGAAGGCTCAGTGCATCCCTGCCCTGCTGTGATATCCTCTCCAGGCCATACAGAGACCATGATTTTCCATTGCTTGATTGTTTCTGCTTTGCTCTTGGCTGTGCACGGTGCCAAGCACACAGTATTTTGATAGCAGTTCAGATTAAGCGTTTGTTTGGAAAATGTTTTGGGATCCCTTGTAATAGTCATGGGATAAAATGAGCAATTATTTAGGCAGAATCTGTAGGAAACTGTGTGGTCCATGAATGAGCTCCTGTCACCTGAGCCTTGTACTGATCACAGACTCATTGGATCCTTTTGGTTGGAAGGGACCTCAAAGCCCACCCAGTGCAACCCCCTGCCATGGGCAGGGACACCTCCCACTGTCCCAGGCTGCTCCAAGCTCCATCCAGCCTGGCCTTGGGCACTGCCAGGGATTCAGGGGCAGCCACAGCTTCCCTGGGCACCCTGTGCCAGGGCCTTTCCATCTTCACAGGGAGGATTTCTTCCCATTATTTAACCTAAATCTACCCTTCTTCAGCTTAAAGCCATTCCCCCTTTTCCTGTCACTCCATGCCATTGTAAAAAGTCCCTCTCCAGCCCTTTAGACACTGGAAGGTCACCTCACCTTGGTCTCTTCTGTTTTTTCCATTTATGTGGAAGCCTGGCCATGTCTCATCCCTGACTCACTTTTCCCCCATGAGTTTATTCTCCCTCCACTAACTTCCAAGAAAACTTCTGAGCTACTTCCTCCCCCATTCCCAACTAGTCTGAATAGTTAATTTGCTAATGCCTGAGTATCAGGGAGAGATCCCAGTGTGTGCCAGCTCCCAGGAACTCAGCAGGTACAGCTTTACAGGGATTGCATCCTCCAGGAGCCAGCCATTGTGCCTGACACCTCACTGCTGCCTGGATTACTGCACACCACGTCGTACATTTTGATGAAGCAAATGATGCAGCATTCTGTCCTGGCAGATCATCCAATTCAGGGAAAAAACTGAATGGGCATGATAAAACCAGTGATTTAATGGGATGTCTGCCCTGCTGTTCTCCAGGTTGGGGGATTCATGTAAGTGAGGAGCAGATGGGATCTCCAGGGGGAAATTCTGGGCTTGCATTACTGAAACCAATGTAAATTTAGTACTGTATTTCTAAAGTGTTGTTGGAAAGCAGCCAGGAGTCTGAAATCTATCCAAGGTTTTCACCTCTCTGATTCATATATATATAATTTTTATATATATAACTATGTATAAAGTAAGTTATATATGCACACACTTACTTATTCATATGGTGCTCATGGGTGGAAATATGAGGTCTCATTCTCATGTGTTTGTGGTTCCTCTTGCTTTAATGACACCCGACTCTCCATTTTACCCTTTCTGAAATTAGAGGCAACATCAATGTCTTGACCAATTGCAACTACCAAGGAAGTGTTCCCACTGTTCCTGAGAACAGGCTCTGGCAATGCTGTTGTAGCAGCCAAATTTTAATTTGTACCAGCCAAGTTGTAACTTTCCAAGTCCCCAAATCCCTCATGTAATCAAAATGGATAGCGACATTTGTCACTCATTTGTGCTCAGCTGCCCAACAAAGTGTTGCTCCCAGCTACTGGATCATCATCCCTCTTCTGCCTCCTGAAGACGGCTGCTCATAAAGAAACCCTCTTTTTTTCCCTGCCCAGATTACGTATTTTATCCAGCTCGTGAAGCAAGGGAGGAATGCTGCAAACAGAGAATATTCTCTAGAGGTTGTTAGAGTTGTACCCAGCCTGTGGGACAGTGTTGATTTTCATTAAAATCCTCTCAGGCCATCCTAGAGGTAGCAGCTTTCCTCTGGCACATTTTGCATCCTGTCTCTCATGCTCCTTTCCCAGCAGTGCACTGAATGATGTGCAAGCACCAGAGCCAAGAGAAATCTTGGCCCCATCCTATCTAATCGGATCAGTTCAACAGAGCAAGAGTGATAGAAATCCACAAACCCTGCCAGGGAAAAGGTTTTCTTTGGCTAGGCATGATGTTTGGCATGATATATATCTGTGATTAAAAAAAAATAATCAACAGGAACGTCCCTTGAAAATCAAAACTAAGATTGGATGCAATAACAACAGGAGCTGACATGAAACAGTCTTCTTTAGCAAGGGGTGTCAGTTCAGCTGACATTCCATACTGATTTTGGGAAAAGGATGGAAAGACTTTGTGGCACTACATGGCACCCCAAATCTTACTGTAAGGGACCTGCACAGCACCAGCACCCTCAAAGCAACTCAAAGAGGCCTTTCAGCCAGGCCTGGCAAACAGGATTTATAACATTTATAGTACTCTTCTGTAGGGTTTTCCCCCCAGGTAAGAATCACAGGATGAGTCAGGTTGGAAGGGATCACAGTGGGGCATCTGGTCCCACCTCCCTGCTCCTGAAGAACCCACTGCTCATGGCACAGGAGTGTGTCCAGACAGTTCTGGAATATCCCCAGTGAGGAGACTCCACACCTTCTCTGGACAATCTGTTCCAGTGCTTGGTCACTGCACAGGAAAGAAGTTCTTCCTCACATTCAGGTGGAACATCCTGGGCATCAGCTCCTGCCCGTTCCTCCTGTGCCATGGCTGGGCCCCATGGAGCAGAGCCTCATCCACGCTCTTGGCACCCACTTTAAGTATTTATGCACATTAATGAGCAGCTGTCTCTTCTGGAGGCTGAACAGCCCCAGCCCCTTCAGCCTTTCCTCGTAAGAGATGCTCCAGTCCCTCCATCATCTTTGTAGCCCTCCATAAGACGAAGCCTTCTACGTCTTTTCAGCTGAAGTTACTACAGAAGTGGTAAATGTGATGTGATCACACATTTGCCAAAGTGCAAGTGAGATGCAGTGATCTGCATTGGGAAATGAAAAATCAGCATTTTTCCAACCCCCTTCAAAGCCCTCATTTAGATGTTATTCTTCAGGCTCAGCTTAAATGACAGCAAGGAGTTAAATTTGGCTTCTCGCTTTGTCTCACCTTGCGTCTTGTAACTTTTAATGAAAGTCCTCAAAATTTTTAAAGAAATCAATGTATCCCTATTAAACATCTTGGTTTCAATAAATCAGCATTTTCCAATAGAAAATCTGTCTGCCTATTCTTATTTTATTTTTGATCAGTGTTATATTTCAGAGAAATGTATTTTGCAGTGCAGCCTCAGGAACAGGTGAATTACTGTGCTGGCTCAGATCCATAGTTCGATTAGATTCATATTTTGCATCTGACAGTGCAGCAGAGAGGTCATTTCAGAATCCATCACCAGAAGCACAGGATGGAGTTTCCTGCTCTGGGTGAATTTTCTTTCCACCCTGTTCTTGACAGCCGTGATGCAGCTGAAGCTTCCTGAGCAGTCTCGTGGTCTCCGTGATCCTGGCGTGAGTGATTTCCTGATTTCCCACGTTTGTTTCCTTTGGAGAGCCATTCACATTCCTCGACTTCTCTATTTAAATCTAATTCTCCCAACAACTTCCGAGGTGGCATTGATTTAGCTCCACGTGTGCTGAGTGCCATGCGTGGATGTACTGGGCTCCCCACCAGGTGACCCCTGGCTGCCCAGGGACCCTGACTACACGGATAACCTTTCCTTCCCTCCTTCCCTGGGACTGCCATGACCTTTCCTTTCCTACAGGGAGGAGACAAAAAGGCACATGCCTCCCCTTGGACCGAGCTGCTGGCTCCTTCAGCAGATGTCTGGTTGTGCGCCACTGAGAAAATGTCACTGCCTGCCGCCAGCTCCAAGCAGGTGATTAATGCCAGACTAAGGATTTTTCTCAGCTCCATTTGGGTCCTTCTGTTCGCTGCTGCTCGGTGAAATAACAGCCTGGCCCTCGTGCCACTGGAGACAAGAGGAAAACCTGGCACATAATGGGAGCAGGGACCTTCCAGGTCTCATGGGCAGGATGAAGGTCTGAGCAGGAGCCTGGTGAATTGGAGATGAATGGTTGGTTCATCTGGGGCAACTCCTGCAGCCATGGCTCTGGTGAGGGCTCGTGGACACCACCCCTACTCTGTTTGATTTGCCTCATCAGCTACAAATTGGTCATTAGAAAAATGGTTCTAATTATCTCTCCTCGCCCCCCAGAGCAGGTGTTGGAGCAGGTGCCAGAGTTCCCAAACCATTTAGGATGGAGATGTTGCAGGATGTGAGCGGTGGCTGGAGTATAAAGGCAGGTGCACGAAAGCCTTTGAGGGGTGGGAAGAAAAGTTCTCTTTGAGAGCTTTGATTTTTAGCCTGTTAGAAGAGAGAAATGGAGAGGGAAAGGTGAGAGATGAGGGACGAGTGAGCATGAGGTAGTGGTGCCTTCTTGAACCAAAAGCCATCATAGGAAGCCTTTGTGGGATCCTAGGGAAGTCTTGGGCTTGTGCAGACCCCCATAATAGGGGTGATTGCCCAGACTCAAATAGGGATTTGTCCCTTCAGGGAGTTTCTTTTCAGCCTAAAAGGGTCAAATATGATAGTGTGGTGTCTCCTGCTAAGAGCAAAGAGGATTCTTCCATCTCTTCAGAGGCTTTAAAAACCAATGCTTGCTCTAAAATACAGTTTTTAAGCAAACAGAAGAACACAGTGCCCTGACAATCATCCCAAACACGTTCTCAGCCTTTTTTCAAGTGTTGGGGATGAAACAAGTAAAAACTCAGCACCTGACTTTCTCTCCTCCCTCTTCCCAACTCCTCAATATCTTTGCTCCACATCCTCCCCATGCTCAGCCTGATTGCCTTCCCTGCCATGTGAGGGGCTGTTCCTTCAATCTGGCAGTTCCCTTCTGCAAACTGAAGAGTTCTGGACTTGCTGCTTTCTGTATTTTTAAATCACATGACTGAAATGAGAGAAAAGAAAATCAAGGCTTTGGCCAAGTTTCCAGTCCTGTCACTTTCTGACCTTGAGCCAATCACGTGAACTTCTAATGTCAATATTCCCATCTGTTAAGCCTCACAAATGCACTGTAAAGCAAAATTAATAAATTGTATTGGGATATCTACACTTACACTCAGGAACATTTCTTCCATGAGTAATGCCATTGACTTAAGTGCATTCACATTGAGCAAAGAATAACTCATCCAACCTTTAACATTTGTGAAAAGCTTGGGGATTTTTGTGGAAGAAGCTGGAGCAAGAGAAAATCTCTGTGATCCAGGCTGCAAATATGCAGGAATTCATCCCCCATTAGTGTCAGAAAGGCAAGTAAGAGTCACTCTCTTGTTGCTGACTCGCACACTGTCCTTGCTCAAAGGAGTTTTTAAGACTTTTCCCATGTCTGAGTAAAATTCTGGAGGAGGAGGAGGGACAGGGAGGTGGTGGAATTGGGCAGCCCATGGAGAAGGGCTGTGCAACACCACCTCTGAGATCTGATTTCTAACTCTGTTTGGCACCTGGAGCACCGGAGTCTCTGAGAGGCTTTAAAAGACCTTAAATCTCATGGCTGGTAGGTTTATTCTAAAAGTTCACATCACAAGTGCTCCTTCATGGATACAAATCCCTCAGGACAACATCTCCTGTTAAAATGGTGCTCTGGAGCACACAGGGGTAGTTCAGAGCAGAGTCAGAAGATGGGGAAGTTACTGGGGTAATAGGATTTCCATGGGTTATGTGGGATATATGGGTTACATAGGCTGTAGAGGTTATTTGGGTTGTATGGGTTATATGGGCTATAGAGGTTAGAGGAGTTATATGGATTATTTGGTTTATATGGGTTATTTATGTTATAAGGGTTATACAGACTACGGGGGTTATTTGGGTTATATGGGCTCTAGGGGCTCTAGGGGTTATAGGAGTTTTACGGGTCATATAGGTTATATGGATTATTTGGGTTATAAGGGTTATACAGGCTGTGAGGGTTATTTGCGTTACATGGATTTTATGGGTCTCTGCCCCCTGCATGAGCTATAGGTCAATTTTGGCTCTGTTCAGATGTGCAGCTCAGGGTACTTCATCTCTTTGAATCACCTGGGCAACTTCCTTCCCAATCTCCCTGCTATTCCAAATCTTCAGACCTGGATGTTTCCCCTTCAAGAAGAGCATTGTCCCATTTCCATGCTGTGGGTCCAGAAGTAACAAAATGAGAAGTGACTTTATATGCCCACTCTTCTGAGGTTCAGGTTGTCATTGCTGCCCGTGCTTTCTTCCTCAAAGAAACTCAGAAAACTCTTGTTGTTCTTTGTCTCAAAGCTAGCAAGCAGCTGGAAATGGCACGGGTTAGTTATCTTTTAAAAGGAAAATTGTTTTCTTTTATTTACTCAGTTTTCTTCTTAATTTGCCCAAGTGACCTTTTCTCCCCTTAATGTTGAAAAGGACAAACGGAGCAGCTGATTGGCCTGAATATCTTCATTCTTGAGCTGTTGAACCCAGGTGCTCACTCACACACAGCTCGGCTGACTTCTCTGGGATTTCAGCCTATTTGCTTTCACACAAACAAAATTTTAAAAAACACACAAAAAAAATCCCCAAAAAACCCCAACCCCCCAAAAAACAACAACAAGAGCACTTTTCAGTTCTTCATCTTTTCTTTCTTTTGCACTTTCACCATCTGGATGCCCCTGCAAGAGGGTGATGCTGGTATTAACACTTTTCCTATGGATGACTAAACCTCCCTCCTTATCTGCAGCAATTCTTTCTTTTCCTTCCCTCCTTTGGCCCTTCTCTATTTCTACAATGCTTTCCTTACATTGCTGCTCCCATGTGATGATGTTTCCCAGGGCAAAAACATGCAGCTGCTGTTAGAAAACAAGGGAGGAAATACAATCTCTCTCCAAACAGCTTTACATTTCATCCAGCCCTTTGATGATCGCAGTGCACTGAACACGTATCTTATGCTGGGCTCCCCACAGCAGCCAACATCTTCTTTCATCTCAGAGAGGATAATTCATTTGGATGTGAACAATTCCAATTGCTCTTCCCAAAGCCCCTTGTTGTGTGTGTGGTCCTTAGCAGGAATTTATTTGCCACTGCATGGCCCACTTGCATCCTGCTCTGAGGTCTCCCTTAAATTAATTTCTTGTCATTTTCCCCAGACCTGAGTGACCTAAAAAGATGATGGGGGACAGGGGAAATTTGGTGCTTTGAACAAACGCCCTTTTTCTGCTGCATCCTCAGGCTCTTAAAACATCTCTTTAGCAATGCTTGTCCTGGGAGCAGTCCCTGGAGCACCTCCCACTATTAACCTCTTTCCATGCTGAGAATTGGACTTTTTATCACAGCTCTTTGAATTTTATGCCATAGTTTGTTTTCAATCCATGAAAGAACTTTTACCTCAAGGTAACCCACTAAGCTTCCCTTAATAGCTCCTTGTGAGGGCTTGTCTCAAAAAAATCTTTTGAATACCTAAGTACTTCACCTTGTTCAGGGATAGACACTATTTTTGCTAACATTTTGAAATGCATTCAAATTAGCATCATGATTTACTGTAGCAGCCTCCATGCTGCTTTGTCCCAAGCATCTGGGGACATTGTAACTGTCTTCAGTGGTTTTCCTCTTATCTTTTCTTCAATTGAAGCAAGGTTTGCCAGCCTGTAATTCCTTCACCCCCTTTTCCACCTTTATTTAAGGATGGATACAACACTGGCCACTTTTCAGCCCTCTGGCAGGAGTTCTGATTTTAATGAAAAAGTGACAGGTTTTGTGCTAATAGCTCAACTTCTCTGCTCTCTCATTCCTTCTGAAGCTGTGTCTGGTCCCAGTGACCTATAGAAAATTGATGGTCTCATCCAGGAGACTTTACATGTGCGAGCAGGTCCATTAACTTCCTCAGCCCCCCTCCAGCTTCAGAGAGCCCAGCTGCAGGAATGAGCCTCTGATCAGGGCTGCTCCCTCCATCTGTCACACTGAGCATGAGTGTTTCCATGCCATCTTATGCTTCATGAATTGTTGGGTAGGTTTTTTTCCAGTTTTTCTCCCTCTCTTTGCCATTGTGTGCTGATGTTTGGCCATGGACTTTTTTTTACTGTATTGTCTGTACAAGAGCAGGTGAGCCAGTCCTTGCATGAACTGTGGGCTTTCAGCACACGTCTTTATCCTTCGTCATCTTGCAAGGAGAACTATGAAATGGAGACTTGTTGTTCCTCCCTATGGAGGTATGTATGGTTTAAAAAAAAATAGATATTTTCCAGTTATACCAGTTATGTTTCCTCCTAGGGATTGAGGATGGAGGGAATTCAGTGAACCAGAAAGCAAATGCGATTGCATTCTCAGAGTAAAATGGGAAAGGTAAAAAAATACAGGAGAGTGAAAAGCTGTTTAGGTTAAGCAGCATTAGTAGCACAGTAGTTCCTGGATATAAAATGTCACAGGTGGACCAAACACTAAGAGAAGTATTATGAGAATGAGTGGAGTAGCTCTTGGAATAAGGGAAAGGGGACAGGAATCCAGCTGTCTGTAAGTCAGTGTTTGATGTGTTTCAGATCAGGGTTCTGTGTGCGACTGCCTGAGAAGACAAAGAACTGCATTTGATGACACAATGGATTTCTTTTACCTTTTTGTCCCAATTTTTCTGGGAGTTCAGGAAGGATGACGCCCTCAGTGGCAGCTGACTTGGACCATTGTTAAAGAAGCACAGCTGGCAGACAGTGCCAGGAACCCCTCTGATGTGAGAGTCCCCTTCTGGGCTATGAGGTGTTCCACTGGACTGGCTGATTAACCAAGGACATGGCTGATCCCCTCCAGCTCACAATTTAGGGTGGATGCAGACAACCCAAAACCTCTGTGTCAAGCCTGGCACAAGGTCTGCGAGGTGGTGGCAGAAGGTCCCGGGAAACGATGCCAAGACAGACAGTGAGAAGAGAGAAAATGAGCAGCTGAAGGATGGCACCAGCAGAGAAACATAAAAAGCATTTTCCCTCTCAATGATCTTCTTCCTTTTGTCTTGACAGACTGTCAGGGACTACTTTGCTCTCCTCTCCACTTTCTCACATGGCACCTTCACAGTCAGCCCTTGACAAAGACTTTTTGGTGGCCATTCATTAATTTTGCTGTGGCCTTTAGTAATGTCATCTTGGCTCTAAAGCTTTCTTGAAATACAGTGCTGCAGACTTCCCCAAATATCCCTGGCATGTTATATGGCACCAGGGTAATGCGAACTCTCTTAAAACAGAGACGAAGCAAACAGTGCTAATTTATGCCTTGCTATTTATTCCCAACATAATTTTGATTTTAATGTCCCATCCTCACCACTTCAATATCTTTTCACTACTGGTATGTGGAAACAAAAAGTAAATATTTCATTTTCCTTCCTTTTGCTGAGATGCTCACCCAGAGCTTCTGGGAGTATGCAAATGAGACGTGACTGAGGGATGCTGCTTGGGTGCTTTATGGGACATCAGGGCATGGGGATATTGCCCACGAGCATCAGTGTGAATGGAAAATTAGCTGCACTGGGAAGTGATATATGATTTAATATAGCAAAGGATATTTACAGTAAAACAACAGCTCACATTGCAGAATTGCAGGCTCTGCCTGAAGGATCAGAAAGGTTTATTTATTTAAGATATAAAAATCAAGCTACCCTTCTGCTTTGTTCTGATGGGTATTCCGAGCCAAGCAGTGGCCTGTCGCTTTAACTATGATATATTAGCTCTGACCACAAAACCCCTGCACATTTCTATCAAAATTCGGGATTTCTCATCATTCCAGCTGTGGGTGGTGCCCAGAAATCCCAACAAGTGGCCACTGAACGTGTGAGCAAGGCACATTGCCTGGGAGGGGCATTGACTCTGGCCTGGCTGCAGCTGTACAGCTCCTGTGTGCATCGACTTCTTCATCACCCTTTTGACAGGCTACAGATCTGACCCAGTCCCAGAAACTGTGACCAAATGCGTGGGGATTCTGAGACCCAGTCGAGAATTTTTCCATTATACTCTGCCTGTAAGGAGTCTCGAAGCAAAGCTTAGAAGCAGACCCAGGACTGGGCTTAGTCACCTGGAAATGACTTCTTGAAAAAACTTACATCTGTCAGCCAGGATTATTTAAGTCAAAAAGAAAACCCCATTTCAGCTGAAACCTTGTGCCCAAGGGAATCTGTGGCACTCACACTCCAGTGGGATAAGAGCTTATGAAGAACCTCTGGAGACTGTCTCTGAGGCTCAGTTTTCCTCCAGAGGAGATGTATTTGGCATTACTTTGGGGAATCCACCTATTTATTATCTTAGTATTTGGAAAAATGGGGCTGGGTCCAAGCTCCAGGTAGTGCTGCTGATGGTTTCACATGGAACCAAATTCTTCCTGCTGTGACACAACTTGCAGAACAAGGCTGCTAAACAAACATAACCTTGAGATTTGCATTTTTGAGAAAGAAGTCACTTTCAACAGTGGGCTCTTTTCTATCCCACCCCCATAAACCCACTGAATGCAGTGCCTTGGGTGTGCAGCCACCAGCCAGGGTGCTGGAGAGACTTGGGGGAAGCCAGGATTGGGGCTGGTGGAGGAGCTCACGGGAACCAGGACCAAGCTCCCTCCCACTCCATCAGCTTTCCCATCAAGGTCCTGCCTTGCTCTCTCCTCGTGTTTTATTCCAGCTTTTAATGCTCACCCGTCATGAGCACAGTAAAATAAAACCTGAAAGAGCTCAGCACTTGTCACAGACTGTTTGTGGGGATCCAGCACTCGATTTGTCTCTGTACTTCCTGTGTATGATGGGTAATTCAGTAGCAGCACTCAGACACTGTGATAGATGCCTTGTAAATACAGCAGGTAGATTAAGTTATTAGCGTAACAGTGAAAAACATTCACAGATGGGGAAGGCACTGAAGCTTTACCCCTCATGGAGGATGTCAGTGAATGCTCAGCAGCCCCTTAAAACCAACGTCCAGGCTTATAACCAAGTACAAAAAAAAACCTTTGCATCAACTATACAACATACGGGAAGGAAGGGAGCCCATATTTTCCTAACTTTTGGCACTCCTGGACTGGCTGTGTCTGATCCCATCTGATACAATAGGATCCCATCCCCAGAGCTGCCATCACCCCCTCCAACAGCTCCCACAGAGGGACAGGGCCAGCAAAAAAAGAAGCATTTGGGGGGATCTCAGTGTCCCCGTGTCTCAGAGAGAGGGCAGTGAGAAAAATCTCTCTGCTCAAGCAACCACAGTCTTGGGAGTGAAGGAGAAGGAGATGTAAAATAAACTTGGCCCTGGTTTGAAGCTGTGGTCTGGAACTGCCTCTGTGCAGCAGCTTTGCTGTGTGAAGTGTGCAGTGCTGGGCTCCCTGCGGTGCTTTTCAGCTCTGTCAGTGCAGCACCAGTGAGACTGAGCATGGGAAGGATGCTGAACCTGCCACTCACTGCAGGGGTGACCCCTGCTCAGCAAAGGGGTGGTTTTCCATGATCCCACCCCAGGGAAAGCATCAGCTTCACTCCACGGGAAAAAAGAAAGATGCCAGAGGCTGCTAGCAAAGAAATGTGCGTTCTGTGTCGGAGCATACATCCACTCTGGAGCTCACACAGCGGGATCTGTGCCGGGGCAATGCCCCATTTCAAGCTCGTGGGGCTGGGGAGGAAGAGCCACACAGGGCATGTGTGGCAAAGGAGAGCCCTGCCCACGTCACAGCATTGCAGTGTCCCAGGAGCTCGTGGTCCCAGGGAAGGAGCAGGGCTGCAAACCCTCAGTGGTGTTTATGGAATAAGGCACCACAGGGGAGGGAGTCTCACAGCTCCCTCATAGCAAGGAACTGCTTTGTGTCCTTGAATGAATCTCTTTGAACACTGTGGGGAGGGTTGGCTGCTGAAGAGCTTCTGTTCTCACAAATCTCCATTTCTTATCTGAATCTTGCTCGCTCACATCTTTAGCAGTCAGTTCCACGTGTTTTTGTATAAATGCAAATCAAAAAAATTTTAAATTTACCTCCATTCTCTTTCGTTAATGATACTCTTCTGTTCACTGCTAATTCAGAGGCACTTCTGGTTGGAGTTGAAGCATAGGAAAACTTTGATTCCCTTGAAAAATAATAAATATTTCCCAGATGCGTTTATATTGGCCTTTTCATCGCACAAAAGAAAGGAGGAGGCTGCAGAGATGTCAGACAATAATCTCTCTTCAGCATGAAGGCTGAATGGGAAGCTCCTTTTCCTGTTTGCATACAATATATGCTGCTCTTTCATGCAACTCCTTTAATCAGGTTTTGTGATCAAATTCTGGCCTGTTTTGTATAATTCACAGGGCTGGTTTTACACACGCTTTGCAAAGAGAAAATGTCAAATGCTTGTACTTGCAAAGCAGCTGTTGGAGATGTGCTGCTTGGGGGCAGGGCAGGGGTGAGGGCAGGGGGGTCTCGGTGTGGCCACAACAGCATCTTGTGGATGGGGAAAGGGGAGATATTGAGGGGAGCAAGAGGAGCAAAAAGTCACCTTCAAAGCTGCCTGTGGGAGGAACTTGGACTCAGCAGCAGCATCTTGTGGAGCTTCCCAGCAGCTTCTGGCTGCTCCTTTCCACTGGTGGGATGGCTCCAGCTGTCTCCGGGCTGGGCAGAGTCAGACCTGGGTGTCTGTCAGTAAGAGCAGCCGCCTGGATGTTTTCGCACTCCTGCCGTGTAGGGATTGTGCTAAATGCGAGCAAACACAACAAATAAACCAGCCTGGGGCGGGGCTGTGAACTGTGGGGTTATGGGGTGTGAGGTTACAGCGAGGCCAGAGAATGAACTTGACCAGGGGATAAAATAAGATGTGCACTAGCACGGCTTCATTTAGCAACTGGTATCAGCAGAAGGGCTCCAGAATTTGGGGGAGCATCAGCACAGCTGAAATCACATCAAGGCAATGCCTCACATGGTGGGGAGCTTCTGTCAGAGTGCAAAGTGCTCAGAGACCCTACCTCACCCCTTTGCGAGGCTGAGCCTGCCCAGAATGTAAAACCAAATAAAGAAGGCTGAAACTTGCCAGAAACTGATGAGGAAAAACACAGGTACTCTACAAAATGTCTGGAAGAGCTTTCCAGACATATTCCTGTTGGTGAACAGAGATTCCTTAGAACTAAATAAAGGCCAGTCTTTAGGGCATTGCTGTGCATGGCAGGAATGATGAGGAATGCACACCTATATATTCCTCATACATATCAACAGTACTGCTTGCACCAGTAATGAGCATGAAGAGAAGGAAAAAGGAAAGAAAAGAAGAAAGGAGGACTCAGTTGCGCAGAGTAATGAAGAAGAAATGTATTGGGCTCCAATCCTCACAAAATATGAAGGCAGCTCTTCCCATCCCAGGCATCGTGGTCCTGGTTCTGATCATTTGTGTATCATTTATACCTGGGTATCCAGCTGGAAAGTGAAATAAGCTGAAATCACAGTTACACCAGCGGATAGGGGAAAAAAGTCTTATGGTCTGCTGAAATCCCCAACATTCCCAAAAGGTTTTTTTTTTTTTTTTTTTTTATTTCTGATAGGAAGGATTGAGAGGCTGGAATGAGCTGTCTGGGGTGGAGCAGGGGAGGTGCCTTGTAGGACAACCATGAGCGGGTTTGTCAAACATCAGAAGTGACACAAGAGTGACTTGTCCCAGTGGAAAGGGACAGAACAAACTCCAGCAGCCTGTTCCTGCCCTGAGACACTGGGACTGTAGAAAAAATCTGATTGGATTTGGTTGGGTTTTGGAGTTGTTTTACTTGACCAGTAACTTCCTGACATTAACTCAAAGTAAAACACCAATAATCCCTCTATAGCATTAGAAATTTACCAGACTGAGGAATTTCCTTTCAAAAAACATCCTAAAGTAGGAACTCATTGCAGTTTATGAGGATGAGAAAAGCCATCCAGGGAGGCAGTACAGGGAAGCTGCTCCTGGAGCTGATGCCAGCTGGGCTGGGAGAGGGCTGGATTTTATTTGCATTGTTCTGCCATACATGTCTTGTTTGCTTTTAAACAAGCCTGCTTGCACTATGAGTAAAATGCAAGCAGCATTACTTTCTGGTCTGGATATAATGCCTAAAACCTTTCTGAAGACTGCCAGGACTCACATGCTGTAAAATGAGGGTTCATATAAAGAGAAAGATAAAGAACTTCAGATATAAGATTCTGTAAGCATTTTTACATGGAGAAAACCTATTCCTAGCCTGATTGTCTGCCTTCAAACAGATGCTAAGTAAAATGGTTTATTTAGGATGATTGATTATAGGAACCTCACTCATACATCCCAAACATATTCTACAATCACATCTTCTTTTCATTTGCAAGGGCTGAAAAGAATTTTCATATCTCTTCTACCCCTTGTGATTTATCATTTCTGAGGCTAAGCCTGTTATCAACATGGGTTCACTGCAGAGCTCCCAGAAGCCACACACATTAGCATGTCTTATTAAACCCAGGCTCTGGTTGGAGCTGCAGGAATAGCAATGCTCTTTCTAAAGAAAAAGAAGTAATAAAGGATCGAATTCTGCATTTATTAGTTCTTCTCCTGTCAAAGATCTCTTTGGATGTTGACGGGGTTTTCTGCTGCGCTGTCAAGGGCCACATGGAACAATTTAGGTGGTATTGATCTCATCAGATTTAGTCCCTATAAAAGTTAGAGACTTATTCTGAGACAGTTCCACTCTGTCTGTAGCAAGTGGAGAGGGCTGTTTCATCCCACTCGATGGCAGTGTTTAAGATGGATCAGAAGGATTGTCCCAGAAGTGCCCATTCTTGCAGCTGCTTTTACAGGAGTCCAGCTGCTCAGCCTGGCTTTGAGCTGACCAGGTTTTAGACAGCTAATGTCAAATATGATTAAATTCATCCTTAGAGCTTGACTCAGAGCCCACTGGAATAAACAGGAAATTTTCTGTTGACCCAAGTGAGCCCTGGGCCAGGTTTTGATGCCATGAAAAGAGAGAAATCCAGAACCTTTTCTTCCACTAGATCTGGGTGTCAAGATATTTTTCTTCTTTTGTACCTGTTTGTCCATTGCCTTTGGAATGATGACAAAAAGACCCAGTAACCTGAATGGGAGACTTGTCTGAGGAAGAGCAGCAGGACTGGGCCCAAAGAACCTCATTTCTAAATTAATACAAGGTTAAATGACAACTTGCTCTGAACCCCATCAAAAGCAAGAGAAAGAATCCCAATGGGAGTTAGTTCAGATTTTCTGTTAGGCAACAGAGATGTTCATTTTACCTTTGCAGATGAATCATGGCTCCTGTGGGTTTGACTTTACAAACTTCCTACAGAGATCAAAACCAGCATGTCTGAAATGTGCCCTCTGCATAACACCACGTCACTGTGCCCCAGTGGGATGCAGCTTCTTGTTCATTACAGGGGTCCTTCTTCCAATCCATCCCTAAAAAGAGCTTCAAATGAGGTGATGATTAGGTGTGTTCCTGCTGTCACTTGTACCATCAGAATTGAGTGCCAGGTTCCAATTCCCTTGGTGCCACGGGAGTGGGCAGGCTCCAAAGTTCTCTAGAAGGTGACATGAACTTGCAGGAACATTGATGCTCACCTTGGTCCCTCTTGGATTTTTTCATTTTTCTTCCTGAGACAGGCAATTACAAGCTATCATGGTTTCCTAGCTGCAGGTCCAGTGAAGGAATTGGTACCAGGAGATGCTAAATGTCTGAACATTTGTGGTGACTTCCTTTGAACAGCAGCCAGGGATGCTCTGTTGGCCAACAGCACCAATTATCTCTTGGGATCATGATGTGTTGGCTGCCTGGAAGTCAACTCACTTAGGAAAGACCAAAGATTTCTAGATAGTGGAAAAGAAGCCAATCAGATGTCTCAGAATCAACCTGATCTGGTAAGGCTGACTTCACAACAACCAGAAATCTATGGTCCCCAAAGTGACCTGTCCCTTGCCAGTTATGCCTGTCAAGAGGAGGGGGGCTGTGGCAGGAAATCAAAGCAGAGGTGGAATCACAGCTGACACCACTGTGAGGGGAGGGAAGGAGAAAATGGTGGAGCAAAAGGCTGGCTTCCCATGCAGGGAGGCACAATTGCTCCATCACTTTTGAAGCTTAGGATGACTGATGCAGAAAATATTTATCACTGTAATGACAAGGAAGAAGATGAAGGCTGGGATAGATCCCAGCTTATTCACCTGCCCTTTCCCAGAACAGAAAATCCCTCCAGATAGCAGAGCCAGGTGTGTGGCAGGTGTAAACAGAAGAACCTGATCACTCCCTGGATTTACACTGCTCCACCCTCTCTCAGCACTGGGGGTCCTGGTGCTTTGTTGAAGTCTGAGCTCTGCCTGCACAAGGGTGGTGACTTTATTCCAGAGTGACGCAGGGATGTGAACGTCAGGATGCTGCTGTCTTCCAGGTAAGTGAACTCCAGACTCACCACACGCACTCCAGATGCTGCAATTCCCTGATTGTTCAAATCCCTGCAGAGCAGCACACACTCTCTAAACAATCCTCCAGCTTCCTGCTCAGCCAGGGAACACAGGGAGCTCAAAAACTGAACCAGGCAGGGCACATCCCAAGGTGAACAAGCCTGGCTGTCACTGGTTTCTAACTCTTTCACTGGCCAAGGGCACTAAGAGGAGCATTTTTGTATGGCAGTTCCTTCCCTCTGTGTAAATGGGAGTGTTCACAGCTGCCAAAGATCCTACAGCTGATCAGAGCTTGGGAGCTGCTGACGCACTTTGTTATTGTAATTTCTTGTTCATTGTTTCCCGTGGAGCACAACCACGCTGCCCAATCGCCTGTGGCAGCGAGCAGGTGAAATGAGGCATCAAGGTGAGAGAGAACAGAACATCTACCAAAAAAAAATCCCACCAGCTGAAAACACATTAGTGCTTCTATTTTCCCTCCTTTCCTATACTCTCTATTCATTCCCATCTTCCCCCTACTGCTGTCTGGGCCTTCTGCAAATGTGATGTGAATAGCAAACAGCCCCACAGGCAGCTCTGCTATTTTGGATACGTAAGAGGATTTTGGACTGGTAAGAGGCCCCAGAATATCCTCCATAACCAAGAGAAACCACCTCCACGTCAGAAATTCAGGTCCTGTGTTAGAAACCAGGAAAGTTTTGGCAACTGAATAATAAGGATTTAAAAACTGGTCTTCCTATAGACTTGTATCTTGGGTATGCCAGCCAGTGGGGAGCCTCTGATGCCTGCCAAGAGTAGCAATTACTCCTATCCCTCAGCAACCAAATATTTTCCTATCCCTCCTCTATCCAGCTGCTGCTTTGTCACACAACAGCTGGGAATATATGTGTGCTTACTCTACCCTTCCATTCAAATGGGTGAAATTTGGTGCTGAGGCAAAGAAACTGAGAATTGGGAAGATTAGGATACAGATGATTAATCTTACATTTCAAAGGATGCACTTCAGCCCTGAATCTCTTTCTGTGCCACAGCACTTTTGTAGGGCAAGGCATGAATGAAAAGTGGTTCTGATAATATCCAGTTTGCACATGGGAATGTCTGGAGGAAGATCAAGGGGATGCTGCAGCCTTTCCCATGTGTCAGGGGAAGGCTAAGCTTTCTTTTGACCCTTCAATCCTCTCCTAGGACAAGGTGAAACACAGGTCTGGGCTGTTTCTGGAGGACTGGGGGTAGTGTTGCCCTCCTGCTGGGAATGAAGGTCACCCAACTACTCCTGACAACAACCTGTTCCGAGGGAGTCCTTGAGGGATGAAATTGCCTGTGACTTCCCTGTCTTCCTGCCTCACAACCACTGCCTGAGATACTGCGGGAGGAGGAGGAGGAGGGCCAGAGAGAAGAAGGGGCAGGCACATCAAAAGTTTAATCCTCCACAAAAAGTTCAAATGCAAAATCCAAAAGTGTATCACAAACAAAATAAAGCTCCCTGAAGCATTTGTTTAATGTTTATCCAGTTCTGAATCCTTTTCTTGGCAAACAGTCTGGATTCCCTGGGAAGTGAAAGGGCTGGGACTGCCTGCCAAGTATTTGAAGGCTTCAGAACAGCACATGGGAGATCGTATCACCAGGATGGATGTGAGGCAGAAGCCCATTCCCTGCACCCCGAGTCACAGGTGAGGAATGTTCATGTTCAACTAATGCACAGCGATGGTATCAGGGAACACTTTCATGTGGGTGCATCTTGCATCTGTTCTTTTCATGAAAGAAAAGCAACCTGGCAACTGTCTGGAGCATCCCTGCTGCTTGCCCCTTGCCATCTGTCTTCATTACTATTTTTTTTTTATTATTATTAACATTTTTATTGTTATTATTGTTATTGTTATTATTATTATTTCTTATTATTCTTTCTGTGCAAAGTTGCCACTAAAGTGCTGGCTCTGAGATTTGAAGCCCTTGTTTTTTTGAATGACAAAGCTTTTGTGGATCTGAGCCAAGAGCTGGCAACGGGGATTTATCTAATGGATGAAGTTCTTTTGCACTTTTCTAAGCAACAGAGGGACAATGCATACTTGGATTTGAGGACATAAATATGTTAAAAACAAATCATGTGCATACCTACATTCTATAGATATATGCACCACTTTAAAATATGTATGAAGGGCTGATCTTACCTGTTTTCATATAGTTGTAGAGAATACTATCTCTTTTTTTAAGAGAACAAGCTTTTTTTTTAAGGCAGGAGGAAGCAAATAAAGGAAAACAGCTGTCTTAGTCTGGAAGACAGGTGTCTGCCAAGGAAGATGAGAACCTCCATTGGAATGGAAAATATGACCCCCTTCCCTCCAAATTATTATAACTTTGAAACTAAGGGGCTTTCGGGCAAGGATATGAGAAAAGGAATAACAGTTCTTTACTAGTATATATACACATATAACAACACAAACAAGACAAACAGACAACAGCAGCAGCAACAGCAAACAGAACCAGACACCCAGTGCCAGCCTCTCTCGGCCGCAGGCACTTTCCCCTGCGGTGCAGTTCCGCTCACAGCCGGCAGGGGCGCTGGTGGCTCCCGGCCGGGCAGGGCGGGTGCGGTGATTCCCCCGCGGCTGCAGGGGGCGCTGTGGCGCGGGGCCGGCCGCTCTCTCCACACGGTAATGGCGGGCGCAGCCGGCAGGAAGGGAAGGAGAAAAGGCTTCTTTTATGAACACACAGGGGGAGCCGATGCCAGTGCCCCCTCTGGATAGCAAAAGGAGCTGTGGCAGGAACCTCGGAGTAGCAAGCTGGGAAGGCCGGGATGAGCAAAGTCCCAGCGTGGCAGATGAGACGCATCAGAAACTCCGCAGCTGTAGCTGGAACTGCGGGGTGTCCCGGCAGGGCAGGGGGTGCAAGTTACAGTGCAGCACGGAAACGTCGGAGCACTGGCAGGGAAACGGCAGGGGCTGGGCCGTGGCTGCCCGGCTCCTGGACACGGCCGAGAGAGGCTCCCTTGGAGGGGAGGGGGCGCGGGGACCCCGGGGCTTCCCCTGAGGCGCCCAGGCAGATGGTGAAGGGTCCCCTGTTTGGTGAGGTGGGGCGTTAATGAGGTCCCAGTGCAACGGCCTCTCCCACCAGCGGAGCTCCACTCATGGGAGAAAGCCACAGAAGACAGAACCCCGCAGTGGTGGTGAATTCTTCCCACAGCGACCGCAGCCTCCTTCCCCTCCGAATGCCGAGAGCGAGAAGCCAGCAGCTGCCTCAGCCCCCTTTTTTCCCAGCCCAGTTCTCACAGCATCTCTGGACCTCCAAGAGAAACCTTCAGATAAGAGGAGTGCAGCCAAGTGCCATCCTCCCCTGAGCTCGGCAACTTCTTTTGTCTCTCCTAAGGACCAGGTTGTTATTGTGCCTTAGCAACAAAAATGGGAGAAAGTTTCCTGAGAGAAAGAAACAAAAGGAAGAATCCTAAATCCCAACAACAGCCCTCTCATTTTACTTATGGCTGGTTTAGAAACAGTTATTAGTAACAATCATTTCTGGTCAGAATCCTTTGCTGTGTCCGAAGGAAAATTATTTTCTTCAAGAAAATACACTAGAAGAAGGGAACAGAGAAGAAAGGGGACAGATAGGCCAAACCATCAGGGTAAACTGAGGCTGACTGTCATTTTATCTTTGTCTCCTAGAAAAAGCAATATTTCTGGGATTGCTGTTCCCCTTTTCATCCTCAAGTCTGTTCTTATTTTTTCCAAGACTAAGAGTCCTTGCCTCAGGCCACCAGTGTTGAAAAGATCCAGACACTGTCTCCTGTCCTTGTTGTCTCCCTGGTCTTGGTTGTTATTCCCCCACTCTGGCACTGTCATCCATGACAAAAAGGCACCTGGGACATCACCAAGTGTTGGGGCAGGCAGTATGATGCCCACATTTGTAGAAGCATTTCCTGCTTTCCCTGCTGGTGCAGTTGCAAACCCCATCAGCTTCTGAAACTGGCTGTGAACCCGTTGCTCAAAGCCCTCAGTGAATCCCTCAAACAGAGAGAAACCCCATTAGCATTGGCAAAGCCCTTCTTCCCTCCCTCCTCCCTTTCTCCCCCTCCAAAGCTCCTAATTAGGTCATTAATTCCTAAATCAGGCACACCAAAGCTGCTGCCACAGCAAGGCGTCCTTGCCATGAGGGAAAAGTGGGCTCAGCCAGGAAAGCCAGGACCTGCTCCCTGCCCAGCTGCTCTGAGTGTTGGTATAACAGCTCTCTGGTGAAGATCCTGCCTGGGGAATGGAAATTGTGTGTTTGCCACTTGTTGAGGAAATTTTTCTCCATGAGCCACCTGCGTTTAGATGTGCATGTGTATATTTGGTCCTGTTTTCCTCTGGCTTTCCTCCCCTTGCTAACTTGCGTGTGGCAATTATTCCAAGGGAGCCTGCGGGGCTGAGCCCAGGCCCCTGATTGGAGATCTGGAGCTGATAGCCCTCTTCTTGGCACTCAACCATTTCCTTTGACTTCAAAGCAAGAAACAAAAGATGTTTCAAGGACTTCTATGGAAAATCACCATTAGATATGATGAGGCTTAGGGCCGTTTCCATAGCGATGCAGCCTTTTTACATTGTGATCATTGCTGCAAAATGGAAATGTTCTTTTGTCTCTGAAAGTCTGTTCACTTATTTATGTATGTGTGTGTGTGTGTGTGTGTGTTTCTTTCAGCAACAAAAAAATAAGAAAAGGAATTATATCTCCTGGCAGGTTCCCTAAACTGAGTCACCTTCTCACCCTGTGAAGTTTTTGTTAATCCTTTAAACTCTAAAAAACCCCTTTATCATAAAGGTTTGATTTAAGTGAATATTAGTATTTAGGCCATCAGAATAACATCTCTTTAGCAGAGGGCACTAATGTCTCATTTTACCAGAGGACTGGAAATGCAATGAACAGAGGTGATTTGGTGACCCAAAAGAGCAGATCAAGCTTCTCCCTGTGACTGTTCCTATCACCTTTTTATCCTACTGTGCTCAATATCTTCATATCTGTCGCTTCATCCTGTTACTTTGCCACCACTGATCAGACTTCACCTGAAAATCAGTGATGCAATCAGAACAGCAGGCTCCCCCAAAACTGTATCACTTTCCTGGAGAGGAAACACTTTTGCCTTCATTGGGCATGAACATGGCTGCTTGGGAATACTGAAAATGGACTCTAAACTTTAGAGGAAAATACCTGAATTTTTTCTTTCTGCTGACCAAATTATTTTTGGACAGGGTAAGAGGAGAGCTGGGGGAAGGTGACAAGTACAGGGTGGAGGATAAAGTGTCTGCAGTTCCCAGTGTTATTCTGCTTCCAATTTATGTCCATGACTAGAAATGTCAGGACCAAATGCCACATCTGGCACAGCATTTGTATGCACTGCTCCACCTCATCTGGCCCATTCCAAACCTTGCCCAGGTTATTCCTGAGAGCTGGAATGGTGGGAGCTGGGCTGAGCCAGCTCTGTCATGCCAGGGATCCTTCTGTCCTCTGTCCCTGTGCCTGCCTGCCTTGTTGTATGTGGCCAGGTCCTGGCACAGCTCTGAATGGTGTGCAGCCAATCTCCAAATCCACCCCAGAGCCTTTTCTCCCTCCCAGCATCACTCTCTTGGTCCTCAGCACCCTCAGATTCCCCATGCCTTCCATTCATGATGGTGACTGAGGGATCTGCCCATAAAAGCTGCGGTTTGGCTCCCGCCGCTTCCCCATTTGTTGTTTTATTGTCAATTCACTGCCAGTTTAACGGAGTTTTCTTCCCTTCTCTCCTCACGCTCCTTTTGCTTGCATAAAACATGATGCTGTATTGTGAACAATGCAGGAATACATTACATAAATTTCCCTTTGATATCCAGCGTGTTTCTTGCTGTAATGGAATCAGAACAGAGCAGCCTCTCCTCCCCGACATGTCAGATAACTCTCTATCCACTCTCCATTAGGACAAATGTCTGCAAGCCTTTGAAGAGCTAAAACACCATAAAGCAAAAAGAAAATGTTAAGGGTGCTCCAGTGGGTATCACTGGAAATAATTGGCTTGAATTAAGCGAAGGGAAAATTTAGGCCAACTAACAGGAATAAAAAAGCAAAGTCTGTTAGGCTGAAAAGTTGTCTCCGAAGCTGTTAGCCTGGGGAATAGTCTCAAAGGATGATGGTGCAAATTTTAAAGAGCAAAATGTATGATTTAGGGAGACAGTCTATAAAGCCAGTTGGTGAAAAATGTATGGCTTTGAGTCATTCTAAGCTGACTGAAATGAAGCACTTCAGACCATAATGCAGCAAAGAACACTTTGTTAGGCTATGTGGGAGATGCTGACCTGCTGAAACTCTTCTACACTGGCTTCTCATGCCTTGATCCCTCAGGGACTTGCTCCATGTGCACGTACCACAGAATCATGGAATGGTTTGGGTTGAAAGGGACCTTAAAGATCATCTTGTTCCAACCCCCTGCCATGGGCAGGGATGCCTTCCACTTGAGCAGGTTGCTCAGTGTTCCATCCAGCTTGGCCTTGAACACGTCCAGGAATGGGGCACCCTGAACTTGTCTGTGCCTCCCCACCCTCACAGCAGAGATATTTCTCCTAATATCCAGTGCAGTGTCTCTGCACGCCGGCTGCAGCCCAGGTATTCCAAAGCAGGCCACAAATCCTGCTTGTAACACCAGGTGAACTGGGGGAAATGAGATACGTCACTGTCTCCCTGGAGTGGCTGCTTATTCCCTCTTGGAAAGCACACTCCCTGTCAAGTTGTTTGTTTCAGGCAGGAACCTGAAGGCAGAATTCTGCTCTTTGACTTATGTTCCTTTAACGCTCTCTCCCACGCTGCTCTGGGCTGTGGCATAAAACAGCCTGTTAGATGTCACTGAGATGTGCCTGAGCAGGTTGGCATCCCACATGGTCTAATCCACGCAGATTCAATGAGAGACTAGGAGAAAAGCACTCAAGTGCCACCCACACTTTTCTGATGCTGACTAGCAACCGAGGCTGGAAACGCTACAGATACCTTGAGAGAGTGATGGGAGCAAGATGCCTTCTTTCATACAAAGGCTTCTGCTTTGTTTCTTCTTTCTGCTGCTTTTTGGTACAGCACTAGATCATATTTTTATGTTAATTTTTTTTTCTCATGTGAAATTAGAAAAGTAATTTTTCTCCTTGGACTATTAGACTTCCTGACACAATCTCAACAAATCCTCATCTCCATCTGGTGGAGTTCCAGTTCACAGTTCTTACCTCCTTATCTTTGTCCTTCGTTGCCAACCTCACCTTATGTTTCTCTTAGATTTCTCATTCTGAAGACAATTCCTAAATCATGGCTACAGACTGAGGCTGGAAAATGCAAGGCAGGCTGGGGTCATTCCAGATCATTCATCACTCCTGAGTTGGAGCTGGTTGATGGGATGTAACTCTCAATTCTGCATTTCTCTATAATTGTGTGAAGTCTGTGATTTTATTCCCAGCTTTTCATACAAGTGAATTACATCCAAGCTTTGCTTCCTGGGACTCTTGTATCTGGACATTATGGCCAGTAACTGCATTCATTCATCTCTAGTGTCATGCATCTAAAGCTATTAGTACACATGCTCTTTCAAAACTCTCTTGCTTTGGGACTCCCTGTCCCCTTTGCCATCATCAGCACTCAAAAATTCTTCCAGTTTACTGCTTTCATCCTCCCTCCTGGGCTCGTGCTGATCAGATCTTCTCAATGACATGCTAAGTTGTTTTCCTGACAGTGATGCATTATGCTGGACTCCATCAGCCAGGCAACCTTTGGGACCAGTCCTGGGAGTCAGGCAGCCAGACAGCTCAACTTGTCTCTATCAATCAGTAAGTGAGACTTTATGGGCCAGAATGAGGGCTACAGGTGTAGGCCACTGTCACAGTTTTAAATAAACACGATCAGTTTGCCGAGTGCTTTCTGAGAGCGTGTTGGTAAATGTGTTTATAAAGCATAAGAGTCCAATCCATCAGCCCTCAAAGAGCCTAATCAATATATTCCAATTTGATCTTAGAGAAGTTTTGCCTCTGGGAAGTTTAATTTATTTCAACTCATGGCCATGAAAAAATGAGCAGCCACAGCACTTTGACAAAATAGAAAAAGCGGATGAGGTTGTATCCAGCACCCGTTCCATTTCAGTTTTCTGTTTTACCTGAACAAATCACCCCTACGACTTGAATGACCATGAAAACTGATCGAGCGATGGAGAGACTGTGGGCCAAAGGGAAGAGAGGAATAAAATATGGATGGGAAACACAGATTGCAGGACTTCTAAGATGCTTGACTGCGTTAGTGGGGTCTGTGCAGAGTATTATGGGAATGGAATGCCTGGAACTTAATGTGCAAAGTAAATGGATTGGTTTGAAACTGCACAGGGCTGCAAAGCTGGTGTCTGACCAGACTGGTGTGTGGAAGCCTCTTCCCTACATTTATACAAAACTATTCTTTTATGCTTTTGTAACTTTGGCACTGAAATTCCTGCTGCCCATTTCTTACAATCCCAACTTTAGGAACCAACTCAAACTCCTCCTTTAAAACATTACTACAGTGGCTAAACAAAACCATCTGGAATTCTCCTGAGCCATCCCCAGGTGTTGCCGTATCTGAGCAAATCAGAGCCAGGAAGAGCATCTGAGGGACACCTCTCCAGAAACACCTGCCTGAACACTGCATCTGTGAATCCTGGGTTTACACCTTCCTGTCTAAAGGTTTCCATGCTTTTTATTCCAGCTGTCCTTTTAGACAGGCAGGTGAAGCCTTGCTGAGATGACTGAGGGATATTTCAGGAAATCCAGTGTTTATTGGCAGTGGCTCATCCCTGTTCTAGAGGTTAATATCACACTGCTCAGGTAAGATCAATGTGCAAGAGACTTCAAAGTGTATTTAACAAAAATGCCATGTAAAACAAATGAAACATTTATTTCACTAACCCTCTAAGGAGTTAAGCCAAGATGCTTGACATCCTTCTTATTTTACAGTGTGGTGGGGTTTTTTCAGCCTTGTTGGTTTCCAGCAGGGATTTTGCTCAGAGTGGACCATGAGACTGTTACACAGGGATATCCTTGGTTTTCATTGAAGATGGAGGCTGGAAGAGGACAACAGGTGTCTTCCAGTTATCAAAGACAATAATTTTTCTTCCTGAGAACCATCATTGTGTAAGATTTGTTTTCTGGCCTTGCCTTGTGTTGCTAGAAATGATTTTAGGGAGGATACTCCATTCAGTGCTAATTCGTTAAGAATTGAATGTACTGTCCTCAGAAAATGCAAATCAGTTGTTTATACTGATGCCAGAAAATGTAAAATCAGAAATGAGTATGTTGATTTTCTTTCCTCCAACTGCATTTCATCCTAATGTTTCTGCTTTGATGCTTCTTCCCCAATCTTATTTGATATAGCATCACACCATCTTTTTTATGTCAAACATTTGCTTCAAAGCTTCTCATAGCCTGTGCTAGTTGTCAAAAGTTGGAGGGAACATGTTTTAAGCATTCAGCAAGCATTCTTCCGAAAAGAAAACCACTATTTCTAATGAGCATTTGAGAGTGTGGTGCATTGCAGAAACTGTTTTTTAAGATCTGTCACAAATGATTTACTTTTATTAGTTTTAATGGCCCTTAGCTACAGGCATGGAATATAAGTGAAAATTAAGATATTTTTCATGAGATAAAAATAGATTTCCATCAGAGATGGTGGGTATTTCCCTCCACCCACTGATCCTCTCTTTTCTTCTGTTTCTGAATAGACAACCCTGCTCGGAAGAAGCGACTTCATGGTGTTATGGCAGGCACATATTCCTCCCCAAGTCTGAGATCTGTTGACTTCAGAGGCCCTTTTCCTGATCATTCCCAATGCTTTTCATCAATAGCATTTGCATTGTTCCCACTGAAGTGACTTCATAGGCTTTGCTGGGGTTTGGCCATGGGACATAACAAAGTGTTTCTTCTCAGAACCATAGGTTTGTTTTTTCTCCTGATGAAACTGAACTGAAGGACTTGTATGAAGCCAGGATTTATTAATTCCCATTCATAATTTCACTCTCTCGTTCCCCTCTTCCCTACTGTTCACATCCTCCATCTCAGATAAAACCATGCTCTTCCTCTTTGTGTTTTGGCCATGCCGTTCTTTCCAGATTTTGTTATTTTTAGGAGGTTTTTTTAGAATGTGCTTTTATTACTATTTTTATCACCTCATTTTGTTCTGTATTCAATAGAGAAGGAGTGGTATAACTACACTCACATCGTGAGGGCTGTGCCTGGAGACTCCCTGCATGAGCAAGGCCTTGCCAGGCTTGTTCCAGTAAAGCTCCAAAGAGAAAATGCTTCTGCAAGAGGATCTCTCCCCTCAGTGCCAACCCCCTTGCTTTGTTTCCAGCCACCATACTGTGTGATTCTTACTCAGCTAGAGATTTTTGTATTGCCTGCAACCCACGAGAGCAAAGCAGGAGTCTATGGTTCTACTACAACTCCTCTGCATCAAAGACTTGTAGACTTATTACAGCTGTCAGTGTGTGGAGTTTGTTCTTTGGTTTCAATAACAGATAAATTCACTGCATTACTTAGAAAAGTTCCAGATCCAAAACTTCCTAAAATCCCAAGCATCTTCAGTTTCCACTTTCTAATCTGTAGCTTGTTTAGAGCTCCAGCATGAATAATGCATCACCACTTGCAGTAAGGAGCTGTGATAACTGAGGAAAGACACCAGAGACACCTGATGCTGGAGCTCTTGCTCTGTAGTCTTCGGATGCAATTTCCCAACTAAAACCATCATTGTTTTTCCCCTTAGGTTCAGTGCAGCATTCTCCATCTGGAATGTGCTCACTGGACTGGGGCTCTCCTGCCTCTTTCATAGTCCTCAGTAATTAAGCTTTTACAGCTAGAATTTAATTGATAACTTTGTTGCTGATTAGAAAGACAGGCTATCTCCTGCTCCTTGCCCACAGCTTCTTTGGCTGTGTGGTATTAAGAGAACAACCACTTGTTTTCCCTGGGGAAGTGAGCATTTGGGATGGGAACATGTGGAAGTAGCCAGATTGGGTTCTTGATTACCCCAAAGAACAAGAAGACTAATTTCACCAAGTCAGAGTAATTACTCTGGATTTACATCAACAGGGTTGGGAACATGGTTTGGTCAAGGGAGCAGATCAGTGGAATAAAACTGAGCTAATTTTACAGGATTTCTTCTCTGAGTGCAGCCACAATTTAATGGTCACCTATAATTAGTTAATTCATTTGCTACTATTATAAATGCTTTGCAGCCCATATAAATGTCCATTAAATGTGTCAAATTCCTTCCTCCTTTCTTCCACACACATGCAATTTCCTTGGCAAGTGAGAGAGCGCAACCAAACCAAAAGGTGAAAAGAAGGATGCAATATGAAGAGGGCATGTTTTCCCCTGTCACTCACATTCTCATGCTTCAATGAGTAACAAGTGCTCTGTAATGATGTTTTAAATGCAATATATTCCACCCTGGAAAAGAAGGAAGCAAACTCTTATCCATTTTTTTGTGATTACTGTTTTCAGTGGAACCTTGCTGATTTAATCTGATGGAGCACCCAGTCCTGACTTTGACTGGAAATGCCTCCATTAGTAAAGGATGGTGAAATAGTTGAAGGTTAATTGGATCTTTTTAATGAAAGATGTTCTAAGTTTGATCTACATCTCATGCTTCAAGGTTTAGATGATTGGTGACTCCTAGAGCCTGGAGGAACACCTGAAAATACAGGTCAGTTATTCACCTTTCTCTTCTGCGCTCTTGCAGCTTCTCCAGCAGCTATCTCTCCCTATTGCAACATCTCTCTATATTAAAACACTAGAAGGGTGACTCTGCCAAGCCCACTGTTCACAGATCACTCTGTATTTCTGGAGGGTGAAACTCAAAGAAGTTTTGAAAGCCCATGCTGTATTCTCTTTGCACTCCAACTCTGGTTTGCAAAAACTCAGGAAACACTGAGTCTGGACACCAGGATCAGCCAGGCAGGGGTGAGCTGGAACAGTCCCTGGGTCACTTGTGGTTCACTGAGCAGCTTGGGGGTCCCCTTCCTCAATGCAGTTGGGCATCACAGAAAGCCCAATTTATCTTTCATCCTTGTATGACCCCTTTAGTGTCATAGTATTTCATCCTTGTATGACCCCTTTAGTGTCATAGAATAGAATAGAATAGAATAGAATAGAATAGAATAGAATAGAATAGAATAGAATAGAATAGAATAAGAATAGAATAGAATATCCTGAGTTGGAAGGGACCCACCAGGATCATGGAGTCCAACTCCTGGCCCCAGGACACCCCAACCCTCCCACCGTGTCCCTGGGAGCATTGTCCAAACAACCCTTAATCTGTCTCTTGTGTAAATCTCCTAAATCCTACCCTAATTCCAACAGTAGGCTCAGAACATGCAGCATTCCTTGCCTTGCTGATTTTTCTCTATTTAAATCCATGGCATGGGTGGATCAGTGGCCACCAGGCAGAAGCTCAGATTGTGGGTTGGAGAGTATAACTTCATCTGAGCTTGAAACTGCTTATTTAAACATTACAGACATTGCTGCTTATCCACTGAGATTCCGTATAGGAAAAGGGGGGTCACTGCCCTAGCTCCTGCTTTCAGCATCTCTTTCCTTGTCTTCTTTTGCTTCCCTCAAAGGAAGTCAGCAGAGAGATGGCAGGAGAGTAATACAACAAACTACAACACATTGTGTAATTGAAATGGACCATAATCACTAATATTAAAGACAGTGAATCATTCTAATCGAGCCATGCTCAGCAAACAATGAAAAACTATGTGCCAGAAAAGCTAATGCTGGTTTTAAAATGAACAGAAATGAGGCGAAATGGAACCTCACTCTTTATTCATGAAGGTCAATTTAACGTGATTATTTTTTCCCTGGCATCACAGCTTTGTGATTACTGTTGTATACCTCAGTGCTATTTTCTAACCTAATAACAGTAAAAAATAACCAGCTGGTGATGATTCTGTTTAAAGCAGAGACTAAATGCTCACAAAAACCCTGCCAGTGAACAGTTGCACATGCTAATCAGACACAGCTCAGCCAGATTCCCAGCAGACTCCATATTTTGCACATTTCAACTGGTTGACTACATTGAGAAATTAGATTACGCCTCGGACATTCCAGGCTCGGAGTGATCCGCGTTCATTCATTCCTCCTGGGTGAAATCAAACCCTCCATAGATCCAGGCAGATGCTTTTAATTCATCCCACTCCGTATCTTCCCATAATATTTACCCTCATGCAGTACAACCGCTCTGGGGACTCGCTGTTCAAGGGACAGTGACAGGGACAGCTTCTCCCTGGGTGTGTTTTTGCTTCAGAGCAGAGAGACAGCTCCAGCCTGGGTGAAATCACTCCAGGGACAGCAAGGGAACAATCTGTCCCCCGGCATGTGTGACACTGGGAGAGGGCTCTGCTGATGGCACTTGGGGGAAAGCTGACACTGTTAATGATTGATAATTACCAGACTTGCCAATGAACGCTGTGAATTTGGAGGAGCAGGGCAGGAGGAGGGAGAAAAACTTAATTAAAAAAAATGTCCAAATGTTTCCCTGCTCGGAGGAAAGTGTTGTTGCTACTGGAACGAAGCAATGCCTTTTGTTTTGTTTATATCTCAGCTGTCTGTAGATCTCAGAAGCAGCAGTGTTACTGGCATTTATGCTGTACAAATACAGATCTTTCTAATACATAAATAAATGCACTTTTTTACACGTACCTCATTTTTTTTTAATTTTGCTAAAATCCCAGAGAGACAAATTAGTAAAGAGGCAGAGCTTTTCCAGGCAGCCTTCATCAGCTCAGCACTAATAATTCTTTCAGCAGCCATGGATAGCTTCTGACATCACAGCTCAAGCTTGTCCGAAAGCTAATTATTTTCCCTGTTATAAAACAAAGGTTCTGTATCAAAGGCCCATAATGTGACACGGCACACGCTCCAGATGCACTGATTTGCAAAATAAATCAACTGTGTCAGGGTGGAATTTGGAGGAGAAATTACAACAAATTGCAATTATACTTGCAGTGGTACACTATTTAAATGCATTTTCAGTTTGTTAAATGCAATGCACCATGTGTGTCTTTTTCCAAGTTGTTTGTGGGGAAATAGAAGAGGAAAAATTCTCTTCTGTCAAAGGGGAAAAAATCTCCTCCCCTTAAACCCTGTGCATCTTCTTCCAGCCTACAGATACTGGCAGAGCAGGCTTTATAAAACATTTAATGGTGTCAGAGGAAGGCAGATATAACCAGCAGGAGCAAATGCTTGGAGGCCATCCCAGCCCAGACAGAACAAATGAAGAGATGTTTAATAACAGACAGCGCTCAAACCTTCCTGATCTCCTTGCCTTGTTCAGGCTCCTATGAAACCACATCACCAAGTAACACAGGAGGGTGAGATTTGGTTTGCTTTGTTTTCCTCCTCCACATGGAGACAGTTTTCTTCCCTTTCTCCCTTTTCCATTCCTAAGATTCTCCTCCCTGAACAGTGCCCAAGTTGTGGCACTGACTGACCATCAGGCCAAAGGCCACGTGTCAGGATGGTCACTGAGGCACAGGCATAGGATTCACCAGGATCCTGGCCACCCTAGCACAGCTCAGCCTGTGTGGTTGGATAAGAAAGGGACAGTGGGAAGATGGAAGGAAAGCGAAAACTGGTGGGAAGAGGTCTGTCTGCATAGGCTGGTGACCCCAGAATTTCCCCAGTACTCTCAAAGCACAGCCAGTCAGTCCTCGGAGCACTGACACTCCCAGTCTGAATTCCCTCTCTGCCCTCATTAAGTCAGCCTCCTCCTCTGAATCTCTGTCTGCATTTTCTGTTTTCTAGTATTTTTCCCCTTTCTATCCACTTCTTAATGTATTTACTTATTTTATTCTCCCCCTAACACAGAATCATCATAGAATCACTGACTGGTTTGGGTTGGAAGGGACTGCCATGGGCAGGGACACCTCCCACTGTCCCAGGCTGCTCCAAGCCCCATCCAGCCTGGCCTTGGACACTTCCAGGGATCCAGGGGCAGCCACAGCTGCTCTGGGCACCCTGTGCCAGGGCCTCCCCATCCTCACAGTGAAGTACTCCTTCCTAAGTTACCTGCTTTTGCCTGTGTATTTTCAGCCTCTAATTCTTGCCACATTTCCTGTTTGAACTTCTCCTGTCCCACCTTCTTCTCCATGTTGTCAACTGTTTACTCTTTGCAAGCACTTTTCCTTTCATTCCCAGCCCTTGTTTCCCTTCGATTTGTGTCTCTGTGTGTATATGCACACATACAGATACATATATATATATAAATACATAAATCTTGCAGCTTTAGCCTTTTGAGTTTCAAAACCGGCTTGTCCCTGGAGTCAGTTTGTTATTCCAGTCTCATTCACTTTATTGAGTTATTTTCTTTGCTGCTATCAGTCTCTAAATACAATCCAGTAAAGATACAGCAATGATTTTTGACAACCTGACCTTTCTCTGCTTTCTTACACTTGTTTAATTAGGTACCACATGCAGCTGTGGCTTGATCTTTACAGTTTTCCAATCTCCCCCACCTCCTACCTGGAGGTGGGGGGAATAAAAAAAGAGAGAGATGTTGTTGAAAGAAGGTCATTTTTGACATGTCTGCCAGTAATTTCAGGTATTGGAAGGCTGTGAGTTCTGCAGGAATGGCAGGCCATGCTGTCTGTATTTTGCTTAACAAGTTAGAGAAAACGTTTGGCTGGGGGAGGTGGGGAATTAGGTGATTTACTGGTTTGATGAGGGCTTGCAGTGATTTAACCTTCAAGTATCCAGTTTAAACATGTATCTGACAAACAAGAGAGGAAGCTGGGTAAAGATCTGCCAAGTTTTTCTTTGAAAAGCTGGGCTCTCTGGAGTAGCCAGGCTGTGGAGTTGTGTACAGAGAGAAAAGATTCCCCTCAGATCCTTAGGCACAGAAAGTCCTCATGGCATCCTCAAGGGGGGGATGATGTCAATCTTTATTAGCAGAATGTGGGTAGAATGTGTTAGTTCTGGTAGTGTATGAGTTCATTCATAAAATCAGAGGGTTTTTTTCAGTTTCTGGTGGATCAGAGACTCATGGAATAGTTTAGGTTGCAAAAGACTGTTAAGATCATTGGTTCTGTTAACCCAGGGCTGCCAAGCCCTGTCCCTAAGCACCATATCCACATCTTTTAAATCCCTCCAGGGAAAGGTTTTTGCCCCAGCATTCAGGCTCTCAGCAGGCACACACCCCACTCCCAAACTCCTCCCTCACTGGAGTGTCAGTCAGTGCCCTTGCAGGTAGGTCTGAGCCATGAGAACCAAAAGCCACCATGAATTATCTGCCCAAGTAGTGTCCTCCTGGAAGTTTTTGCCCAGTTTGGCAGGAAGGGAGAACATATTGCTGTTGTCCCACATGAACTGTAATTACACACACACACTGTAATTACACGTGAAATCCCCCCTCATCTGGCGGAGAAATGGAGAAATGATACCCAAGGGTGGTATGGTGTCTGCAGTCTGTGGCCACATCTTTCTGTGAACTTATTGCTGGCTTTATTTATCAGGCTGCTCCTGGTTCAGCAGTGGTGGCTGCTGCATTTTCCCATTGTGACACACATTCTAACTCAAACAATCTCCTACAGGACCATTCAAAGCTCATGGAAGACAGTTGGAGTCCTTCAGCTTTCCTGTGTCCTCCAGAACAGATTCTCCTGTCCTGACACAGGCAGATCCCCTGCTGATTTCCAGGTGCACACATTACTTGTAGTTTGGTATGGATATTATTTGAGCAAAAGGACATGACAAACTGCCTGGTAACGCTGATTAATGGGTGCCCCTGGGGAATAGTGAGGCATGAGATGAAGTTAAATAACTCCAGTGTGCATTACTCACCACTGCCACACCACCTGAAGTGTCTCATTGTGCCTAAAAAATGGATTCCCTTTTAAAAAGGAACATTTTTAATGTTTCACATTAATTTTCTCCAAAGTCCTTACACTGTGAAAAATATTCCCTGTGGAAAGCCCTCTCCCCACCTCCACCATCACCACCTCCCACCAAGCCTTGCCCAGCAGGTGTCAAATGTATATTTGACAAGGTGAAACAGCTCAGTGCAAGCACTTGTAACCCTCATGCCTACTTTGATTTATCCTACACGCTCAGGTGGTATCTCTTTGCAAACCAGTTGATTCCTAATGGGGTGCAAATATGTTTTCACTGGGCAGAGCATCCTAAAAATGGTCCTGAGCCCTTGGACTCCATGCACAGCTACCCCAAAACACCACTGATACACCAATCATGGAACCATAAAGGTTGGAAAAGCCCTCTGTGATCATGGAGTCCAAGTCAATGTTCACCACTAACCCATGTCCCCAAGTGCCATATGCACAGGGATGGGGGCTCCACTGCTTCCCTGGGCAGCCTCTTCCAATGCCTGACCACCATTCTGTGAAGAAATTTTTCCTACTATCCAGTCTAAACCTCCCCTGGTGCAACTGAGGGCCATTTCCTCTTGTCCTATCACTTTTACCTGGAGAAGAGCCTGACTCCACCTTGCTACATCCTCCTGTCAGGGAGCTGTAGAGAGCAAGAAGGTCTCCCCTGAGCCTAAACACCCCCAGCTCCCTCAGCCTCTATTAACTAACACCTGCATGAGCTCTTACCATCCAAAATTCTCTTTTGGTGCTAACACCACCACTTGTTATCTAATCCCCTCCTTATGGGCACATAATCCGTCCTGAATTCTTTGTGGTTGAGCAAAAGGAAGTGGGCAGCCCCCAGTGTCCTTCGGGTTCATAGGAGTTCATTGTGGGAGGACTTTGTGAGTTTTTCCAATGCCTTGCAATGTGATGACTCAAATGTTTTAAGTTATGCTTGTGCTTTTCCCAGATCTAGCAGAGAATCTAAGTCTTTGTGCTAAAAAAATAAATCTTTCTGATGCTTAGTTAAACAAATCATGTACTCATAGTAGGCTGTGGTTATTTTCCTTTTGATTTTATTTTTATTAAAATTTATGGTTGCTAAAGATCAGAGATTTAACAGAAATACATAAACCAGCATTCTCTGATTGTATTCATGAGAGATACCAGATCCTACTATCACACAGTTCACTCTTCCAACAAAAAGATCCATGCACAGATAAGAGCCACTTGGTCATTTATCACACTCTGGAACTCAACAGACCACATGGATAAATACAGAAAACAGCATTTTCCAGAAGAAAAAAGGCTCCTTTGAAATTTATTCATCCAAAATATTAGTGTGCACTATATAATATAGAGTAATAATATATGAACTTAAAAAAATGATGGTGTTGAGTTAAAGGGACACTGGCAGCATTCTCCTCCTGTAGGAGAAAGCACTTGGAATAGGAGGGTTTGATACCTAAGGCTAAATTTAGGGAAGGGTGATAATTGCTTCCTTGAGTCTCAGAAATATGTCAAATCAGCCCAGGGACTCAGGGTCTTTTAGACCACTGGAAATCAATATTTATCCCACCAAAATCTGTGGTTTAACTTGCTGCTAGAAAAGAATGGAGGCCTGTTTGTTTCCAGTGACTCACTTTTAACCTCTGTCAGTTTATTAAGGAAAAAAAAAGAGTATTTAAATAACCACCATTCAGCTGCAGAGTCCCCAGAGCAGGTGTGAATTCTGCACCACCAAAGTGAGCCTTCAAAGGTTCAGAGGGGAAATTGCCCTTCTCAGGCAATGCCCCTGGGCAGGCTGCAAATGGCTGCAGGTAACCAAGTCCCCAGCCTCATCCTAAAGCAATATCTTGCATGATGAATTTCAAGACAGAGCAAATTTTGGCAGTCCCATGATGAGAAACTGGAATTTGCACATTCTGGTGCAGGTGTGAGGGTGCTGTCACACAGGTGGTGGGGCTGGCTCATGTGGGAGCTGTCAATTGTCCCAGGCACTGAGAAGAGAGGAAGATTTTACAGTGACTTCTTAACAGCCTTTGCTGTCCTTAGGTTGGAGATGTGACAGTTGTGTTCCCTAAAGCCCAGAGTCACGAGTAGGACGCTGCTCCCTTGGTGTCATGGAAACAATTTGATTTACAGAATCCTCCCATTCCTCTATTTTATTCGGAGGCAGGAAGACTTCAGAAAAAGCTGTGTTTAGGGTCTCATCTTCTACTTCACTTGCTCAGCCTGAATTCAGCTCTGCTGCAGAGTTGAGGTTTTGCCAGTGGGTGAAAGGACCCAGCTGCAGCAGTGAGGGTGCTCCACTGGGATGAGACTGTTTTTCATCTTGGAGATGGGGCAAAATAACCCTTGAGTCTTGCTCTGCGTTTGAAGTGCTGTGGATCCACAGCTCAGCTCAGCCTTGTTAAAGTCTACTGTAGGAATACAAACTAGGGTTTGTTTTCAGTGCCCATCAAGAGACACTGCAGACCTCAAGAATTCTCGGGTCTAGGCTGCTTGGTTTTAAACATCTCCAACTGGAGTGTGTAAATTAATCATTTGTCAGAGCACAGAGGCAGAAATTTTTCATAACTGGTGAGCCTAAAAGCCCTCAAATAGGAGGAAGTTCAAGTTCAAGTCCTCTGCACATCCTTCTCCAAGTCCAGGCTCAGACAAACCCTCCACAATCTTTGTGAAGTTTTGAGACATGGATGAGGTATGTGCAAGGTCTGTGAAGAGCTGGGTTGGTAAAAGAGCAGTAAAAAGTGCTGTCTTGCCTGTCAAATGCTCCGAGCAGGTCTTCAAGGTCTGCAGACACTGAAACCACATATCTGAAAATGATTGAGTTACTCAAGTAATTATTAAATTGGATACCACTCAAATCTGTTCTGCTCTTTATTGTACACAGTGATTCACCATTTATAGGTCCATAAATCCATTTGAAAGAAGTACAGCAAACCCAGGCTGGGGACGTGCTGCAGAGCTTTGGGAACGAAGCCGGAGCCTCCAGACTGGCTCCTCTCCAAGGGGCCAAGACGTGGAGCCCTCTGATGTGGAACCTCTCCAGCAGGATCTCAGCACCTCCCCAGCCACCCTGGCCTGCCAGAGCAGGGCTGAAAGGGCATGAAAAGCATGTGTACAGTGAAGGAAAGGCTTTGCCCCTCTGCCAGAAGTCTCTCTGTTCTTCACGTTGCTGTCTTATCCATTCTCTCAGCCGTCCTTCCTGACCACCCTCCACCCAGCCAATTTTCCATCTGACAATATATTTTCTTGCCTTAAAGCAGTTCTTTACCAAGGATTTGCTTGTTTAGTCATTTTCCTTTCTGTGAAATGGTTTAAATTAACATGCTTTGATCACTGATTTCCCCTCCCCACACATACAGACTAGAAAAATAAATAATAATTCCGGTGAAAACAAGGTCTGTTTTGCAAACAACCTAATTTGGGGGGAAAATAATAAGTGGGGGAAAATGCTTAATCACAAATATTTTGGACATCCTCTTGTTTTCTCCTGCTCTTGTTCCCCTGGCAGCTGGCAGAAGCAGATTTTAGAAAATTGCCATCCAGCACTCAGAGGCATCGATGGGCTTCGTTAGACTCCTGAGTTTCACCAGGCAGGCACTGCCCAGGGAAAACATCTTGCTGTGGTAGCGATTTTGAAGTAAAATATTTACCTCCACAAATACCTTCTGTTGTTCTTATGCAAGCCTAAATGAAAAACTTTGCTTTTTTGAGGCCTGGATCAGTCAGGTACCAGTCAGAGGTAACAGAAAGGAAATTTCCACCATATCTCCTTATAGCTGATGCATCCACTCAATTGCTCAGTAAAACAATCTGGTCATTTTTGCTCAGTACTGGCTGTCTTTCTGGGCTCAACTTCTTCAACCTGCTCAAAGGATTCCCATTTTTTTAAGACCTCTGTCAGAGAGAAAATAAAAAAGCCTATTTTCTCTGACTAAGAAAGTAGAAGAAAAACCTCACCCAAATCCCATGAATTACATTATCCTGCTAATTGCAAAAGTCTTTGTTTTTCCATCTGTCAGGGACAAGGACTCAGTTTTGCAAAACTGTTGGGAAAAAAAAAAGAATTGGGAGTTCTTTGCCAATGTGAATGTAGAAAGCATTAGTGAGTCTGCAGACTTGGATGAAATTCAGTTACACATTGCACTGTGAACTTGAAAACCTCAGTTTGGCTTAGAAAATATGTTAGAAAGTGAAAAAGCAGATGCTGCTTTCCAGGTCTGTCATTCACTTTTTAAATGTATTGCTCAATAATCACTAAAACACAGCTTTCTCAGGTGTTAAAACATCTGGGAGTCGACATCTCTCTTAACCCAGATCACTGGGAATTCTGAATTGATTCACCAAGTTTCACAGAACAGAGAAGTTACCTTGGCTGAATTTAATCCCATTAGCTGGATGTCCACATTTCAGCAGCTTCACCTTCTAGATATGAGCTGTCAGCAATCATCTCCTCTGTGTGCACGGAGGAACTTGGTGTTTTGCAGGAAAAATGCCACAGAACAGCCGGAATATCCAAACAAATTTTGCTTCCACACTGTCTGCGACACTGCAGGGGGGGAAATGTGGACAACCAGCTTGGCACTCAGAGTTGTCTGTACCAGCTGTGCCTGTGAGCCAAACCAAAGCTGGATGAAGTCTGACCCATGGGAATGTGTCTCCCAGACATTCACTGTGCTCTGACACTGGAATGGGGCTTAAGTTCAGCACTGGGGTTGTTCCGAGGTGCTCCACACCCACGCCAGGACTCCAAGGGCATTGCAGCAAACATCCTGAATGCAGTGAGACAGACCTTGGCCACCTCTTCCACTTCCTCTGCACCCTTCATCTTAAAATATTCCCAGTGCTGTTGCAGCTCACTAAAAGGGAGGCAGGAATGCTGTGCAAAATATGGACTTGCTTTTAAAAACAAGTAATTTGCTGGTCACTGATTGTGAGTTAATTGGTAGCATTGTGTCCCTCCTCTAAGAAAAATGATCCACAGGTGGCTTCAGCCTGGGAAAGAATGCAGTTTTTGTTCTAGCAATCCTGTTTGTTTCCTGCCGCCACCCCTCCAGCTACCTTCTAATTGAACAAAGTGGACTTAATTTGAATTAAACTGTCAAAAGTCTTCCACTTAAATTGATTTATCAGCCTTCCTGGCTGAAATGGATTCATTTCTGCACAGTATATATGAAGTGTGTGTTGATGGATTGCATTTCACAGAATGGAAACATTTTTTATGCATCTTCATTAGATTCAGTTCAGGTATGGAAAGGAAAGGGGGGAAGAAGGGAGGAGGGTGGGAGAAGGAAGAGTAAGTGTGCAAGAGTACAAGAGGGAGGGAGCACAAGACAGAGAACTCCCACTCGAGTAAAAAAATCATCTTTTCGCTGACTTTGTGTGTCCAGAGCCCCTGTAGAGTTCCTGTTCACCCACACAGGAGACCACGGTGGGTGTTTGAGACCCCCTGGAAGAGCCAAATCAAACCAGTGAGACACCTTGCAGAAAGAGGCTTCTGTGGAAGGAGCATTGGAGAGAGGAAAATCCAAAACTTCAGCCAGCTCCACTTACAGCCTTTCAGCTGTAAAAAAAAAAATAATTTCCGCTGTTTTCCTGACCTAGAGTGTGTTTAATGCAGTAGGAACCATTTGACAAACTCAATTAATTTCCACTTAGAACAAGGTATTTAATCTGAAGAGTTTTAGATTAACTGGGCCAGGTGCAGTTGGACTCTCTGATTGATTGAATTAAACTTCTATTCATTTCCTGCCATACCAGATCCAAAAATTTTTCAACAGTTTGAGTCTTCTGCTCCTTCTGCCTGGCACGTTTTCTTTCTGTCCTTCTGGACACAAGAGTGGTGGATGGGATTCAAAAGGGGCAGCAGTTCCTGAAAATGGTTGAAGGAAATGTCACAGGCAGGGAATACTGAAGTGGAGATGGCCAATGTGAGAAAGCAAATGAATTTCACTGTTTGTGGACAAGGAAGGCAGGGAGGGAGAGAGGTTGTTTATTGAAAGTAATCTGAACAGGCTTGATGGTCAGGGGAGTGAAGGATTTGCATCCAGCCAAGCAGAGCTGGAAGGATGGATTTTTCTGAAGGATTGATCATGTGGAGTGCTGAGCACCCAGCTCTGTTCCAGGTAACAAAACCCATGAGAACAAGATCTGAGGTTTCACTGAAAATCGCTCTCCACCAGCCTCACACAGACTGATCAAAGCCATCAGGAATGTTCCCCGTGGTTTCAGTGGGCTTTGGAAAGGTCTGAAGTCAGCAGATGTACAATTCCTGGTTGTGAAACCTCCTGCAGAAAATCAGAGAGCTCTGCAACCGGCGAGTGCACAGCAACATCCCAGCCCTTACCAGAACCCGGCTTCTGATGAAGGTTGTCACAAGGAGATGCCAAAAATCTGCTCCCCTTACACCCCCTCCCTCCTGCTCTTTCTCCAGCAAGAATATGAATCAAGCCCTGAAGAGAGCTGTCAGTGAGGGATGATTTTCCTGTGATTATTGCCTGGGTGAGAGCTTATGCCTTGTTTTTTTGCAAACTGCCTTATTTGCAGAGCAGAACACATTGGGCTCATGTCCAATTGATACATTCCTCTTCAAACAGCAGATCCAACTACAGAGTAAGATGCAAATTTAATTATTCCACATGTAGGAAACAGAAACAGAATCTCATTGTTAAATTTGTTCTCCTATGTCGAAAAGATAAAAAACAAAAAAAGATGCTGAAGTGGCCTGTGTGAGCTGAATACATTTCACTCCCCAGAGCTGGAGAGAAATGAACTCTGTTCCTGCTGCAGAAGCCTCACTGGATAGAATTTTCTTTTTTTTTTTTTTTCCTTTTCCCTATTTAGAATTACGATGTGCTGCTGAAACTTCTTCCTCATTTGCATATGTATGTGCAATTCATGCCCCTTTTCCAGGGAGTGTTTTGGGACTACATCACTTCCCTTTGAAAGTGGTCTCCCAGGATGAGAACCAAGCTAGTTGGACCTCAGATAGTGGGACATCTAGACCAGAATTGACACAAATGGTTTTCCTTGAGGATTTGTTCCTCTTGTCATAGCTCAGTGCAAGCTGCTTAGGGGACCACTGTGTCATCTCCAGACTGTTCCCTGCTGTGCTTTACAAGAGGGTGGGAGACCCTTCCCATTTCTCTGCTGGTGTCTGCAGTTTCTGAGAGGGAAAGGGATCTTTCTGGAATGTTTTCCTCTCTTTCCCTCTCTCTCTGCTAATTGCTGCAGCTTTCTTCATGCCCTGTTTAGCTCTTGTACCAACAGAACACAGATGTGCTGCAGGCATTACCAGTCAGAGGAGGTTTGTGGGAGTGAGCATCATCCTCTTTGGCACTGCCTTATTCATCTCAGGTGTTTGTGGAGGACAAAGATCAGCAACTTTGAGGATGAGGTGACCATCCACAAATACACCTCAACAGCATCTGGCACCAGGGCCTGGTGCCCCAGAGAGAGGAGAACCCAGAAGTTTCCTACAATCATCTGCTGGAAGAACTGATGTGATTTAAGGGCAGCCTCTGTTCAGAGTTTGGTCTGTTTACCAAAACTGTGATCTTTTGCCAGGCTGTGCTCCAGGTCTGTCCCCTTGAACCTGCAATTCAGGGATGACAGGTTTGTCTCAAGGACAGTTTGCCAGATCTTCTTTGGATGGCACCAGAAATCCCATCCATAAACAAAACTTGACTGATGAGGTCTGCTCTGCAGCCTGGAGCTGCTGCAGCTCCCCTGCCTTAGACTGGCAGCTGCCCAGAGCCAGTGCTGGACCTGTTCAGTATGGCTCTTATCTCTGGGTATCAGGAATAGGTTTTGTACACTGTCACTCAGAGGAAAACTCCAACTTTAATCTCCCAATGCCTCTCTCGTAGCCATCAGCTATTGGGTAACATTAACATTTTACAGAGATGAGGGAAATGTCCATGGAAGCAGCCTGTGTAGTAGGTAACAAATCACCCCACAGAGCAGAGGCATTCCTGGGGCACTCACCTGCTCCTTCTGTGCAGATGCCCCCAGGATCATCTTTTTCCATGAGCTGCCTGTAACTCACCTCTGGAGATCTGCTTTGTCTGAGCAAATTTCCCTACCAGGAGCAGAACAAGAGGTGAGCAGGACACCAGGCCAGTGCAGGGTGTGATGGGGTTTAGCTTCATGCTGTGCATTGGCCATGGCATTTTGAAGAGGGTCCCTCTCCTGAAGGGACCAAGCAGGATGTGAGGGGAAGGTGTTTGTGGGTTTTAAACACGGATAATTTCTGTGATATGGTTTGCAGCACAACCCCCTGACAGAGACACAGGTGAGGAAGTGCAATACAAGGGCAGCCAGAGGCAAGGACTTTTTAATTAGTTTTTACACTGGAAAAAGGGTTTGTGCAGCCACACTTTTAGCTCAGGGGAATCCTTAACCCAGCCTTGCATAGCCTGAGCCTGCTTACCACAGAAAGGAATAGGAGTCAGCCAAACAGAGTGAATAAATGTTGGGTTGCAGCTAAAAGAACATAATTTTCTCCCAGATTCTTTCTATGTTTACCATATTAAATGATCAAAACATTTGCACTGGATCACACTGTACAGATGGAGCACTGAAAGGTCAGCTGTTAACCTGAAGAAGCAGAGAGACTCCACATCTCCCTTTAAGATGATTCTCCATCCTGAATGGGTCCCCATGGAACTCCTAAAATAACATTAATGCTCCGAGTGGCCATGCAGCAGCTCTCATTTGCACTGCCTGGAACCTCTTCATTAAGAATCAAACTCCCACTCCAAGGATGGGTCCTGACTTTCTGATGGCACTTGGACAGCTGGGAAAACTGAGACATGAGGAGATTAAATTCTTTCAATTAAAAAGAAAAAAATCAGTCTCAAATTCCTAAATCTCAGCCTCTTCTTCCAGTCTTTGGGTTTCTACACAGTAGAGTTTGTTGTATTAAATATTCAAAAAATCATGGAACTGGGAAATTTTATAGATTGTGGGTCTCTTACGGCTAAATTGTTCAGCTGTGTGGTCAGTAATTCCAAAAGAATTAAAATGAAAATATCTTTGATTCTTGAAGGAATAGGAAAATCAAAGGCAATGAAGAACAAGGTGTTTCTCATGCTCATATTCATGGAATCCAGGCTGATCTGCCCTTGGGGCCAGCTTACAAACTAAAAGCTGTGTTATTACTTAGCCCCTTTGGGACAGATAAGAACTCTGTGCCAGGCTTGATCCTTAGAGCCCAGCAGGGTCATGGATTTGTTTACATTTGGGTTCAGGAGAGGATTTAAGTCCCTGTTTATCTTTCAGGCTCCTGGCAGATGCACGAACTCCCAGGTATTTTTCACTGAAGAATCAGCCCTCAGTGAATCAAAGCCTTGTTACATCCCCACAGCAGATGGAAGAGGTGAAAGCCTGGCCCCACCTTCCCAACTTGCTAATGGAGCAGCTCAGCTGGAATACAGATATTGCCATGCTTGCCTCTGTTTCAGAGGGAGCCAGGAGTGGAAGGTTTGAGATTTAGAGCATGTCTGTACTCACAAGACTATGCAAATCATTTATTATTCTGGCTTCAAGCCTGAGCTTGGAGGTACAATTTAGGTTAATTAAAGACACAGGAGAATGGGGGGAAGATGCACAGATTGGACCAAGCAACTGTGATGTGGCCAAGGCTGAGGAAAGAAGTCCCAAGTTGATTCCTGGAGGGAAAATCGACACCACAAACCAGATTTGCCTTTTTTTCTTCTGTGAGGAAAAGCACAGCATTGTGCACTGAGCATAGTTGGTGCAGAAGTGGAATGGTCACTGTTGGTTGTGGTTATCCCCACGACTTCAGCAACATGGGCAATCTGGGATAAATTCCTGAGTGTGCTGAGTCACTTTCAACTTGAGATATCCTGTGGATCTGTGATTCCTTGTGTCCCTCTTGAGCCTGTTAATGAGTCCCAGAGGGCAGAGTCTCACTCTCCACAAATGGGGAAGCAGGTTTGCCACTCTTCTGACAGTGTGAAATCATGAAGGCATGGGATGAGCTTCTGGAAGACACGCTTCAGTCACACACCTTCTGCTCCCTGGGTCAGAACAGGGGCAGTCCCTGGAAATTTGGTAATGGATACTGAGGAAGGAGTCAGGCTGAAGGACCCAGTATCTTGTCCAAGTCTTAAATACTTTAGTGATCTTTGCATGCCAGGACTGTTTTGCCTCTTTCATCCACACATTCGAGGCTCAGCAAAGAAATTGGTATGAAATTGTCGTTCCTACCACTTCTACAAGCACTAAATCTTGCTTTGTTTTTCCTATTTTCTTTTCTTCATTTTTTCTTTAATAGCCATCCAGGCTCCTTTACTGAAGCTGTAAAAAACACAGGTTATGAAAAGCAAAAGGGAAAGGCTGTTTCCAGGCAGAGGAACGAGTCTCTGGATATGTTTGTGGACTGAGCAGCACAAGAGGGGGCCCCATCCTCAATATGTTTGTAGGATGCATCACACCACAGAGACCTGACTGGAGCCCTCCAGGCACAACTGTAATGTAAATATTAATTAACATTAATGGTCTGTGGCCTTGCCTGTCAGCTGGAAGCCAGCAAGGCTGTGTGTAGCTGAGGATATTAATTTGGTTTTGGAGCCCTGAAAGCAGAGGGACTGTTGGTACAATGAGCAGAGCGGCTTCACTCCCACTTGCCCACCCCACTCTGCCTCTGGGTCATTTTCAGGGAGGGGAATCACACCTGGGATGGGATTCTGGGGCTGCTGCAGAGAGCACTGGAGGCACAGGTGTGAGATGGACTCATAGCTGAGCTCCGTGCCCTGCTGCGTGCTCCTCATGTTGCCAGCTCCAGGCACAGTGCCATGGATCCGGCGTGCTGGGAACAGCATCTGCAAGGGGTAGGTCACACTTCCAAAAGCATCTCTCACTCTCTGGGCAGGTCTCTCCTCGCTGTGCCTCACTCCTCTTGCAGCCAGGCACACAGCAATCCTCTGGGGCTTCAGCTGGAACATCTCAAGTTCCCACTTGCTCCCATAGTGTGGGCCCAGTTCTCAGCATCAGCACCTCGCCTGCTCTCCCTCCCTGCCTCCCTCTCTCTGCAAGCACCTCCAATGAATTATTAATTGCAGCTCATCCAATTAAAGGGCTCCTTCATGTTAATAATTCATGGCTGTGGTTGGCTGGCAGGCTGTGCAGCACGAGGGCTGGGGCTTGGGTGAACAGAGAGGAGTGAAGTGCAATAAAGAAAGGAAGAAATCAATAGTGGAGCACAGGCTGTACACATCCAGGAGACTCTTTATTATATCTGAGAATTGCTTTCTGTGATTGCTACCATCATTACTTCTGTATTTATTTTTTAACGACTCGTCCATCATGAAGTCCAAATACATAACGAAAAAAGGCCAATTGTACTAAACCAGTTAAATTCTTTTAATGCCTGGCACTGGGTGAAAGCAGAAATGAGTTCGTTTTGTCTCTGCTCCCACTTACGGTGAAAGCTCCCTCATCCAGGAGCCAGTTTCATTGCTTTGTCTGTAGGTTAGGATAGATCCACTGCTTTTCCCTCTGGAAATGGACCCATCAATGATGTTCATGGGAGTAACTTGCAGCTCAGCAGCTCTGCTATGAGTATATCAGGCAGTTCCCAAGACAAGGGAATGCCAGCAGAGTATTCAGAAGAAGCATGAGTGTGGTGCTACTGCAAAACCAACCTTTTATCATGGCAAGGAAGAAAGGAAACAGGACTGGAAACCTCTCCCAAGATTTGAGATGAGTTGGCATTATGGAGAGGGTTGACAGCATAGTCTGGGATGAGGGCCATGGAAGCTGTGCATGTTAGAGGGGATCCAGCCTCCTACAGGGCAGATCTGAAATGTGAAGGAAGGGACGTTGTAGATTTTGGTATGGGAGCACAGTCTCAGGGACAAATCCAGACTGGCAGGTGCCCAGCCTCCTTGCTGTCTCAGAAAGAGGCACACAGAGAATGCAGGGGTGGAGGAAGAAGCCAGAGGAAATCGAAGTAGAAATGAGATTCACCTTTTTTGCCAGTGATGGCAGCCTGCTGAGAGAAAATGCTCAGTGAGGCTTTCAGCAAGGGTGTGTGGAGATGGAAATCACACTGAGACTCAAAGGCTCCTGAAAGGTGTGTCTCAAACACAGGGTGATGGTTTACAGCCAATAAACAACCCAGTAAACTGGTGGGGACTCTACTGAACAGGAATTCAGCTCAAATCAAACCCCTGTGCCCGCAGAAGTCTTTTGTCTTCCTTTCACAGGGGTCATACCCTCCTTTTATAAGCTTGGGGACTATGAAGAGGGAGGCAGACAGCTACTGAGGAACTCTTTTTGTAGCCTCACATGGTGAGGATATTGTCCTTTAAACCACATTTGATGGAAGCCATAAAACACCCATTGTTACTGTGCGGTACAGCCAGCAGTGCCTGTGGGCTGGGAGGTGATTTTGAAAGAAAGCCTGAGTTTGTGCAGCATCTGCTACAACAAGACTTCAAACCAGGGCTTTCCACCACTCTGCAAATGCATAATGTTGATGAAACACCGTTCCACATGGGAGTGTGATGTGACTGAACCACACATTTAAAAATATCAAAGAACTTGCAAAATAATAGTCATTCTTTTTTTAACGCAAGTGATTTTAGTGCTGATTTGAGAACTCTGAGGAGAATGTGGAGTTCAGTCTTCATGGCCCATTCAGTCTTTGGTCTCTCAGCTGCAATTTCCAATTAGTGCTAATTTGATTGTGGTTTCTGTGGTGTGGACCATGAGGACCTTTCACACTCAGCTGATCTGCCACTGCATCTTGGTGGATCTTCCCCAATAGACAGCAGATAATTTGAGACTCTGCCCCCAGCCTGGTTTAAATGTTTTGCTCAGCCCCAGTTCCTGGTTAGGCTGGCTCTGAAGGTGTCTAGGCTGCCATTCATTCACTCATCATTTCTGTTTCCCAAAGTCACATCCTAATTCCTGGCTCCATATACTAACAGTGCACTCTGTGTATCAGATACCACCAAAATAAGGCCACAAAACTATAAATTGGCACAAACGGAGGGGGAAAATCCCATGAAACAGCGAAGGATACTTAAGTGGAGAGCTCTGGGTGGCTGAGGAGGCACCTCTGGTCCAACTCCTTGCATGAATGGCTCAGTAATCAGATGCTGAACATGCTCAAACGAAAGGGCAATTAGTGAGAGTTATTTTAATATCTCAGGAGGAAGAGAGGACAAGGTAGATCCAGGCACAGGAACCAGCTCCTCTGCACAGCTTTGGGGACAGGATCTGGCACATGGTGCACACCACTGCCTGCTTCCCCAGGCCACAGCTGCATCCCCACACAGCTTTCTCCTGTGAAAAGGGAACTGTGGACATAATTTCCCAGGTTTTTGCAATATCTCAATTTGCTCCCTGTGTACTCAAAGATCAATTCCACAGAACAAAACCAAAGTGAACCTGTAACATCGCTATGCTTGTAAACAAGAACAAATTCAACAAAAAATAGCAGAAGACCAAATTTCTGCTTTGGTTTTTTGGTTGTTTGAGGTTTTTTACCTTTAGTGATATTTTCATAAGGGGAAAATTGATCTTACCTCAAATCTGGAGCTGAGTTCTTGGAAAAACTTTGCTTTCAGCTTTCAATAAAAAGCTGCAGAGGAGGGCACAGATGATGCCCCACTTCCAAACACCTCTCTGGAAGCTCTGGTGCAAATCCAGTTCCCTTCCAGCATTGCTTTGTACAATTTGATTTCCTACCCAATTCTCTCTCTGCTGTTTGCTTTATGTGTCTGTTAATACATAAGTCTGGTCTTTTTAATCTTGCTTGTATTTTTGGCTTTTTTTTTTCCCTTTCCCTGCTAAGCACTAAACTGCAGCACACGCATTGTGCTTTCAGCTGCCTGTGATCTGTCAGCGGGCCCAGGAGCTTAGTCTGAACAGGCTATGTAAATATTGTCTCAAAATTACAAATATTCAGAATGGCAGTAAAATATGGGGCTTTTGTTAAAGCATCTTGTTTCATGGGCTTAACCACAGGCTGGGAAGCACGGAGATGTTGACGTGTTATTTGTACAAGGGACACACACTCAGGTGTACACAAAAGCACAACATTGTACAAATAGCAGTTCAGGCCATAAATATCTTGGCAAAATTGCTCCCGAATCAAAACGACCCCCAGAAGAGACATGATGGAAATGAAGTCAGACTGCATTGCTTTCGGGGCACACACCCTGCTTGGTTTTTTTTTTCCCCTCTGAAAACGGGTGGAAAACTCCCCATGCTGAGGAGCCTATTCTGGATCAACACATTTAGTAACAAAATGTACCTTTGTATCTAAAAATCTGAGTGTGATGAATATTTAAGGTGGGAGGAAAGAATGATTTTGTCAGTGTGTAAAGCAGTCCCAGAGAGGCTCGAATTCTGCCTGGTTTCTATTAACTCTCCTTCTCTGTAAACACACTGAGTCATTTGCTGCAGGAGAGGTGTGTGAGCACCGGGAGGGAAAGGCACACGGGTGTGAAGAAAAATCCCCACTGCCATGCAAAGGGAGAGAAATGGATTGGCTGGGCAAAGTGCTGCCTCCAGCCTCAGCCCTGGCTCTGCACAGCCAAGCTGAGCTGCAGGTTTGAGCCCAACAAGAGCACACCTTTGAAAGGTCTCCTGCACTGCTAAAGAACGTATGAAGCGTGTCTGTACACACTGACCAACCTCCCACAGGGCAAATTAGAGCCCCAGAGCCACCCAAGGGGAATCTTACATGGGTGAAAATGGGTGTTCCCTGTGGAAAGACATTGAGGTTATTGTGGGAGCATGATGGGCACCCAAGGACCTTGTGAGCCACATGAGCACCATGAAACCTCCAAGCTACAAACAGAATGAGAGGCAGGAGCTGTCTCTGATTTTGCAGCCCTGGCTTGGGGAAGCCTCTGAACTCAGGCAATCATACCAGTACATGCTGAAGTTGAAGGCAGCAAGTTTAACATATCTCAATAGTCTGGCTGTGTATCAGGGCACCAGCAACTTCCATTTGTTGTTCTCCACTGTTTTCCTCTGTACATGCTGAGATCACTCTGTAGTTCAGATCCCCTAGTCCAGCCTTTGGACAGCAGCAGGGCTGGGAAGGTGCAAATTTAAACCTCCCTGAGCTGAGAGTGGGATAACTTTTGGGCTATGTGGAAAGGGAGATTAACCTGGGCAGAGGAGGGTGCTGCAGCCCTCCCTTCCCACTCTGCACCAGTTGGCTTCAGGGTTGCCCAGGGTTGCCCAGGGTAGAACAGGTTTAACAGGATTTGCCCCTTCCATCTCTCCATTACTCCAGGTTTCATATGACAAGGAACACAGTGCTCATATATTCTGCCTGGACCAGTCGTGCTGTTTTGCAAAAGGAGCTCGTTTGCCATCAGCCAGCAGCTGAGAATTTTATCCTAAGTTGCTTTTTCCCTCTTGTCTCTACCATGCAGGTGCCTGGAGCAGCCTTTGAGATGGGCTGCTGGTACCAGGCTGCCATCCAGAGGGGAAAGGCACGGTGCTGGGAGCACCAGGCACTTGCTGAACAAGGCACTAAAGGGACACAGCTCTGCTCAGGAAATCAGAGCCAGGTTTACAGCTGGGGCAAGGGTGGGGTGTGAGAAGGCTCAGATGTTTAAAGTCATTTTCAAGATCCTGCTGGCTTGAAGTGAACAATTGCTCCAGAATCCTTTCTGATGAAAATCCAGATCATGAGCAGCAGCAAAATTTGCAAATGAAAGGAAATAACAATAATTGTTGCACATGACACTTGCACTGCAAGATTTCAAGCGCTGTACCCTCTGGATCTTTTCAGCTCTGCTCTCTCTGATTTGGGGCTAATAACTCATCCTCTGGGCACAAACTTGAGCCTTTCCCTGTGTAGGACTCAAGACCTGACCCTGGACTGTGTCACTCAAGTCTTCCCAGGCAGAGGTGGCCAAAACTGTGAACAGGACACAGAGCAGCTGTTCCCTGCTGTTTGAGCAGGGCCTGTGGGTGACTGCTCCCCAAACTCCCAGACCGTGTCCATCAGTTGCCATGAGTGAATAAGATGGACACACTCCAACAGGACAGACAAACCTACACTTTCCATGCCTGTTAGCCTTTTCCACGTCTGGGCAGGCATTCAGGACCCTGTCAGTGTGTACCTAGGAGTATATGCCAGTGCACCTATTACATATAAATACAGAGCCAGCCTCTTGCTCTCTCTATAAATGCAGTGTGATCAATAACATTTCTAGTGCAGGGGGTGAGCAGTGCCTTGTTAAACTAATAATTGCACAGGAACCAAATCCTTTCTAATAAAATCTTTTAAAACCTTTCTAAAATTTCTACTCCAAGGCCAGTTTTCCTGTGAGACCAGTAATTATTGAGAGTGGAAAGAAAGGAGCATAACTAGCCTCTCTCAGCAGCTGCCCAGTGGACACAAAAATGGGGCTGCACTGAGAAGGTGGCCCCTGTGGAGTCTCCTGATTGAGACACAAACCTGTGACTTGTGCAGTCCATCTCCTTGCAGGGTTTATAATTAAAGCTGTATTGCTGTTTATATTCCAGCAGCATCTGAAAGCCCCACCACAAAAGGTGCAGTGCCAACAGAGAGGCAGCAGCCTTGCTGCAAAGGATTTACAGCCCTGGGAGATAAAGAGTGCAGGGGGAAGGGCTGTGCAGAGGGGTGAGGAAGAAGAAGGACAGTGAGTCCTTCAAGGTTGTATGTTAACAGAAGAAAAAGTCAGGGGCCAAGCAGCTGCCAGTCAGCCTCAGATTTAATCTCCAAGAAACACACATGTGGCTTGACCCAGGCACATCCATGTTGTATTTATGCATGTGATCACCCTGCAGGGCAGCAGTGATACCTCTTAGCTGCAGCTGAGGTTTTTTGGTACCTCTCAGGCATTATCTGGCTGCAGGAATCCCTTAAGTGAAACATATTTAGAGTGGTGGAGTGAGTGAGACACCCTTGCCCCAAGCACAGCTCCAAGGAGGCTGCTCCAGAGCTGGGGAAGGGGCAGGGCAGCTGCTCTGTGCTGCAGCTGCACGACACGGAGGTCCTGTTCCTGGCCAGCAAGGCAAGGAAAATCTGTGAGGTCTTTGCCTGTGGCTGACAGAACCAGAAGATGCTGCCATGGTCTGGGAGCACTGGAGAGGGGGAACCCCCAGGCTGAGGGGGGTGTTGTGCATCTCCTGCAGCAAATCCCATTGCAGCGGGTGCAGTGAGGATCACTCAAAGCCAGAGCAGGCAGAGAAGGGTGCCAGTGCCCACAGCAGCATCCTACCTGCACCCCCTGGGAAGACACCTGTGAATGAGGCACCATCTTCTCTGGCAAGGCTGCTGTTTCCATGAGGCTTTCCATTAGCTGGGGAGCCATCCATCCCAGGCAGCATTAGTGCTACAGGGAAGAAAGGCAGGAATCAGGAAAGTTAGCGAGTCGTGGGCTGTGTTTGGTTAAACACTGTCTCCAGGCTTCAAAACTAATGCATATGGAAGGGGGTGTGATGTGGGGACACTCAGCTTCCTTCCTCCGAGTTAATTAACCTCCCTCACCTCCGTGCTGTTACAGACACAGGCACTTCTGCTGCATATGTCAAGGGCATAATTAGCACAGGCTGAGCAAACCACACACGGGATGGAAATGTGCCTGCAAGATGGACACAAGTGACAGCCAGGCATGGGCAGGGACAGCCAGCCTCGGCACAGTGACCTGGGATGGCAGGCGTAAATCTGAGCTGCTGGACGGAAAGATTAGGGCTGTCCTCTCTCCATTTCCTTCCTCTGCTGTCTGCTGGGAGGCTGCAGCCACCAAAGGGGAGCAGATTTGCTCCTGAGGGGATGAGAAGGGTTAGGAGCAGCTCAGTGATGGAGAAAAGTCTCCCTCAATATACCCTCAGTATTTCCAGCGTCTTGGTTCCCAGAGGGCACAACCTTCCTCCCTCATTCAGATCCTCAGGGAACCCTTCTCCATCACACAGGAGAAAGTCTGCACCCTCCCTGCTCCCTCTGCAGCTTTGCCCAGCCCTCAGCTCCCAGCACCTCTGCAGCCAACACCCTGTCAGTAACCTACATTCCATGTTCCCATCCCTCGGGATACCAACATCTCTGCTGTGCGGAGAATGAACCCCTTTGGCAGGGAAGACTGGGGACACCACTGACAGAGGGAAACTGCCCTGCCTGGGGGCAGGTCTGCAGGGATGGATCCCTGGGGAGGTCCAGCACTGCTCACACTGCTCATTTCATGGGACCATTGCCCCTCACTCCTCAGTCTCAGTGCATCCTTCCATGCCTGTTGATCAATTCCATCCATGCTGGCTCTGGTTCTTCCATCCACTTCATTTATTGCTTCTCCTGATGCACCTCTCCCATAGATTTCAAGCATCCTGGGGTGACCCTGCTCCGTGACTGAAGATCCCCAGGGCCACTGTCCTGCAGATCCCTGTGAGTGGAAGATGTGAGAGGAACAGAATGGAGAAAGCTGATGATTCCCTGCAAGGCCTCCCCTCTTCTGCAGCTCCCAGCTCCTGGCATTGCCTCCTCCCTTCTCCCCAGAACCACAAAACACACATGCAAAACATCCCCAATTTTTAAATGTTGCTGTTTTAGAGAAACTTAGTGCTTGTTCCAGCTGCAGGCACTAAATCATCCCTCTCCCCTGGACGTGTGCTGAGGAAGGGAGGCCAGTGATGAATGGGGCTGTCCGTATTTACACTGGGAGCAGCACAGCTGTGTGAATCTCACTGCGCAACCAGGACTCTGTGCTAACTCGGCATCCCCCCTGCTTCCTCCCCTCCGAGTGACAGTGACTGATTGTCCACTTTTGCAGAGCACTGCCCAGCACAGCCACGGCTCCCAGCACCTCCTGAAAGTGAGGAGGAGGGGGGAACCTAACCCTCGAGTCGTCAGAGTTCCTGCATTTCCTTGGCAAGCCATAATTCCTGTGGTGACTTGGCAAACAAGCAGGCCACAGAAATAAAAGAGAAGTGCTGGAGAATTGGAAGTGGGGGGGGGGAGGAGAAAGGGTAGCCTGGATTTTTCCTGCAAGGAAATGCAGCCAAGATGTTGAGCACCTGTAGCACTTTTCATCCTTTAGACAAATTCTCAAGGTAAATATTTATGTCCTAATGGAGTGTAATCATCCCGCAGTTCTCTGCATAGAGCTCTTGGACTAGGGGTTTAAGAGAGCTTAAATTGTTGGCAAGGCTTAGGCAATGTATGGACAACTCATACAGGCTCCCCACACCTTTTCCTGCTGTTTCTGCCCATGGAAGCTGTGGCTGCCCCATCCCAGGAAGTGTCCAAGGACAGGCTGGACAGGGTTTGGGCACCATGGGATAGTGGAAGGTGTCCCTGCCCATGGCAGGGGGTGGAATGAGATGATCTTTAAGGTCCCTTCCAACCCAAACCATTGTAGGATTCTGGAATTCTGTGTTTCATGCCTGCCTTGATGTACCTGGCTGCTGCCTTCACTTGGTGGTCCAATCTCAGCCCTAAGGAGATAGTTCTTCTAGAAGATCTGGATGCAATCCTGCCACTGAACTTCCCCCTCTTTTAGCAGACCCCAACAGTTACTGACCTTTCCTTTTCCCTCATAACCTGTGTGCCTGTGAACCAGCAGGAAAGTTTCCAGAGATGATCCTGGTCTGTCAGGGGCTCCATTGCATTTACCATGTCTCAGCAGAATGCTTTGCTTCCATCAAATCACCACCTCTGGGAGGAAAAATAGGAGAGTCCCAAATCAGTCAGAACATTTCAGATCATCTCCCCATTCTCCTGCTTTGCTGATGGAGATGTGCTGTGCACCAGCAAGAGCGTTATGGAAAAGGGAACAAGCTCTAGGGCTCACCCCACATGCCTGGAGGGGAAACAAGGGGCTAAAGGAAAGATGTTGAGATATGACCTTCATCCAGGACTTCACACACAATGATTTAACTTAGAGCAGTAGGATGGGTGGCTTCACTGCACAGAGGAGTCCTGGGAGTGTGTCTGAAGAAAGGCACTTGGCCCTGTGCTTTGGAGAGGTGACAGCATGGGAGGCTCTTACCTGCTCTAAGAAGACCCAGGTGAAGAGGAGAAGGTGAATAATCACTGGCTCCATTTGTGCAGGCAGCTCCTGTAGCAGACCAGAGTAAGGGTTACCTCGAGACCCCAGACTTGGCATAGGTCCCCTCGAGGTAGGGTTAAGCCCACAGGTGCCATTCACAGCTGGAGTCATTCCAGTCCAGACCAGTGCAAGCTGAAGATGGGCTAAAATCCAGGGCTCTGCAGTCAGAGATGCAACTCCTCGCCACCATCATGGGCTGAGTGACTTGCTGAAGGGGGAAAAGAAAGAACTGCAAATGGAAAATGGCATTTTCAATATGCTGGAGTGTCTGGGAATGAAGGTAGACTCAGGGAAAGGCAGTGAGAAGAATGGCAGGGAGCTGGGAATGGCTCCTTACCTTATTCCTATGCTGCTCCACTCCACACTCAGATAAAGTGGTCCCTTCTCTCCAGCCTTCTCCTTTCTAGTCACACACTCCGTTGGTTAATTCTCTCCTCGTCGAGATCAGAGATTAGATAGAGCCTGGATTTATAGCTAGTGAAAATAAAAAGAGCTGCTCCTATCAAGGATTCAAATGATTAAATATCCCACCATAGAAATACTTTTAACTTCACTTACAGTACAATTTCACTTACACGCTGATGCAGTTGACAGCGCTAACAAAAGCTGCTTGAGTAATATGGGGCCTGAAGAGAGAGAGAAAGAAGCTGGAGGAATGAGAACAAGGGATAGAGACAGAAATGGAGGGAGAAAGAGAGAAATGGGATTAGATAGTGAGATGTAAAGAGAGGAAAGGAAAGGCAGGAAAAGAGAAGGAAAGAGGAGGTTGGCTCTCTCTGCCTGCAGCATTAAAAGTACAAGAGCTAAACCAATTAAACAATGAAAGGAAAGCAAAGGATTAAATGAAGGGCTATGTAAAACAGCTCCTCTAATCCAGCTCATTTACTGCTCTTTATTCTCCATTTCCCTCTCATGTTGATTCTCAGATTCAACAGCACCAGGCTCGCTGTGCCTCACCCATGCAGGGTCCTGCTGGCACCGTGGAGTGCCCTGTGTGCTCCTCCTCCTCCCCTGCACCCCCAGGGCCACCCGGGCTGGGGGTCAGCAGAGCTGAGTGCTGACAGCACTGGCCTGGGGATGCTCCATGGCAGGAGGAGCCCGTCCCGAGCTGTGGCCTCACCCACGGTTGGACTGCTCCCACTCCGTGGCCAGGGACACCCTCAGCAAAGCCCCCAGAGCTTTTCTGTGAAACGGGGCTGCCCTCCACCATCACTGCCAACAGACCAGGGCAGGGATTGCTGCACTCCAGGGGCTGCTGGAGACCCCGCTGTGGACAAAGACTCTGAGATGCTGTGGTGATCCAAAGGACACAGAGGAGTTTTCAGGGCAGTTTCTGCTCCTTTCTCTTCTCCTCTTTTCCCTCAGTCCCTTCCTTCTCGCAGATGCACAGACACAGGAGCTGTGAGGCTGGGAGCAGACACAGCCCCAGTCACACAGGGCTGGCTTCCAGAGGTTCCAGTTTGGGAAAGAGCATTTCCAGTCCCTCTGCCACAGCTCCTCCATGCCCTGCTGATGCTGGGATCCACCACAGCTGCCCTCTCATGCTGTGTGGGTCAGGGTGTCCCTCATGGGGAGTGGGACTGGGGGCTCAAATGCACCAAACAGGGCATGGATGGGGACAAACATCTCTCATCCACCTTCTCCTTTCCCCCTCTTTCTCCACTTGTCTGATGGCCAAGAATGATTGTTTCTTTTCTGGTTACTTCCTACAGTTCTGATCTCAGCCTCAGGGAGAGCAGAGGGAGCGCAGAGTGAGTCATTTGGGGAGGGATGCTGGGGGAAGTGAGGCTCCCTGGAGGAGGTTATCTGTGCCTGGTCACTGTCTGCAGGGATGCAGTTCTATTTGGAAATTACTTTTTTTCCCCTTCAGCACTCCAGAGCCACAGATCATTTGAATTCACCCTCTCCTTTCCTTTCAGGAGACAGAAAGGCCCCAGCCATACTTGAAATGAGACAGATGCTTATGGAATTGTGGTTTTAAAAGCATTTTTCAGTTCAGTTCTCTCCTTTTCTACACACAGCAGTCCAATGTGAGCTGACTAATAAATGCATTATCTTTTTTTTTTTTTTCTTTCCTAGGAGGGTTTGATATGGCAGCTCCATAGATCAGCTTGGTCTCCAGGGATATTTCTGCCCTAAACAAAATGGAAATTGTCTGCCCCCTCACAAGCCCTCAGTGACTCATACAATAAAGAGAACCCATAAATATTTGGGTAATTACAATCCGTTCACCTAAATTCCATAAAAGGCAGAGCACTTTCTTACTGGGTCCTTAAACGGCTCTCGTGTGTTGCTGTTCACAGTCCTGGGTTGCCATGAGCACCTGATTCCCTCTAAACAGCCAAGCTCCAGTGGTCTCTTCCCAGGCAGCAAAGGCTGGGAATGTTACACGGCAAAAGGCTGAAAAGCTGGGTGATGAATGATCAGTTCGATCATGGAATCCCAGAGTGGTTTGGGTTGGGAGGGACCTCAAGCCCATCCCAACCCATCCCACCCCTGCCATGGGCAGGGACACCTCCCACTGTCCCAGGCTGCTCCAAGCCCCGTCCAGCCTGGCCTTGGGCACGGCCAGGGATCCAGGGGCAGCCACAGCTGCTCGGGGCACCCTGTGCCAGGGCCTGCCCCCCCTCCCAGGGAACAATTCCTGCCCAATATCCCACCCAAACCCCCTCCCTGTCAGTGGGAAGCCTTTCCCCCTTGTCCTGTCACCCCATGCCCTTGTAAATAGTCCCTCCCCATGCTTCTTGAGGGCTCCCTTAGGTCCTGGAAGACACAATATTGCTTTATTTATTTAATATACAGTTCACACAGAGCAGGTGCCTTTTGTCTTATGCCCCACTGTGAGTCACCAAGACCCCTCTGTGGCCAGCTCCTGGAGCTGGAGATCAGAGGATCCCTGCCCCTGGAGCCAGGCTTGGCTGGAATCTGCTGGAGCCAGGCCCTCCAGTGCAGTGACAGCCCTGGAGATTAATGCATTTTATAATGATATTATTACTGCGTTGGTGTTAATATTTTACTGCTTGTTGTCACCACTCTGCGAGGCAGATCCAGCTGCACATATATCTGATCTGGATGGTCTGCAGCCCTTTGTACCTTCCCTGGGATGCTCACACCAGGCTCATGCTACAGCTATTTGCTAAAAATTACCAGAGAGACCAAAATGGGGAACATGTATTTCAAAAGGAATGGTTCAGTGAAGGTTTGGGCTGCTTTATTTCCTCCCCTCCCTCCCTCCCTGCCTCCTCAGGGAGGACGACAGAACAAGAACCCTTTCAAAAAGCCCTCCTTGAAATCAGGATGTCTGGAGCCCCCCTGGCTGCACTCCCCAGCCCTCTGCCCCTTCCCCAGGGCTCATCTCTACCCTTTGATGACCTCTTGCAGCACAGCCACGGTGACAGGATGGTCACAGGTTCACTTTGCCCAACCCATGGCAGTCACAGAGACACAGAGTGGATTTGCACCAAGTGTTTTACTTTCTTGACTCTCCATGATCCCCCAAAGAGCTCCTCTGTGAGAACACCAGGCACCCTGGGCTGGCTGGGAGCATCTGGAAAGCAGCAGAGCCACTGCTCCTGCCAGAGGGAGGGATGGAGAGGGCTGCAGGAATGGTTTGGGCTGTGCCAGAGGGAAACTCTCAGAGGAGCTGGTGACTGGCAACCCCAGCGTGGCAATGAAGAGCTGTTAAGCTTTTTTTCCCATCAAGGGCAGCCTCCTGTCTCCAGGAGAGAGTAACCCAACCCAGCCCAGCTCCCTCCAGAAAAGGTCTGAGCACTCCTAGAGCCTGGCATCAGACTGTCAGTCACAAACTTTTTATAACAAAGTGTTTCATCAAATGCTTGATTTTCTCTTTTTTATTTTTGTCCCCACTTCCCTTTGCCTCCTACTACTTAGGATTTTTTTCTTTCCTTGCTCTGGGTGATGGTGCTTCTAATCAGCACTTTCCATGTCTAATTGCCTCATTGTGAGCTTCTCCCTGAACCTGTCAGACACCAGCTCACACTTCTTGCCTTAGTTGTCACAAGAAAAATTGTTCTTTTAAATGTGTCTGGGAGAGACTCAAGGACATGGAATGCTCCAGGGAGAGAGGAGGATGGAGGAGTGACTAACTGCAGTTACTCAGTGCATGGGATTTCTAAAAGCTGCCCCTCCCCAGCTTACCTGGAGATACACAAATGCAGCAAAAAGACAATTCTCTGTCTCAAAGACATCACAGTCCAAAGTCTGTTGACACTGAAAAGTCCCTGCGGAAGTTGTGCCTGCTGTGATTACAGCAGAGGATGAGTGGATTACTCAGTGAAACAAACCATCCATGGCAGGAGGGATTATTTTGCATGTCAGAGGGAGATCTGGGGACTTTAAATACTAATACTCCATTAATGATTAATGTATCTCTTGCATACAAACCAGCTTGATGACCTATTCCCTCCCTGCCTCAATCACAAGTAGAGAAAAAAGTTTGGTTTTGCTGCACCAGGTTTGCATTCATGTGAGAAATTCCTGTCCTGTTCACAGGGCTCTGAATCCTACCTCCCCCAATCAAGTCCTCTGTTATCCACCTAAATTAGATTATTTGTGGAGCAGGTTGATGCTCACCCCTGGTGATAGCAGAGCAGTCTTTCAGGCCGAGGTATTTGTGGTTGTCATCTCCTGATAAGAAGATAACAGTGTTCTGCCAGTGACACACGAGCTTTGGAGCTGGCAGATCTGCCTCGCAAGGGCTGCCTGAGAGATGGAGGGGGGTGACACGCTTGTGCAGCTCAGCTCAGAGCTCCCTTGCCAAGATAAATGATGACCTTGGTCTCACCTCCACCTGCTCTCTCTCAGATTAAGCAGGTGACAAAGCTGATGTCACATCTCCAGGTTTTGCCTGAAGTAATGTGGATGGTTCCACTTCATGGCAGTTATATGATAATGGTGACACATTGGTCTTGTCCTTTACGTTTACTCCCACAGGATTCTCTCCTGGAGCCGCTTCTGCCCGTGGTCCCGCTCACCTCCCCAAGAATTAGTCAGGGGGTGGAGCTCTATTCCCAATAAACAACATCTTAATGCATTTGTGCCTTGCTTACAGGTGAAGAAATCACAGCAGTTTCCTTCTCCAGCTTTCTCTTCCTGTTGTGGAGGATTTTTTGGGGTGGGGCTCAGAGAGACCCAATGGCAGTGGCATTTTCAGAGCCTGCTCTTGGGAATATTGGCAGGAGAAGGTGTCCAGGAGCTCTCAGTGGCATTGCTCTGTTCCTGTTGTCTCTCTCTTGGGGCAGATTTTAAGAAGTTTCCCCAAGTTCTCCTCTACCTGCTCAGGATTCTGTGACTTTATGACCCCTGCAGAGGTGGGAGAGCTGGCTGCTGACAGGTGAGGTGGTTACAGAGCAGCTCTGACCTCCTGGGGAGGCACAAGCACAGAGATATTTAGCAGGGCACAATCAGAGGGCGAAGTAGAGAGGGGGAGAGATTGCCTGGGGGCCATGGGAAGTGACACACCTGTCAGAAACCGAGGGTAACGTGCACATTTAGGTGTAAAAATATTCCTTCAATCAAGGCAAGATCTGCGACTCACAAGGACAAAGCTAAGGCAGTGTCTTCTCCTTGTCTCAGAAAATTAATTCAGAATAAAAAGTGTGGAGGATTCAAGAGCAGGAGGGAAGGAAGGAAAGAGCTCAAGCAGTGCCTGTGCATTGTCCCAGGTCCTTGCCCCTTGTCTCTGCATCCCACTGGGGACACGGGATAGATGTTTTTTCCAGCAGCAAAACTTCTGCTTCACGCCCTAACACACAGTTAAAGCCCCAGAAGCTGATGAGAGCCTCAAAAGTGGTTTTACCTTTCAATCACCTCCTGCCCTGATGCCCAGCTCCCTGCCCAGGAGGGCACCCAGCAGCATCCAGCCCCATCCTCAGCCCCACAGCTCCTGGGAGCAGTCAGGGTCACCCCAGGGGGACACCTTTGCCCGGCTCCTGCCACGCTCCACCAGATTCATGTGAAGTAAAACAGAGCTGAGTTTGGCTTTTTTTTTTTTTTCTGATTATGCCAATAATTCTTTTGCTGCACTTTCCAAATCCCTCGCTGCCTGCGCGTGGGATACAAATGACTCCACCTATGCATTTCATGGCATTTGTGAATCATTAGGCCTCACTTAAGAGGGTTTACATCACTCTGTGCTCATCTTTCTCCTCCTAGCCTAATTCTGGGCTTTGGCCAAATAGCATTCAGGCTTCACTTCCATCCCTTTACCTTCAGTTCTTTATGTATTATTGAATTATTCAGGCATTTTCCATCGGGATGAATTGGAAATACACAATGGAAAATGCAGTTTCTCAAAGGAAAAATTTACATTTGCTGGAGTTGGTTTGTTTATTTGGAAAAATCAACATGCAATATAAACTTTCAGCCAGAAAAGAGACTGATTAAAAACAGAACCATGGCTCAAATATTTCAATTTTCTAAATGCTTTGGTTGAAAGCAGTCAAACAAAATAATGAACTTATTTTAGTTATGACACACCAAACACTGCCTCATAAAAATGGGGAGCTGGACACCTCTTCTCCAGCTAAGATCTCTGGAGAGGAATTCCTCTGGTACTTGTGATTCACAGTGTACCAGGCTCATTGCAGCACTCCAGGATATTTTTTTTTTGAAGATTCTTTGGAATTCTGTTATCCCTATTTTTGCAGCAAGCTGGGATTCTACAACTCCAGCAAGGAATGCATCACTAAAGACAAAACAGATGTTTAATACTGAACTGTTCTGAAAAATTTCAGGGACATTCAGGAAATCAATCCAGTATATTTAATTTCTTTTGGTGCTGTTTGGGTTTGGGTTTTTCTTTCCTTTAATTTTTAAGAAGTGGAAGTAGTTGCAATGGAAATATTAAAATTTCAGTGTTTTTTCACTTTGCAGCCTTTTTTTTTTAGATTTCCTCATCTATAATAAATGTCTAATTAAAGTTTTTACTGCAAGCTAGGAAAAAACCTGGGCTAGAAATCTCAAATGGAGCTCTGGGCTGCTTTTTATGATGACAGAAAATGAAGACCCAGCAAAAAGAAGAATTGGAGAGAGACTCTTTTCCCACATGTTGGTCATGGTGGGCTCACAACAATGAATTTAAGGGGAATTTTGGGCAGGTACAAAGCAGGAACCATCACTGTTGAGGCTGAGAACAGAAGCATCACGAGGACAGTCCTGCCTAGAGCAGAGCAGCAGGAAACTTGAGCTGTGCCCAGGCTCCATCTCCACGGAGGTTTTGGCATTTCCATCACCACTCTGGTTTTGGGATAAAAGCCTGGCCCACTCCAGCGGTTCCTGGGGCACAGCTGCATTTTTAAGATGTGCCTGGCAAAATGCACCTCATGACCCCAGGGGAACCCTGGACATTGTGATCATCCCCACCTGGTCCCTTCTGTATCCCACACATCCCTCTTCCCACCCTGGGAACTGATAAATGCAAAAGGCTCCTGTAGCCTCTGTGCTTTTGGGGGATTTTATCACCAGTAGGATTCATATTGATTTTGAACTGCTCTTGTTTGCCTGAACTCCAGAGCTGGCAGACTCTGGACATCATTTCAATCTCTTCAGCACTCCCAGGTGTAGGGCGCCCTCTTTTTATTTTTAAGGCATGTAATAAAGAACAAAATTAATTCCATGTCTGATTTATGCCCAAAGCCACCATTCTTTGTTCTTCCAGCTGAGATTTGATTGGATTTCATTAGTTGCTTTCCCATAGAGGCAGATAATTTTCTTCAGGTTTAAGTTGGAGTGTTTCTGGATTTGTCTGGGGTTTGGGGTTATTTTGTTATTATTGTTAAATAGCTGAGAAATAAATCCTAATATTTATCTGTATGAAGCCTTTCAAACAAAAATAAAGAACACACCTTTTTAAAGTCAAAAGCACAAAAGTTTTGCATAGATAAATCTGTCCAATAACTCTTTCCTTTTGCTATTTATTGACTCTCCTGTGTCATTAAAAGGTATTGTCATGAGATGCTTTTGGCACATTTATAACAGACCCAGCAAATGATTTACTCACCCCATCTTGCAGACCTGCATTTTCTAACAATTCCAGCTTAGCAGCTTTCGCCTAAAATAAAATAAAAACAGAGTGGACATGCCTAGATGGGCTGGCAAATTCCCTTCCTGCCTGATGCTTCCAGAAGGAAATAAAATATTCCTCCCTGATCTGTTGATCGCACCTTTGAGAACAGATTGGCTTAAGGATATGGCTGGGGTTGGCAAGGGCAGGTTCTGGGAGGAGAGATAACAGGGACTGTAACAACACACGCCGGGTTATCAGAGCTGAGCCTGAGCCCAGCCGGCACTGAAATCTGACTCCAGAGTGAGCCCTCACTGCTCTTGACCACTTAAAAGGAGTCTGAGTGTGACCCTGTCGAGATGAGAGGAGAGGAGAGGA
>VXAC01006836.1:1209343-1256178 GCA_013399225.1 Rhipidura dahli | reverse complement strand
AGAGGAGAGGAGAGGAGAGGAGAGGAGAGGAGAGGAGAGGAGCTGGGGAAATGACTAGAGGATAATTAAGTTGATGGGGGAAAAGCATCATAAGGTGATAACAGAACTGAGTTTAACTCAGACTTAAATGCTCTTCTACATTACAAGACCAACCTGTCCTTGATGTTCTCCTGGGCTCCACCAGCCAGAGAAAAGATTTTTATCGTGCTTTAAGGAGCCCAAAGCAGTGTGTGCCCAGCTGGTAAATCTCAACCTGCAAACAGCTACTGCCAGAGCCCAGGCCAGCTTCCACCCTGCGAATGCAGGAAGGAATTTCATAGAAATCCACAACTTCTTAAAGTTCTTAGACCACAGCTTGCAACTAATTATAGAAATAAATAACTAGTGACTGGAGCCATCTGTTCTTTCTTTGGCAGTGTCTTTCTTCTTCAGGAAATTAGCACACCTGCAACCTCTGTGTCTTTCTGGGGATGGGTCTCTTTGCCCTCTAAACCACAGACGAATTGCTGGAGCACGGGCAACCCTCTGGAGATGCTGCTGCTCATCCTCCTTCTCCTCACCCCCAGGGAAAATAATTAATATGCTCAATTGACTTTCATTAGTTACTCAGGCTGAGGGGAAGCAGGGATGAGGAGGTGCAGTAGTAAATAGATATTTATCACCACAGTTTGAACCTCGTTATCAGTGCAGAGCTTGGAGGGTTCAGCTCCCCCAGCCAGGTGCATCCTCCCTGGCAGAGCAGGAGTCAGAAGGTGTGGGATAGACATCACCCAAATACAGACAATTTAACACGAGGTTTCCCAAGTCTCCAGAGGAGGTTAAATCAGGGCATAATGTGGGAAATTCTATTTTCTCTCTCTTGTTTCTCCCTGCTCTCATATTTCCCTTGGTTTAATCTTTGGCATTGAGGTGTTCTGTACAACTACGATCATGGGAATGAATTTTAAAAGGATTATTAATTTTGCTCTTTTTTTTTTTTCAGTTTGACTTTTAGCTTAAGTCAAAAATATTTCAGGTCTTTAGAGCCATAATTAGACATATTGTCCTTAGCCAAATGCCAGATAATTTGTACGCACTTGAGGTAAATCTTTTGCTGGAAAGGTAGGCAAATATTGAAATATGTAATGAAAATGAAAGGAAGCATGAATAAAAAAACTCCACACACAACTATTTTAAATCTTTTAAATTACTTTCCCTTCTCCTTCTCATTAGTAAATATTTTAGTTATTCTTGCCCTGAACAAATCCTCCTTTCAGGGCTTCTGTGTATCTTTCTCTCTCATTAACATTTTTTCTTTTTTTTTTTTTTTTAAGTAAGTCATAAAGACCTGGTTAATTTTAAAGTTCACATCTTTCACACTCTGCAGATGCAGGGACCAGAGAAAGAGAGAGAAGTAGCAGCGTTGTTAATTCATTCTGGGCAGGGATGTTTTTTCTTCCTACCTTTAGATGAGAAGGAGTTTGCTTTTGGCTGAAAACATTCAAAGTAAGTGCAGCACTTTGGGAAATAGCACATAAAGGGACTTTCGAGGGAGGGAGAAATGAAAAGGATGGAAAAGTCGAACAGTGACAGAGGTAGTCAGAGAATTTACAAATTATTTTCTCTGACAATGTAGACAGCTCCAGGAGGCTGCCTTCTCTTTCAGGATAAAGTCACTTGTCATTCCGTTAGGGAAAGACAAGAGATGTGTCAGGAGTTATTTGAAATGTAAAGTATTGGTTTTAGCTTCTTTCTTGCTCATTATTGTAGTAGCAAAGTGCTCTCTCTGTGCTGATGGAGAGCTGAGATTGCAGCAGGGAAGGAGGGCTGCAGGACCAAGGGGGCTCAGAAATTACCAGAATTGGCATAGATCATGGAGAAAAAAGGATTTGGGGACCCACAGGATTGAAGATATGGGGCAAAAGAGTAGGTTCATACCAGGATTGGGGGAAATGGGGATCATGGATAGCTCTGTAATGCTGATCAGCTCAAGCAAGACTGCAGGGAAGGGGGGCATCCCAGCATCAGGGACCCCCTAAGGACACGGGGCTGCATACACCAGGACACCAGGAGATGCTCAGGTGAAGGGGAGCACTGACTATTTGTCTGTACAGAGCTCCCTTCTGTCCAAGTCCTCTCTGCCTCCTCCCCCAGCCTTTAGTGCTCTGCCTGTGTTAAACAGGAATATTCTTCCCAGAAAACTCCCGGGTGAACTTTCTCCACTCTGCACCACTCCTGCTTGGAAGCATCACATGAATGCAAAGTGCAGCACAGACACAGAGCAGCACTGCTCTGTACAGAAGGATCTTTCTTCCCACATTCCCTGACCATTTCAGACTAACCCAACTATCCAAATAAAAAATCCCCACATTCTTTCTCTGGGCACGTCAGATACTCCACCTTCTTGTCTCCAATCTACTCTCCCTTGATCCCACTGCAAAGGAAGTTTCAAAGCAACTTTCTATTCAGTGCTGCAAACCCTGGCTGCTGAGGGACTCTGGAGTCAATGGCACGAGAAACTCCAGGCCCTGGAAAAGTTGCTTTGTGGAGAACACACTCCCTGCTAGTCCGTGGAGTGCTCTGCTGTTCTCAGCTATCCCAGCTTTCCCTCTCTGGCCTCTCCCTGAAATGGCTGCAGATAGCAAGAGCACACCGGTGGCAGATAAGCATCTGGTAACCCATGGCAACCAAGTTCCTGTAGAAAATGGCCTTCTGATAATTTCCTAAATGAACAGGCCTTTTTTGTCTTGTTGGAAATGGGGGAGAAAAGAGGATAAGAGGATGGAAAAAGGCACCAGGGGCGTTTGTGTGGACAGGTGCCACAGGCATCCCTGGGTGCTGCAGGATCAGACAATTTGCTCACCTGGGTGCACCTTTCTCTTTCCAGCCCTCACAGGATCTGGGGCTTTGGATGTCCCACCAGCAATTTCTTCCAGATCTCTCCATAAGCGGCTAAAGCTGCAGTGAGGGGCTGAGAGGGACGGATGAGCTCAGGCAGAGGCACAGACAGGGCAGCAGACAGGGAGCCGGGTGCTTGTGCAAGTCGCTGTTACAGGATGAGGCTGATTATATTCCATTCTGGATTTGATTAGATTGCATAAGTAGACAGACCAGCAGAAATGAGCTGCCTGGGAGAGCAGGACATTTAACGAAAGGTCAGACAAAATTGCCCTGGAAACTGGTAGGTAGAGAGAAGTGTGGAGATGGAGGTGGAGCTGTGAGGGCTGGCTAATGGTGGAGACACGGGAACAGAGCTTAATTGCTGGAATTTCTGAGAGTTTGTACAAGCCTCGCCTCAGAGGTGCCCTACATAAACTCACCTGCACTGCAGCCCTCACACTGCAGTGCTCCCCTTCCACAAATCCCCAGGGCACAGCCACCAGCACTGCCCACCCCCTGCATGGCCAGCAACATCCCCTGGGGACCACCCCTTCCTGTGTCCAGCTGAGCTGACCACAGAATGAGGACAACAGGATATTCCACTCCTGCCCTCCGCTGCTGGGATGGCCAATCCAGTGAACGGCCATCACCAAAGGGAAATATTTTCCCTGTTAACCAAACCAAAACTGTGGGGGATGTGACACTCAGACTGTGTTGACAGCATCTGTATTATTTTTAATATATATTTTTTCCCCTTCTAAATTAACTTTTCCATAAATATATTTTTTCAGCAGCCCAAATAATTGGATTTTTCTTTGCTAAAAGAAGGGAACATAAATTACTCCTGTTGGGTGCAGATTAGGTTATGGGATTTCTTTTCTTCTGTCACCGTCAATGCCCCAATGTCAGAGAGCTTTAATATTTAATGCATTCCTAATTAGTCTCCATTGGCCCAGGGCACTTAACAAAACCTGACACCAACCATCGAGTCAAGTTCATTTAGAGAGCACAATTACCCAACCATCATTTCCATAGTGCAGCTGGATTAGCCATGAAATTCCCTTCCCAACCCCCAGCCTTACTCCCACCTTCCCTCAGTTGCAAGTTAATTATGGAAAAAAAAAAAAAAAAGAAAAGAAAAAGGAAAAGAAAAAGAATAAAAAAGACAAGATTTGATTCCAGTGACAGAAGATACAAATTATCTCATTTGGTCAGGGCAATGACATTTCCAAGATTCCTTTAATCCCTAGGAAGCTCTGCTGCATTGAGCGACATTTACCGAAGGATGTTGCTGCTTGTGGCACTCCTGCTGCTTTGCATGCTCCAAAGATCTGGATTTCATGTTTCCCATGATCACCTGGGAAAGAAGAGGGGGGAAAACCTATCTGGAAATATATATCACTTTAAATAATACTTATTTTCCCAGAGAGACTTGGCTTGTCTTGAGAGACTCAAGAGGCAGGAAGGGGCACGGGCTGGGAGAGCTGGAGGGGGAGAGATGATGATGGCAGAGGCAGCAAAAATGACCTGGGGATGAAGGGAGAGCTCAGTTTTACTGCACTCAGCCCAAACACAGAATATCCAGGCTCTCCAGCTTTTGGGAGCTGCCCCTGGTGTCACCCAGGTGTAGCTCCTGATAAACCCGAGCCAGACAAGCTCTGAAGAGCTGCCTGGAATCTCCGACCTTTCGCTGCTGGCTCAGGGGACACACAAATGCAAAGTTCAGCTGCACAAGTTCCCATCTCGAGAAAGACTTTGGCTCTTTGGCACAAGGATCCCTGAGTATAACTGAGCTGGGTAAAAAAAAAAAAAAAAAGAAGAAAAGAAATGTCCCTGGATTTCACCACTCTGGAGCACAATAATAACCCAAACTCCTCCAGTGCCAGCAGGAATGACTCTGTCTGGCAGACTTGGGCTAAACATTATCATTTAAGTGGCCAAATGTTATGAACTGACCCTTTTTAGGATGTCAGTAACACTGAAACCAAACTGCTTTGTGGGGATGTATTGGCTTGACCTTCATTTTCAAAGGATAACCACAGGAGCTTCTCACAGACAATATCAACAATTACAGAAAAAGATAAAATCTGTAAAATCTGTCACCCCATGAATAATTCCAATTACAATCACAAATGTTCGCAAAATGTGATTGTGTGCAAAATGTATGTTGCATACTGGAGAATAATTTAATTTGAGACCTTAAAAATGGTCAGTTAAAAATATATAGGTTATATGAATTAATTAATACTGACTACCAGTTTCCTCCTCATACTTTCCACAGTGGTCATCGAGGATGAAATTTGCCAAAAATACTTTGCTAAATAAAGAGACACAGGTTTCACCATGCCAAACTTTTCATTTCTCAGTTAATTGCAGCATTTGCAACCAAGCCTACACTCACAAATCACACAGTGCTGTTGCTCTTTCTGTGTTGGTGGCCTGAAACTGCAATTGGTGCAATTGGAAATGTTTGATCCAAACTCATCAATTGCAATGGAAATTTCTTCTCACCAGTACCATGGAAATACTTTTTCTTTTCCCCAAGAAGAATCACCCAGCCCTGCTATCTGTCTGTATCTGTTCAATATTCAAGAAATAAATCCCTCCACAGCTTCTAAAACTTCTTAAACTGAGCATTAAGGAAGCCTGTTCCAGGAAATGATGATATTTCTCTTCACTGAGTGAGAAATAACCACTTGTTGGTCCTGTGAACTCATTTTCATCCTCCTCGTGCAAAGAGGCAGCAACTGCAGGGTTAATCTGGAATATTAACTTGTTAGATTGTTGATCTGCCCTGGGGCCATCAGGAGCTTAAATAGCCAACAGTTAATTAAAAATAAACTGACACTTTACTTTACGGATAGTTTTAATAACCATTTATAAATGTTACATTAAAAATTCATGTACTGTTATCAACTCCTGCGAAGGATTTACAGCACAATGGAGGTGTCATGAATGTTTTATAGCTTCTGTGGAAAACCTCTTCCTGAACAGACATTTTCTGAGGTCTGTGTGTCTTTCCAGGGCTGCAGCAAACACCCAACACAACAGCAGCACAGGAAACAGAAGGAGATTCCCGAGATGCCAGGGCATGAGTTTAGACTTTGCTCTGTAGCCTACATGGCCAACACAGGAGAGGCATCAAATACCTCAAGGAAGTGTTAAAAACTCCTCCTGATTTCTGCTCTGAAGCAGCCCATCCATCCATGGGCTTTAGGAACAGCCACACAGAGCTTCCAGCATGGACTGGATCCGTTTTCTCAGTCAGAACCCCCAGGAGGGTCACCATAAACAGTCAGGAGCCTCCAAAAGTGCAGAAAATCTGATTACTACCTAGAGCAGGGAAAAGAACCTGATGCTGCAAGGTTCCTTCATCAGCCTCTCCAAACTCACACACACAAGCAAACACCCTCCCAGACACAAACACCTTGGCCCTGTGCATGGGTATAAGCTGCTCTCAGGTATTTTTCACTCCTGTTTGCAGCTGAGGAGAGGCAGCAAAGCTGTTGTGCTTGGAATAGGAACTCTTTGACCTGGAAAGCACTCAGAGATTCATGCTGTGGAGTCAAGGCTCGTGGCTCTTCCCTTCCTGCCTGCCTGGGGTTGCAATGTGTGATGGTACCTTCCCTCCCCATCTGCCAGGAGGGATGATAATCCCTCCCTGTCACAGTGGGCTTGGACAGATAAACCCATTAATGAGGGGGAGGTGGCACGACACCACAATGAGAACTGAGATTATTATGGATAAATTGGTCCTACTGCCATAGTCAGCTACCTCAAAATGAGTTTCCCTTGACAACATTGCTGCCCCTTTTGTTTTAAAAACACACCAACATTTCCATGATTGAAGCTGGCTGGCTGGAAAACAGATCCAAGCTCGTGGTTACCTGCTTGTCTGTGTTGCTTCTCTCTCACTCTCAAAGTGATATTGAGATGCTGAGTGAGGTAAGGAGGAGATGTGGCTTCCAAGACCCTGAGAGGCACTGAGGCTCAGCAGTGATTACATCCACAAGGTGAGGGCCTGCCCACCTCCCTTGTGCTTCACACCAGCCATGCAAACACAGGCACTCGCTGTGCAGGCGCTGATGGAGAACAACCTTCAGCCTCCTCAGCCAGCCACCAATCAAACTGGCATTAACCTTGCTTGCTTTTGCCTTGCCTTTTATTTTTTTCTCCTGTTTTGCTGTGTTTTAGGGGAAAGCTTCTCTGAGTGTTTGCTTCTCTGGCATAAAAAAGGTTAAAAATTAATGAAAAATACTTGGTGTCAGGCAGGTGCCAAGCTCTAATTAGGGTAATTGATAATACAATGTTCGAAGGCAGCAGAAGCCCTCAGGCTGCCATGCAAACACCCCTGAGGAGCAGATAAAGATGAAGCAGGCATTTGTCCAGGTTCATTTCATCAAATTTGCACCCTTAAAAGCAGCCAAACCAAGGCTGGATTTTATCCTCCTGCCTACAGCTGAGGTAGGTTCCTGGCAGGATCTTCCAGGCACCCGCTTCTCCTCTTGCTCCCTCTCCAGCACCAGGGAGGGTGAGGGCAGCATGCTCAGAGAGCAAAGTTACACAAATGTGAAACCTCCTGGGACTGCAGGAGCTTCTTCTGGCCCTGCAACCTGTCCCCTGGGGCAGCCTCTGGGTTGGCCTGGCCCTCCTGTCCAGCTGCCCAGGCACTGCCAGCCCAGCGTGCCCAGTGCTCCCCAGGCTCCACTGCCAGAACCAAGGGGGTGAGAAAATGTGAGCTGATTTTAGTGGGTGGCAGGCACAGAGATCCTTCTCCTCTTTTCCCTCCAGTGATGACAGTTTTGTTCTTATGGAGTTGTGAGGTTCACTAAATATAGTGAAGGGCTGTTTCTGCAGGGACTTCAAAAAGCTTGTTTCATTCGCTGGTCCCTTTCATCCTTTGTTGTCCCTGGTTATGTTGGGCTCCCAGCTGCTGCCCTGCCTTATCTGCTCACATTTCTGCTGGGGACTCAGAGGCAGCACAGCCAAAACCCACATGCAATGCCCAGTCTGAAAACTGCAGCTCTCCAGCTCACACAAACTAACAAAGGCTCAGAGGGGCTTCACACACAGAGAGACACACAGGGACACACAGGGGCACACACAGACACACAGGGATACACAGGGACACACAGGGACACACACAGACACACAGGGACACACAGAGACACACAGAGACACACAGGGACACACAGGGACACACAGAGACACACAGGGACACACAGGGACACACAGGGACACACAGAGACACACAGGGACACACAGAGACACACAGAGACACACACAGACACACAGAGACACACAGAGACACACAGCGACACACAGGGACACACAGGGACACACAGAGACACACAGGGACACACAGAGACACACAGGGACACATGGAGACACACACAGACACACACAGGGACACACACAGGGACACACACAGAGACACACAGGGACACACAGGGACACAGAGCCTATGGATGCCACCACCACCTGTTCCTAAAGAGTTCCACCTGCTGCTACAGGAGGATGATGTTTCTGTGGGTATTCAGAGGATGCACATCCCATGCAATCCCACTTCCAGTTGCTTGTGGCCACACTGACCAGCACTCAGAGGTTTTTTTGCGGGACACTGAGCACTAAGTACCTGTCTCTGCATCCCCTCCCACCACGCTGCAGGCACCTGCTCTCTGCAAGTCCCAGTTCCAGCCTGCCTGCATGGGAATTGTGGCTTTTGGCACTGCCTGTCCTTGCAGAGGCCACATCACCCCCTGCAACACCCATGCACTCACTGCTGTGAACATCTCTCCCACACCCCACCCCCTCCATTTCTTCAGGAGCACAGAAAAAAAGTTTAAAAGGGGAAAAAAAAATACATAGCTTTGGGCTGAAACTGGGCTGGGACATCCCATCCCATCCCATCCCATCCCATCCCATCCCTCTCCAGGGTTATCCCCAGCTCTGTAGGCAGTGCCAGCAGCTCCTGGCAATTTCCACAGCATCCTGTTCTTGCTCTGGCTGTGCTGCAGCAGCTGCTGTGAGCCAGGAAAAAGGGGCATTTTGTGGATCCTATTTGTAATTTTATACCAGATCCTGAGAAACTTGATGCCTGCACTTCTGCCATCGAACAAGGACTTGGGAGAAACCTCTACCCAAGCACAGATTCAAGGCTTTCCTGCCCAGAAAAAGCACACACTGCAGCATTCCCAGCTCCTACCTGGGCCAATTTGCTCCTTGTATTACTGCCGCGGGAGGATCGTTGCCATGTGTTCACTCACCCATATCTCCCTGCAGCATTTTTAATCTAATCCTCTGTGTAACTGCAAGGTGAGGGTCATTTAGAGCTATTTTTCATAAAAACTGTATCCCAGTCCAAATAATAATAATGCAGAAAGAAAAAAAAAAAAAATAGAACCAGAGAAGTTGTTGGAGAGGAGAAAACAGGCCTGGATTAAGCTCAGAGACTTGTCTCCCTCTGCCGGCTCCCAGGCAAGGCAGACAGGAGTCAAACTCCTTTTTCAGGAGAAAAACAGCACTAAGCACACTGTCACACCATCCTTTTTTTTTTTTTTCTTTTTCTGCACTTTATTAATGCACACACCTCTGAAAGAAACAGGGACAATCTGAAGAGGTTTTATGAAACGTGTATCCAGTTCATTATTGCAAGTTAGGAATCAGCACTGCAATATTCCTACCTGTGTTCTCCTGCTCTTTTTCTCCAAGGTAAGATTGCTTCCTGCTGAGTATTTTCCTAGTAATCCTCCTGATCTCATTTTCAAAGCTCCAGCTCTAGATTTCCCTCTGATATAATTTATCTGCCCTTGCCCTCAGCTTTCCTGCAGACCCACTCCAGCACAGTGTGCAGCATCACTGCTGTGCTCCCCTCCAAATCCCTCACCCAGCCTCGCAGGGAAAGGGATTTCCCTGCCCAGGAACGACGGGAAGGCTCTGCCAAGCTTTCCTGCAGGACTTTTGGTGTGGGAGGAAGGGAAGGAGAGGCAAAGAGCAGCCATATGCATGGATCTGATTTCAGGATGGAACCTTGGAGGCATTGGCACCACCTCTCCCTGCAATGTATCATTCCCAAATGAATTCTCTGCCTTGTACACTGAACATGTGGGAGGGAGTGAGGGAAGAATCAAAATCTCTTAACCAAAAATTTTCGTGAGATGGGTTTAAAACTCTGGATTTAGCCACAGTTTCCATCAGGGTCTGAGACAAGCCACAATTATTATCCCTGTCCTCGTGACTTTTTTGGGTTATTTTCCATAAAAACAATATTTCAGTCCAAATAATAATCATTCAGAAGGGGAAAAAAAAAAAAAAGAAAACCCAGAGAACTTGTTAGAGAGGAGAAAACAGGCTGCATTATACTGCTAATATTTATATGTACAGAACAAGCACAGGTTTGGGGTTCTTTGGTACAAAACTTGGCTGAACTGTGTGGATCTTCAACATTTTCTAACTTTCTCTCTGCTTGATAATCTGCCTCTTGAAATCTGTAAGAAAGATAGTCTACAATGAAATGAAATTTCTAAGAATGTTCCCTGAGTCCTGTGATCATCTGTATTGCAAACAATTAGGCTCTTTCAGTGCCTTGACTCTCCAGAAATTACTCTTCCTACTTCTTTCTTTTGGTTGAAATGTTAAAGGAAATCAATGCTGTTAAGAAAAAGACATCATAATTTGCAGGGGGAAGGGCAAACATGGTCATTTTTAGCCATCATGAAAACAAAAATTGCTATCCCCAGCTTGTGATGAAGTTGTTTTTCCAATCAAAGCCCCATTTGTGCTGGACACGTTACAAAGATCCTGGTTTGCCTGCAGGTAAGAGCTCATTGGCATTTTTACTAATGTGCCTGGAGGGGAAGCAGGACAGTGTAATTCTGGAGAAAAATAGCTGAGAATTTTGCCATTTATGTTGTTTTTGCTTTTGAGACGTTGTCCTGTTCATACACCATCCAAAAGGCACTGGAACTGCCCTAGAAAGTTTTCAGCCATTACCCAGAAATGAAAAAAAAAAAAAAAAGAAACGTGAGAAAGGAACATAGGACCTTTTTGGCAACTGTACTATCATAGAATCATAGAATTCCCAAAGGTTGGAGAAGACATCCAGGATCATCAGGTCCAATCTGTGACTGATCCCCACCTTGTCAGCCCAGAGCTCTGAGTGCCACATCCGGCCTTCCCTTGGACACCTCCAGGGATGGGCACTCCAAAGCTCCCTGGGCAGCCCCTGCCAATGCCTGACCACCCTTTCCATGGAGAATTTCCACAGCACAATGTGGAGGAAAGGAAAAAAACTCTGAAACCGTGAAGGGCAGACTGGGGAGAAGACATTAAAGAGTCAAAATGGAAGATAAGAGGAGTGACACCAAGCTCCTCAGTGAGGAGGTAGAAGAGATGAGTGGACAACACATGATAGACAGTGAGCCTTGTGTTTAATATCAGGAATTTTCAGCCTGGATTGTAGAAGCTGGGGCATCCACAGGCTGTCTCCGGGAGATCTGAGAAAGCCAGCAGAGGAAAGTGAGCCAACTGCAAGGGCTTATTTTAGACTTCCACCTCCAGCAGGCAAAGCCGTAGGGGGGCTTCAAATCCAAACAGGATGGAAATGAGTTGTTTTCTTCCCAGCCAGGTCAGCCAGAGCCCACCAGCACCACAAGGTGGGGTTAGTCCAGCGTAGATCCGCCGCCGACAAGCGCCAGGTAGTGAATAATAATCGCAGTCCCACTTGCTGCGGCTCCTTCTCCACAGAGGTTTGTTATTGACCCAGCGCAGTTTAGCTTGTGAGATGCGATGAAATCAGCGCCGCAGGGCTGATGGCAGTGGCTGCAGGCTATTAAAGCTCAGATGCCATCCTTAACTTGTGCTGGGGGCTCTTCTTTATTCATGACATGACAGCCAGAGGATGAGGTGTCAGGCATAACACTAACATTTCTTGGCACCCACTGGTTTGAATCGCTCACAAAACTTTGCCTTATTTAGGAGCCGATTTGTGTATTTATAATTAATATGGATTAGCTGTTATTATCTATGCAATATGGCAGGCAGGCGGTGGAGAGAGGCTCACAGCTGTTCAACCATGCAAATGATGCCCATGGAAAGTACAGTTTAGTACTGGGATATTATTACCAGCACACAGAAAAAGTTCAGGACCAGGGGTGGGGAATATAAATAACCACGGCTTGGAAACTTTCCCAAGATTTCCCTGGATATAGAGCTGAGGTGCAGGGCATAGACCCAGGCATTGGTTGCTGCTGTATTCTCCAATGGTTCTCACTGTTCACAGCAGTTATGAATGAATGAAAAAAAAAAAAAAATCACAGCTGGCCTCAAAACAACCATCTAAGCTTCCTGTGCTTGCTCCCAGCCAAAAAAATTCCCAATGCTTTTGTTTGCACCTGGAGTTTTTGAAGAAAGGCATCGGATTTGACAAGCATTTAGTTGGGAAGGTTGATCTGTTCTAAAAATAATCCTCAGGGAAGGATCTGGCTGCGCGGCCCATTCTCTAATATTCTGCTCAGTGCAAGAGGTGCTGCATCCCTGATGGGTCTGGGGTCAGCCAGAAATCCCAATGTGCTCAGCAGCCCCTCACAGGCAGCGCAGGCCAACGGGACCTGGACTGATGTGCTCATCCCTCTGCGTGGGCTGTAAATCTGAGGCACTCTGCACAAGGCTGCACTCCCTATGTATGAACCTCACCCAGCACAGCACATAATTCCCCCTAGGAAATACTGGGTGAAAATATTGGCTCTGTTTTTCTCTCCAGTTACAAAGGTTTCTGCTTTTAGACACAGTTCTGTCAGCAAGATGCCCTAAGGTGAGGCTTCTCCCCAGATTTCAGGCTCAGCAATACCTTCAAAGCCATTGCTCCTGTGTCAAGCCTGGCTCAGAGACTCCTCGTCAGCAGCACTGTGTTAAGAGTCCCAAAAGCTCCAGCTGCACCTTATGCCTTATTAGAAACCAAAGCCAGTCAGTGTCCAAGAAACCAGGACTCAGTGGTTCTTGCATCTTCAGGATTCCTTATCCAAAAACACCAGGATCTTGTTCAGGAAAAAGTGCCCCTTTTCTGCAGGGGAGCATGTCCTGCTCTATCAGCACCTATCTGACTGTACCTCTTCTGGTAAAGGACTGGGAGAAGATGATTTCCAGGCCTGCACCTGGACAGTCTCAAGAGAAGTAGAAGTGAGGCAGAAAAGCAGCGAGCTCCAGCGTAGCCTCCTCCATATGGGTGATGAATGCAGTAGGGTTTGGCATCAGCACTCACACAGCTCCTCCTGGGCTTGTTAAGCCTGCCTAACTATATCAGATATACTGACAGGAGTCCTGTTAACAGAGCAAATCCAAATCATCTCTTCTGCCAATATCCCAGAAAAGAGGAAAGGAGTGAGAGAGAAGTGGAACACCACAGAAAGGCTTTGATTTTGCACTGCCTTGCACAGAAAGGGCTGTTTGGAGATATTGAAAGGGGGTAGAAGGGAAGAGGGGAGCAGGAGATCTAACAGAGTGAACAGAAATTGCACCTTCTTCAGGCCTAAATCTGCACGGGACACACGTTTGTCTTCTTGAGTCAGAAGCCCAGCCTTTGCCTATTTCCTTCACTGAATCCTACTGCAAGGTGCTTTACCTCAGCTGTGGTACCCAGTGACACCTGGTTGGGGTGACAGAAAATCCACAGGTCTCTTCTCCATCCCAGCTTGCCCTTCAGCCTGTCCTGACAATGTGCAGCATGGGGAAGAGCGTGGCATCTGCCCAGTGTTGTAAGTAAGGCTGCGCCTTCTGACAGCACAGACCAGGACTGACTATTGCAGTGCTTGATCTGCTGTATGGGCAATTTATTAGAACAGATATCTGGGACTTTAATCACTCTGCCAGGCTGCCATCTGCTTCCCTCATGCTCCATCCTGGCTCAGGCCAGGTCTCCATGTAGGAGGGGAGAGCACTTTGGGGTCTGTGTCACAATTCACGGTGTGCACACACAGACTGTGCTGTTTGGGGCTGTGGATCCTGCCACACCTGAGCAACCCCAGTGATGCTTCCTGTGCAATTTGGGGGGGGCTGGAAGAGCACAGGGGGTCCCAAGGTTTGGTTTGGCCTCTGGGCTTAAGCTGGGAGCAGAAGTGATGGGGGGAGCTAGTTCCCCTAACCTCACTGCCATGTCAGCAGGGCTCATGGAAAACATCTGGCAATATTTACAGAGATGTTATTCACAGACACAAAGTCAATTCATCTCATCTACTTTCTTGCTGTGATTCTCAGTGGCAATAGTGTTCTCCAAAACCTGAGCTCTCTCTGTCCTGTGCACAACCTTAGAAACCACATTGCCACCCTCCAGGTGGCTTCTGCCAACAGCTGAAAAACAGGACTTCAAAGTGCTCCTGACAGGGGTTTGGACTCAGTTTGACCTTGTCTTCTTCACATCACCCATCTGGACCAGACTGACAGGACCCAGATGTGGCTTGGCTGTGAGGCCTCCTGTTAGTGCAAACCCTTTTACCCTCTTCAGAGCATCCCCAGCCAGCAAGTCAAGAAGGAAAGGTCCATCGTGGGCTTTTGCTCACTGTGGAGAGCACTGTGCTACATGAGGAGAAGGTCCCTTTGACTCAGAGATCTCAAAGATTACTAAGGCTTGAGAGCCTTATGAGGTATCTACACCACCAGCTGTGGACTGTGATGTCTGGGAAGGGAAATTCTTTCTACCCCTGAGGATGGGAGTTCACTGGAAGAGTTGCTTCAAAGCAGCCTGCAGTGCTGTGTGGTTTGTGCCACTGACAGCCAGGCTGAGCTGCACTGAATGGTTCGGTGTCCTTGCTGCTGCCCCTGAGTGAACTGTGGGTCTCCAAGAGGCAGCAGAGAGGTCCCAGAGCACAGTCAGTACCCTCTAGCCACCGATGATGGAACCCAGACACAAACCAACAGTAGAAGTGTTCAATAAATTCAGATTCCTCTCAAAAGACTGGAGAAGGCTCCCAGAACCATATGCCAGAGGAATGGAAAATATAAATATCTCATAATGAGATAGGCACTGGAGTTTCAGGGAGATTAGGAGAGAAATGCAGGGAAAGGAGTACAGTCTGCAGTGGGGCAGACATGGAATAGGAAATATTTCTGCCATAAGGACCAAAGCATCCCATGGGTGACAAATTAAATGTATTGTTATTCCTGGGCAGGAAGTTTTTGTTCGTGACGGCTCCCAATTTTCTCCCCACACTTTCCAATAGCAAGTCCACATGGGGAGCAGCTATGGCTGGGCTGAAGCTCAGAAGGAAGGGATCCTCAGGTGGCTTTGTGCCCACTGGGCAGGGGATTTGGGTAGACTTGACTGAAAAGAGACAGATGGTCTTGGAGTCTTATGGAGCTGAGAACAGGGATTAGTTAGAAACCCCTTCAGTCCCAAAAGATAAATTTGGGTTTATCGAGATGCACATGAATCACGGGATGAGACACGGGGCACATCACTTAAAGCATCACTGGATGGACATCTCTTGTCATCGTGCAAAAGGCAGTGCAATACCAGGTCAGGGCACAGGATTCTGCCTTTGCTTAAATAAAATGATTAATACTAGATAAAAACAGCCATGGGATTTTAGGTCCATGACAGCTGGTACCCACCCGGTGTCAGGGACCAGGGGCAATTGGAGAGCTGCCACCTCCCTGCTCCCAGACCTCCTCCTGAGAGCAAACTCATCCACCCAACCTCCCTGAGGAAACTCCACAGACACGAGGATTAAGGAAACGTTTAGCCAGCCAGGCAGGAGTACTGTCCCAGTGAGAAGTCCATCTTAACCAGTAGGGGTTCAAAACTAATTTGTCCATTTGATTTCCCAGAAGCTGATGCCTTCAGTGCAGTAAATGAGTCTCGTAAATGGAGGTCACAGCAGGGCCTGATGTTTGCTTTTGCTCCTGTCAGGAGCCAGGCATAAGGGCTTTCACATGCCACTCTGCATTTCAAACCAGCAACGGCAGCCTGGGAGCATTTAAGTGAGCCCTAATTAGCACTGATAGATTTCAGGGTGCTCTGAGCTGGCTGAGCAGGCTCTGCAGAGCTGGGAGCAGTCTCCTTCACTGTCTGAATGACAAACAGGTTCGCTGGGACTTGGGTTTGAAACAGCTCAATAAAAGCAGTTATGACATGGCCACAGGCCTTGAATTAACAGCTGATCCAACAAAGAAAAGAGGTGAAACAGCAAACAATTAATGCTTCTTCTTGTGCCATTTCCTAAAGACAAACTCCCAGAGAGCTGCAGGTTTGGAGTTCAGCTGCTTACCGGTGTTTTCTCCAGTCCTTTGGATCTGCAAAGCTGGGGATGGCTCATATTAAAAAATTGTGCCAAGTCATAAATTCCTGGTAGTTTTAAAACCCTCTGTATTTGTTTGATAGTTTATGAACTGTTGCAGAATTATTCTGATTAGGTTAAGTGTCTCTAGCTTGTTTTAAGCTTGGCATGTCTCCAGTTGTGACAAGGACGTGTGGGTCAAAAGGATGTGACCTGTATGTCTTCTACTCATGGGGCTGTAATTCTGCATGGCTTTTGTTCTGGGGGGGAAAGGGGCAGGAAGAAATTAAGTAAGTCAAAAGTAGACACAAATCATTCCATAAGAACTAATAAATCCATATATCGTGTCACTGTTTAACCCCCTACATTTTCCCCTTAGACACACCTTGCCAGAGGCATTTTTGGCCTTGATCACCCCCATTTCATAACTAACTCTGGCATTCCTCCACCTGCAGTAGCTCTTTCCTGTGAGCTGGATGCTTTCTGTGGAAGCTGGGATGCTATTTTATTTCACCTGAACACGAGGAACTGTTTCTTTCCTGTGCAGTGACTGAGCACTGGAACAGATTGCTCAGAGAGGGTGTGGAGTCTCCCTCACTGGAGGTATCCCACAGCTGTGTGGACACAATCCTGTGCCCTGTGCTCTGGGATGAGCCTGCAGGAGCAGTGAGTTTGGGCCAGATGACCCTACTGTGGTGCCTTCCAGCCTGACCCATCCTGTGACTCTGAGACATCTTTGCTTTTCTTTGTTGTCTTCACACACCCTCCAGATGCAGCCCCTGGGAATATGTGAAAGACAGTCTGAAAATATCTGGGCAAACTCATGAGTTACCATTCATCAGTCTGGGTTCAGAACTGCTCCAGGCCAGTGGCCATGGTCACTTCAGGCCATGGCACCACTCACCTGCTGACCCCTGCTCCTGCTGGCTCAGCAACAGCATGTTCTCCATCCCCAGATATTCTGATGTCTGCACAAGATCAAAGAGGGTGCACTGACTTTCCAGTGGGAAATAAACTGGAATGCCATGTTTCTGTCTGCTCACTGAAGGCACATTAAACAACAACAACAAAACAACAGCAAAAAAAAAAAAAAAAAAGTGTGTTGTGTTTGGAAAGTTAGTGTAGAAGGGCAAAGGGCTTTATCTAGAAATGCAAGGTGTACAGGAGGGAAAGAGGAGAGCAAAAACCTCGAACTTACACAGCTTAGAGGGGGAAAAAGGGCAGTTAAGAAGGGATTTAATTGATAAAGGTTTAGATAATGTCAAGTCAAGTTTCTATTCTCAGCCCAAGTGCAGATGATGAGGCAAAAGGACTAAATGTAGAAAATAAACACCCATTCAAAACTAAACTGAGAAACCTTTTGTCACACGGAGAATCATAAGTATGTGAGAAGTCCCAGCAGGAGAGGTTCTCAAGGCAAAATAACACTGGGGGCATTCAGGAAATAATTAGCTGACTTCCTGGAGGGAGCAAGTGAGGAAGGCAGGAGAGTGAGAGGAGAGGGACGACTGGAATGAGATAAAATTCTAATAGAAAGAAGGGATGAGGAATGGCCTTTAACTCATTCCATGAAGGGGGAAAAAAGTAAGCAAGTAAAGGAAGCAGCAGCTCTGTTGTGCTCGATTTAATGAGCTCCTCTGGAGTGGCAGTCTCGATCAGAGGTGTGAAATGAGGCTCCTGCTCAGTCAGAGCTAAGCCACCCCCAGCTCACAGCATCGCCTCTCCAGGTGGCCACTTAGCACAACCAAGTGGCCCACGGGCTGCTCCTGGTGCCGGCAGCCGGAGCGAGTGTTGGTGGGGGTTTGTTCTGGTTTGAACCATCCCCAGCTGGACCCCCCATCCAAATGGTTCCATCATTCCACGACCTGCGTGGCTCCTGATTTGATCCCCATTTTTCAGTCACGGGGAGCTGCATTTGCAGCGTTATTGCTGCCATTATCGGTGCTGCTGAAAATCAAAGCTTTTCTGTAGGAGCTTCTTCCAGCTCCCAGGGGAGGAACCATCCATCCCGTCTGCCTCAGACACCAGGTGTGGATCCAGGGGATCTAAACACACCTGTCTCTCTCAGCTGCCTGCAAATAACTATCACACTGCCTGGGCTGACTTTTGGGCAGTCCAAACTGAGAGAGGCAAATGTTCAGCCTCAACCAAGCTTCAGAGATTTGGGCTTTTTGCCTGGAATTTCTTTTGAGTACTTTTGTGTCATTACCCTTTTGCAAATAACTTTTGATTATTCTTGCACAGGAAATTTCTGTCACAATTGCTGTAATCTCACTGGTTTCTCTTTTTTTTTTCCTATAAAAGTGATAAATGGTGATGCTTTTAAAATTAATTTCCATTCTAGCAGCTCATGACAGCCCCTTTGTCTGTGTTACCCAGGACAAAGCAAAAACATTAAGAAAGGGTTTTATCGTCAGTGCAAGCACACAAACCTAAAACAGAAAGGAAAAGCTCAGCACAGCCAAAAGGTGAAAACCACAAAAAACTGCTCTTCTGTATCAAATATACCATTTGATTTTCTCCCTCACGACCATACACAAACCAAAGGATGTTCTTTTTAAGAGAATATGTGGAAGGTTTCTGAGCTCCAGCCCTGAAATTCCTACATCTTCTCCAAGCAGGATGGCAAACATCTTACCCCAGCTGCCCATCAACCCTTAATTGGAGCACTCACTTTTAAGGAAAAAAGTTCGGTGTTTGGGGCTTTTCCACAAATGACTTTTCAGCAGTAACTGCTAACGAGGACAACAATTAGCACTGAATGTGCTCATGGCTTTTGCCAGGTAAGTAGAGGTCCACCAGGAACCAAAGGGAACCTGTCACTTCTTACCATCTCTGCTGGATCTGAACCACTGGTTGGGACAGCCAGGTGCACTCACGTCCCCAGACTGTTTGAAAGACACAATCTATGCCACTCTCAGCCCCTGCTTGGGTGCAATGCTCTTGTTTCCACTCCTTCCTCTCACAGCCTGCCAGTGCAAAGAGCAAAAGCACAGCCCGGCCTCAGACCCAGCTAGGAAAAGGTCACTGAAGCTCAAATCACACTCTGGCTACCCCTAAGGGGGTGAAGGGGAATAGGGCACTGTTGCTGCAGGCTACAGATGAAATGGGACAGAAAGACAGGAGAAAAGCCACAATCCTCCCCTGAGACCCCTGACAGGGGGCAAATTAATGGGGAGATACAAGGACTGGAGATTAACATTTGGGCTTGGTGAAGGAGAGGAGATTGTAGGATTGTAGATTGTATTGTCTGGGAGGGGACAATGGACAGTGCACAAACCCTTTAATCTGCCAGGCTGTTGCTGTTGGGGAAGCATGTTCCAAACCTGCTGCAGGACACTGTAGATCACGTTGGCCTTTATGCTGGTTTAATTGGAGCTTTGCAGTTGCCCTTGGTCACTGCTAATTGCCTTAACTGAGATGGCATGAGAGTGGGAATACGCTTCCGTGTGGGTTTTAGAGGAAAATCCTTCCTCAGCCTTCCCAGCCATTGTCCGATGACTTGGGCTGAGTTATGTGATTGCATCAGCTGCCTGCTGTGCTTTAGAAAAGCTGGGTGGATTTATTGCAAGCTTATAAAGACCCAGCTTTAGCCTGCACTGGTGGCACTTGATTACTTAAGGGAAGGGGAGAATAGAAGGAGAACGAAGCAGTTGCTTGGTTTTGTCACATTCACCCTGCTGAGGCGGCATCTCCACCTGCAGCCCCTCTCCCTGCACACAGCCTGCCTTCCCCAGCTGGGAGAGTTTGTGCAAGCACCAAGCTGGATTAGACCAGGACACCCCATTTCATGTCTGGATTTTCTCCAGGCTGAAAAGATGAAGTGGTGTAGAACTGGGAGCCTTCAAAGCATCATGGTGCGTTTGAGTGCAGGAGGAGACAGCAACTTACCCATCCTCTCTGCCTTGTGTGATCTCATCGAGAAACCAAACACACATCTCAGTGCCCCTCTGTGCCCAAACTAATTGGGCAATACGGTAATTGGCCTCACACAGGGTGCCCTGACAGTTTCTCCCCAGCAAAGTGTCTTTACCAGAACCAACTGTCCATGAAGGTGTGAATCCCTCCAGAAAGAAGAACCCATCACTCCACCACCTTGCTAAGCACAAAGCACTCACATGAAAGCCGTGACCTGAGGCAAAGGAATTCCAAACTTTGCAGTGAGAAGTCCAAGAAAAGGGCAGGAGTTAAGAAACACCCCTGCCCATGGCATTCTCACAGTGGCAGCTGATTACCTGGGATCCCTCATTTCACAGGGAGATGAGGTGCAGAGCTCAGGGCCCTCATCTCAGCATGTGGCAGTGACCCAGAGCTGGGTGCTGTGACCCCAGGACTACACCCTCCTGTGATATCTGAGACTCTCCAGCACTGCGAGGGCCTGGGAGCTTGCACAGATTTTGGCAAAAGGAGGCTTTGGCAGCCCACAAAGATGCATCACTTTGAGTTAATTTATAAGAACTTGGACAGGGAGAGAGTTCATTTAATTGAAAGATGTAATTATCAGGTGTTGGAGGCAAAGGGGCTCATTAATTTCTGAGACATGCTGTTGACTGAGCTGTCCTCATTTTCATTTTTCACTCCATATCAAGGCTGAATCCGTGTGTCAGAGAGGCCAGGAGACACCACATCACCATTATCTTCCACAGGGCAGAGGTTTCTCTTTCTCCCAGCAGGAGCCCCAGGGGTGCAGTCCTGCCCTGCTCTGCCTGACACCAAGGGCTCCCACAGGGATGTTGGCATTATCTCACTGTGGCCTGGACCCAGAGAACTCGCAAATCTCTGGTGACAGCACAGTCTGGGCTCAGGTGGAAGGTGATGGATTACCCAGGCCACCTCCAGTGATGGGAAGGAATCAATGAACTCCCTTAACACATCTTCTTCCTCTGGCTTTAAGGCTCCAGACACTAGCAGTGTCCAAGGCCAGGTTGGATGGGGCTTGGAGCAACCTGGGATAGTGGAAGGTGTCCCTGCCCATGGCAGGGGGTTGGAGTGAGATGAGCTTTAATGTCCCTTCCAACTCAAACCATTCTGAGATTGTGTGGTTCAGCCCTGAAATGAAGAAGGCCGTGGTGCTTAGAGGCTCCTACAGGAGGGAATCTCATTGGTGACCAGTGAGAGTTGGTGGATTTAGGCTGGTCATGTCCTTTGGCAAAAAAATCCCAGTCACACACCTCACCATCAGGATTTTTACACCCATCCCACTGTCACTCCCTCCTCACCCCTGCCCCTCACATAAACCAAAACTACCCTGCTACCACCCTCCTCATATTGGTATTCCCTCCAGCTTGCCAGTCTGCACTTAGATTTATGATTTATTTAGAATTGGATTACACCAAGGCTCAAGGCCAGCACTCCCTAATCCGTCACCGTCCCCGCCACGGCCAAACACAAACATTTGTTTTAGCTGCATCAGCATCCCTGGCTCTTGGAGAAGGATGCATTGTTAATTGCTATAGCAACCACGACTCAAGGTTTGGGCTCTTTTGCTATTTTTTTCATCCTCCTTCCCCCGATGAAAAACACTGGCATTGTCAAGTGATAGGTATTTATAACTTCATATAACAGTGGCATATCAAAGTTATGCTGTTGAAATGCATCACAGCCAGAGTGGTTCTGTTATTTGTTTTTGTGCTGAATAGCAGCAAGAGCTTTAAGTTATTGTCTTTGCACATCCATAAAAAAGGGAAAAGAGGGGATGGATAATTGTTGCTCATATTTATAGCGACTGGATGCGGAGTGCCAGGGTGCAAGAAAGGCTGCTCCCAGCAATGTCACCCAAGATGATCCTGAGGACCATGTTCCCTTCAAATATGCTGATGGTGGATGTCTATTTGAGTTGGGAAATGAAGGTTTTGGGCTTGGATGAACAAACTGATTATGCCGGGGATATTTTTGGCCCCAGCTGGCTAAAGTTTGATGAGCTAAGATACGAGCACGCTCGAAAAAGTGGAACCAACACAAAAATAATGAGTAAGCCCTTTGAAATTACTGAACAGAAGCACAAACCAGGAAACAATCCATCTTTAATGTACCATGAGGCACATGCAGAGAGTTTGCACTCAGCCTTTCCTTACAGTTTTCTAGTCAAGACCTTGTGGAGATTAATTCTTCACAAAGCTCAGTGTTCTGACCACACACCCACAACCTGCTGGGACAACCCAGAGAGCGCGGGACAGGAACCCTCAGGCTGTGGTCTCTCCTCACGGGCTCTGCAGCTTATACAAGTCCACAAAAACATCTCCTGTTGCAGGGACTGGACTAAAGGCAGGGAAGCCAGAGTATGAGTAACAATCTGTGGCAAAACAAAGCTGAAGGCAACACGGATCAGGTGATAGGAGAGGCTTAGGAGCCTCCTAACAAGAAATGCAACTCTCTGTCTCACCCCTCTGTGTCCAGGGGCAGCTATCCATGCCTCACCCTCCCATGATCCCAAAGCCCCCACTCTGTGACAGTGTTAGTGCTTTGGTGACCCAGACTGGTGGGGCAGGGGGGTCCTGTCAGACATTCCTCTCTCTGTAGGGGGGTAGGGAGGGTAAGGAGAGCTGGGGTGATAGACAGAGGCCATGGTGCTATGGCAGGGGATAACAAGAGGACCTGCCTCAAAGAAGACACATTCCTCCATCTCCTGGACCCATTTTGGGATGAAACCCATTTGTTCCTCTCAACACTTTCCACCCTTGGAGGAAACCTGAGGTAAATACGTTCATCTCCTCCAGAGTGCATTTGCCCTTGTACTCACTGACTGTTTTATTGCTCAGCTTTATCCACTCAGTCTTCCCCAGTCTGTCATGTTTTTGGGCAGTTTTGGGCAGACTGGGTCACCATCCTGATGCTGAAGGGGAAACCCCCCCAGCTCAGCTCACGTGAGGCTCCTGCTGCTATTTCCCTATAGCTCCAGAGTGGAATGGGGACTGTATTAGAGAGGGCATATGGATTTGGGATGAAACGAGGTAGGGCATTTCCTTAAACAGCTTTAAAACCCATCAGTGATTTGATTTGCTTCCTGAGAATGGTTTAGCTCAACAAACAATTGCAAGCTACACAGTGGCAAGGTAAAATGGAAAGCCCATGGGCATTAATTATATATATAGATATTAAAAAAGAAGCTACTGCTTAATTATTGTTTGCAAATCTCGGTATTTAAATTGACTTATTTGCAAATGTCTGTTTAGAAATTGACTTTGTAATTATAAAGTCGGTGCAGGCATATCACAGGCCCTGGAGGGGTCTCTAACGAGGAATGATAATGTACCAGGCAAAGTGAACTATCCTGAGCTGCATTTTAATAACCAAGAGGTGCTTGGAAGGGGGAGCAGAGGGTCCACGAGAAATCCCAGCGCCAACAAAAGAAGATGCAAGAGGCAGAGGAGAGAGAGCTGGCTCCACAGAGCAGGGGGCCAATGTGTTTGAGAAGGGGCTTCAGGGAGCTACAGCTCTTCCTGCAGCCCCTGCAAGAGGGGTGAGCTGGCAGCAGGCTTGGTTTCAGCTCTGGAATGTGAATGAGGCCGGCTGCTGGCAGGGAACCGTGGCTGCTGCGGAGCCCAGCTCCATTCCAGAGGAAAAGATGCTGTCCAGCACAGCCCCAGCCTTCCCTTCTCCACCTGCACTCCCTGCAGCTGGAGGCAGGCACTCAGGGGGACTATCCCTCAGCCCCTCCATGGGCACATTTGCAGGACTCACACTGCCCATTCACCAAGATATTAATAATTAAGGTGATTCCCAAAACTTACACAGCTTTGCTGGACTTGAGGCCATTTTCACCAAACTCTGTGGCTGAGGATCGTCTACCACAAGGGTGTGGAGAGCATGTGTGGCTGTGCTCTGTCATGTGAAGCAGGGGATCTCTAGTGAGGTACAAGGTTTTTTGGGTCAAGAGTGGCTTATTTTACCAGACCACAAATCCCTGTCTGTCCCAAAGCAGTAACTCTTTAATATTTAACTTCAGCATGTGTCCAAGAAGTGTAGTTACACCATGGGTTATACAAGACTGTTCTACCTTTTTCTCTCCATCATCTTTGACAACAGCACTGCTTGGTCTCCAGATCCACTGGTCTGGGACATTTCTGCTTCATGGACCATTCACTATTAACTTTAAAACCAGCCACTGGCCAGCGATTCCTTGCCACAGTTCATTAACCAAGAGGGAACTAAACTTGGCTGCTAAGCGGCACATTAGCAAGATCAACAGCTGGCAGGGTACAAAAATAATAACAAAAAGAAATTATCATAAGCAAAAGCTCCAGGTTTCTGACTCATCTGCTATGCACAGTCATGTTATCCCTTATTCGTGAGCATTCAGATGGCGCCAGTATATTCATGAAAATGTGGCAGCTTAAGACAAGGTCTGAAAGTTAAATAGGATCCAGCATCCTACTGGAGCAGAATAATATTAGTCTTTCGAGTGAAATTATGAGTGAAAGTGTGGTCCTTGAGAAATCAAAGGCAAACACCCAGACTTTTTTTTTTTTTTTTTTTACACCACTGTGAAGGCAAAGGAACTCTGTGAATTAAAGCCCAACTGCTTCCCTGGCCCGCAGAGCTGTGGCAATGTCAAAGCACAGCTCTGATGGACTCAACACCCTCCTGATGGGTCTCTCTAAATGCTGAAGCGCTGCTCAGTGTTTGCTGTCTGTTCCACTGTGCAGCTTGTGCCTGTTAAATACAGCACAAATTCTGCTTGGAACGGCAGTACCTACCTTGTTTGGGAGAGATAAGAAACCCCACTCGTTAAAACCAGTGACATGGAAGATCCAAAGTCCTTTATGTCTGCTTGAGCTGGCCAGAAATAAGATATCTCCCATCTGGGAGCCAGGTAGTCGTATTAGGACAGCTGTAAACACAAAATCTCCATGGAGGGATCTGTTCACAGGCACAAGGCCCTGCACAGTTGGATCAGCCTGTGCGGGGAAAGCAGCCCGGGCAATGACACCGGGATTTTCTGCTTGTCCTGCTCACTACTCCAATGCATTTGTAATGAAGTCAGTGAGGAAAGAAAAGGAAAAGAGGAAGAGGAGAAGACCAAAAAAAAAGAGAGAAAGAAAGAGGAAGAGGAGAGGGAGAGGACGGGATAGGAGGGGAGAAGCAGCTTGTGTTGAATCAATAAGAGAAAAGAACCCCTCCAAGCAGCTTGATTAGATTTGAAATCGAAGCATAAACTGTTTGTCTCATTAGTTAAAAAAATGTGCATTGCCTTTCAGTATCAACTTGTCTGTTGTCCTCAGAAGATCTCTGTGCTGGGATGAGGTGTGTGCAGCCACAGCAGATTTTCCAGGCATGAGATCCAGGCTGTGGGATCAGGGCAGCACAGTGTGAGCCTACACAGACTCACATGTTCCTTCCCAGGCAGTTCTGCTCACAGATCTGTAGCATCTCATTTATTTTCCCCATAATCCTTTAATTCAAGGGTTGTGTTAGGACAATAATTGTTCAAACAAGAAGCATATTATATCTCATATTCCTGCATTAATTAAAACTGTCCAAAATCTCACAAAGTTTGTCACTGATTCAGAGCAAATGGGAACCGCAGATAATTAATGACTCTCAATAACAGTTCTTAAAAAAAATTGGTTTCTGGCAGCAGTCAGCACATACCAGATAGATTTCTATTTTATAAACCTGTTCAGTTCTTAAAGACAAAAGAAATAGTGAAAGCATGCTGTTCTTTTCAATATTAATGAGGCCATTATTTATTTGGAAAAGAGGTTTTTTGTGTCAGATATTTTCATGTCAGCTGAGAATTCTACCCTTAAGTCCCTTAATAGTTCATTAAGAAACATTTGTGATGGCTAATTATTTATTACAAATTCAGAATCTGTTTACTAGATAGCTTTAATTTTGTTAATTAATCAGATTACCTTTTAGATACCAAACTCATGATGCCTACGCCGACCCTGTCATGAAACACAGTATTTGTGAAATGTGGTGTGTTGTGCATTCTCCTTCTTGGGTGATTTCAGTCCTGCCTAAGGAATGTGAGTGTTCTGTGCCTCACTGTGGGCATATCATTAAGCCCCATGGCAACCAACAGCTCCTAATAACAAACACTAATGAAGGGCTCAATTTCATCTTGAGGAGCAATGGAGCTGCAGGCTCGCTCTGCCCTGGCACAGATTGGCACTACCAGCCCAAATCAATGGTGACAAGTCATGGGATGGCGTGGCCATAGCCTGAGTCAGCCAGCTGGTGAGGTAAGGCAGCCTGGAGCTCAGCTCAGGCATCTCCTGGAGCTCAAGACCACCTAACAGACCTGAATGAAGGCTGAGCCAGGGGCCTGATGGCTCCCTTGGTCCCCTGATTAAAAGAATATTTTTTTTCCTATATATTTCTTCACAAGTTGAAATCACAAGGCGAAGTGGAGGGGCAGCTCTGGTCTCTGCTCCCTGGGACAGGGACAGCAGCCAGGAAACGGCTGGAGCTGGGCCAGGGCAGGCTCAGGCTGGAGAGCAGGAAAGGTTCTTCCCCCAGAGGGTGCTGGGCACTGCCCAGGCTCCCCAGGGAATGGGCACGGCCCCGAGGCTGCCAGAGCTCCAGGAGCGTTTGGGCAGCGCTGCCAGGGATGCCCAGGGTGGGGCTGGTGGGGGGTCTGGGCAGGGCCAGGGGCTGGACTCAATGATCCCTGTGCATGCCTTCTATGATTCTATGAAATTCCAACCCTTCTCCCTCCACACAATCATTTCCCACACATTCAAAGGCTATTTTAAACTCCTACATCCAGGCTCAGTGGCTTGCCCCGATGTCCCAGCTCCTCTGGAGCAGTTGCTCCTGCACAGGAACAGCCCAAGTCTGTGACCCCAGAACCCACAGGCTCCCCAGCCTTCATCCCCTTCAGTGGCTGACCTTGAGGAGAGCACCTTGGACTCTCCGTGTGGAGACAGCACCACGTCTAATGAAAATCCATACTGAGAGGGTATGCAAAGATCAGACTTGATTAATTCTTTCCAGAGGTGTCTTCACAATGTCAACATTGATCTGCTTCCTAGACGCACAGTTTTCTCTTGGCTGACAACCATATGCCAGTCAGAGCTCTGCTGTACTGTAAATTTAAACAGATATGGAGATAGGATCATTAAAATACCCTGAGAATACACAGCAAGTCATTGTTTTGCTGCTTGTGCTGAGAAAAATCTTGCAGTAGCACTGAAGAAATAAATGCTCTGGGCCACTCTTGTGGCAAGGAAGTTAATCTGACAATGAAATTGGATGAAATGCCTGAGGACAGGAATCAGGACGTGGGTGTCTTGTGCTGTCTATGCTAAAAAGTTGCTGCTTTATAAAGGACAATTGCAGATGCATTTTATTTCCAGCCATAGCCAGCCTGGTCTCTACAAATGGTCCCTCCCTCCCAGAGTGCCTGTGTTTCAGGCTGCCCTTGGATGTTTTTCCATTAGAGATAGTTTAGGGATAAATCATTTCATCTTGCCAGAAGGCAGCAAGCTCCACCACCATCTGTCTTCCTACATATGCAACAGGACCTTTTGGATTCAGCCTGTATTTCCACAAGTCTGGAGTCCTGTAGATACACTGGCTTTTGATTCGTGCAACTGAGCCATTCAGATTGACTTGTGACAGACTTGAGCTGAATCTGGGGAGGGGTTTAGCCCAAGATCCCATCAGCTGTTAATTTTCGAATTTAATTCAGGTGCAACCAATCTTTGCTAATGGACAGGTTGTCTCTCATTATGAATATAGAAGGCTGCACTCTGAGGAGGTCCAGCTGGCATCTCCAAGCAATGATGAGCTGGTTTTTATTATTTTTATTAATTTATTTTATTAATAATATGTCTACTATTATTGACTATTATTAATAGTGACTAATATTATTAACAAAATACACAAGTCAGAGCTATGTCATTTTAATGTCCTTTTTAAGGCCAGCTTCACCATTACTTTGATGTCTTCCTGTTTCTTTTTGTTCATCTTCCCTTCTGTTTGGTTTAAATTTAAGTCAAATTAAACTACAAAATGTGAAAGAAAAAGTAAAAAAAAAAAAAAAAAAGAGAGACTTCCTAATTAAAAAGAAAAAAAGCTTAGAGAAAGAGAAATGGAAAATAAATTCAGAAAATACTTTTTCCTGGGGCCCAAACTTTGAAATCAAGGCTTGTAAATAATTACCACATGACAAGGACAACACATGCACTGAAGATGTATCGATGTCCTAAAGGTCACAAGCACACATGAGAGATCTCCTTGCCAGGGTGAGCGGTGCCCAAGAAAAATACACTGAGAATTACTCACCTTTCAAAGAAGTTGCAGACAAATGAGAACGGCCTTTCAAAGGGGCAGCACGATTGGAACCAGATGCCTTCCCTAAAACGCCTCTAAAAGGCAAATTAAACCAGCAGCTCAGCAGCGTCTTTGCTACCCATCATGCTGGCATTTCTAGAGAGAGGGAGGTTGAAAACAATCCATAACGAGCTGTCTGTGCAGAACTCGAGCCCTTCCCATGTGCTAATCTATTCCATTCCCTCCTCGTGCCTCACCTGTGCCGTGCCTCCTGCATCTCCCAGCCAGGCATTAAACAACACGTGCACGTCTCTGAGCCTTCTGCTCCAGCCGGAAAACTGCTCTGACTTCCACAAACACCCGGCCAAGAAGACATCACAAAAGTACCTAACCTCATCTTGAGAGCGGGAGAGGAAGAGTTATGAGAACAAGTTTAAAGGAAGAGAAAGCGGGGGGGAGAGAGAGACAGAGAGATTTTATTGCTCAAGGGGAAAAAAAAAGAGATTATAATTGAACTGCAGAAAATTCTCCACATCACGGGTAATGATGCCTGGGTTACCTCTCTTTATCTGTGCAATAGAGATTAGCAGACGGGGTCATAAAGGGAAATTAAAGTCAAATAAATTCTGGGCCAGCACTTGGTAAGTACTGATTTCCTACCATTTAGAAAAAGGAACATCAAATGAAGTGGCACAGCATAAGGTAGCAGCCAGTGGAGAGAGCCATGCTGCCATAAACATTGAGCTGAGCCCCCTCCTCTGCCCCAGGCTGCCCTGGGGAGGACTGGGGGAGGCTACCCCAGCAGCAGGGATGCTCCAAGGGGATGCTCTCAGACTCAAGCCCTGAACCCTTCAGAAACCAGGGTCTCAGGCATGGCAGCCATCAGAAGCCACTCTGGAGATGTGAGATATTATCTCCCCACTGTTTTTTATTGCCCCTGCCCTGCTGGTTCCCACTTTTCCCTGAAAGATGGAGGAATGTAAAGCACCCATGTGCTGTGACAACTTCCATGAGGAGCTGGAGACTTCATCACAGTCCCTCTCCCTGCGCAGACCCCACACACCCACCCTTCCTCTGGCAGCCTGTGCTGAGCCCTCAGACCTGGCACCGAGCCACTGTCCCCTCTCAGCCATGGCTGTAGCTGCCAGGACACAGGGAGGGGAGGGGGACACTCCAGGTCCACCTGGCAGAGCACCCAGGTTTGTGTTTGTGTTTGACAGACCCCTTGGGACAAGTCCTGCTCTGGCTCTGTGCTTCACCTTTGCAGTGGGGTGTGTTGGATGTCTGCAGCCAGCACTGGCAGAAACCCCAACAGGTTTGGAGGACATTATCCTAAGATTTTCCAATCTGAGACCCCTTCAAGAGGCTGATTCTCTAAAATGGCTGGAAAAAAAAATCTCTGGGAATTAGGTTTCTGAAAGTATATCAGAAACAGAGTAAATAAAACACTTGGGAAAAAAAAAAACCAATCAAAAAACCAACCCAAAGCAGGCATTACTACAAATCACTTTGGATCTCTTGAAAGCTCTTTCCTCCTTTTATGAGTGACTGTTGCTTGTTACAAATATTTTTTCTTTGGCTTTCTTAAGTAACATTTACTGACCTTCACAAAAATATTGCAGCACTTCTGGCCAGTAAAATATTCAGGGAACTTTCTGGAGGGAAGGTGATGTCTGTATTGAGGTATCTTTATTCTTTTCTTGAAGTGTCAAATTAAATCAGCATTCACCTTCCCCTTGCCAGGATGGGCAGTACATGAAGAAAAGGAAGAGGGTTTGGCTGTCAGAAGCTGTCAGCTGGCAAGAGAGCTGGACAGCCCAGCCCAGCCTGTCCAGTGCCTGTTACTTTGATGGTGAACTGGACCTTACATCTCCCCAGCAGTGCTTGGGGCAGTTGAGCACGAAACTGGCTTGGCAGCCGATAGCAAAGGAAGATTTGCAGCCAGCAGCCTCATGCTTATTCCTCAGAGCTGGGGCAGCCGTGTTCCTTGGGGAGTTCAGACTTTCTTTGCAGGGAAAAGAGCCTCGTTAGGTTCAAGTGGGGCAAGGAAATTGGTCTTGCAAGAGAGGACAGGGACAGCTGGAGGAATAAAGGCAGGGCGTGGGTGGCAAAGACGGACAGAGATCAGAGAGAGAAAAGCCCATGTGCACTCATCTCCACTCACCCCTTTCAAGGGAATGTGTTCCCAGCCACTCATTCCTTCACTCCCTCCCTCTCCCCCTCTCCATATTCTCTCTTGCCTTACTTGATGCTGTTTGAAATCAAGCACTTGGTTTACCCTTCTCAAGCGGAGCTGATCTCTCCCAGCATGACTCTGACTGCAGCGGGAGGCACAGCAGGACGCTGGATATGGAAACCTGGCATTAGTATCACTTTCAGATGACAGCAGATCAGAGAGCTGGACCTAGGAGCGAATTAATATAGGGCTAGGATTCACTTGGAGGGTTTGCTGCTGTCATACTCCTCTCTAGATGTGAGGGAATTAATGCGAGGGGCTGGGATTCTCTCCGTGCACTGCGGCAGCCACCTGACATCCTCAGGGAGCTGTGGGACCCGGGCTGTGAGTGAACACGGGATGGCTTTGCTCCAGAGCCAGCAGGTGTCCCAGAGAGCAGGAGGGAGGGTCACTTAGCAAGGTCACAGGTCACTGATGACCCCTCTGATCCCAAATCCACCAGTGCAGGTGACTGAGGTTGGTTTAACCTCAAATAAACAAGCAGTTGGCAGGGGTCTTCCTGCTCCAGCATTTTCCTGAAGGATTCTCACTCTTCAGTGGGGGTCTGGTGGAAGACCATAGCAATGCCCCAGATCTACAATTAACCAGTCAAACATGGAACAAGGCACCCTCAGATCCACTGGGACCATCTTTAAATGTCTTTGGACAAAGGGCATAGCTGAACACAATGGGCCCCTAATCACCGACCCTCTGTACAGGCAGGGACAGAGCAGGTTTCTCCAAGGAGGCAGAATTGCAGCTAAACTTCCCAGCTCTGGGTAGCAGAAATTGGCTTCACGTGCAGGAGCTGCTGATTAAGCAACAGCAGAACTTTTTCTTCCATAGAGCCTCATCCCTGAAAATAAAACAGTGTCTGATGCCATTAAACAATTTCTCTCACTCTTGGGCTCACAGTGGCATCACACTTGGAGATTTCCTGGTTTTGTTTCCTGTGGCCCACAAGGCACCTCCCCTCTCTGGGGAACTTTTTTGCCCAACAGCAAGTTGGGCACATTCACAAGGACTCGTGTGCTGGTGTGTTTGTAGCCAATAGAAAGGGGTGCAGAAAAGATGGAGAGAAAGACCTGTCATTGCGATAGAAAGTGACCCACATTTTGGGGAGGTTAATGGTTATTTCTAACAATACATCCCTGAGCCAGTGGCTCTGCAGGGCAGGAGGCAAAGGGAGGATTCGCTTCCTCTTTTCAAAGGGAGAAAAAGGTTTGGAGCCTGGAGCGTAAACACAGCTGAGAATTCTGAAAATAGACAATATCCTTCAAATGCAGCCTAGGGATGGGACCAAATCACTGCATACAACAATTTCTCTGGAAGAGAAAACAACCCAGACCAAACCAGAGAGGAAGTAGGGCCTTGGAAGCCAAATAAAGACAGAACAATGGGAAAGGGAGCACTGGAGGGAAGAGCTCCGGATAATTACAGTGTGCAAGCACCACGCTGGGGAGCAGCATATGCTGGAAGAGCCCTCACTGGGGACACAGGATGAGCAGGCAGGAGGGTGGCCAGGCAAAAACCGGCCCCTTCAAAGTGCCAGGCCAAGCTCAGAGCAGCTCCAGCCCCGGTGAGCTCAGCACAACCATGCCAAGGATGAAAATATCCCCATGCTCGAAACAAAATCCCTTCCTTCCACTGCCAACAGGACCTGGTAATAGCAGCAGGCGAGGGACTAATACTGTACCAGATATTTGGGTCACAGGCGAGGTGGGTGTGCGTCGCTTGGTGCCCCTGCGAGGAGCAGGGAGCAGGGGGCTCAGCTCTGCACAGGCACTCGGGGAGCTGGGAAATGGCACTGAATTGCTGAGCTGAGATCAGGGGGCTGGGATCAGCTCACCCAGCACTGAGCACAGGGGCTCTGCAGCTCGGATTCGAGGGATCAGCTTCACGGGGTTTAAGCTGTGACCTACCAAGGAAACAGGTGGAAAGTCAGGAGTCAGTCCTGTGCGGAAGAGTTGAAAGCAGTTTGTTGAGTCAGAAACTGCATTGCTGAGGCTGTGCTGGCAGTGGGCTCGGTTTGGGGAGCAGGGCTGGGTCAGGCCAATGCTCTGGTGGTGGCCAGGTGTGTGTTGCTATCTGGAACAGCCTGAGAAATGCTTTTGTGCCTTTTTATCTGACAGCTCTGTACATTTTATGTTTACGTTTTTCATTTAAAGAAGATTTTCAATTATTTTGGTTTTTTTAATGGAAACATCTTGACCTTGTTCTATAAAGATAACATGATTTTTTGAGAAAGAGAGCTTCCCTCTTCTGGCCTGAAACATTCCACTTACATTTCAGTTTTCTTTGTGGAGGGAGTTAAATACAGGAAGCAACTACAGAATTGTAGCTTTAGGGTCCAAATTCCGCTGAGCTGTGGGACCAGCGCTGTAAAGCCCCCCTGGATGTGCCCATGAGAAGCAGGACTTTACTGAACAGGAGCTGCCCTCATCCCAAGAAATTCCTCCTCTCACCTCCTGTGAAGAGAATGGCACAGGAAAGGGATGTGCCTATAAATCTGCCACCCCGTGGTTTTCCACCTGGAGTTGGTGAATCCTTGAAGGGCCTCTGTTATTTTGCTGATGGATCCATGAGTGGTAACTACAGAGATCGAGTCTGTTGTGCCAGAGCTCATATCTGCCATGCAGGGTCTGTGCCTCCCTTGGGGGAAAAATGAGGGAGCCAACCAACTGCGAGGTGTGCCCAGCATTGCTGCAGGTGGGCTGGCTGTCTCCACCCTTTGTGCAATACAAATGCAACAAACCCAAACGGGCACAGGTGCACTCCAAATACCTGGGTCTACCCACTCAGCTCAAAATGCCCAACTCACCTGCATATATTTACCTGCTCTGCCTGGCTGTGACAGCTTTCAAGAAGCACAGAAAGCAACAAGTCCCACCAGAGGGCTTGAAAAGTGCTCTGAGAAATACTCCATTAGCAGCAGAAACTGTCCCCAGAAATACATTAGTGATCCACGGGCAGAGCATTAAGTTTGGACATTTTGTCAGGTTTTCTGATAAGGCAAATGCCTTACCATGCATGTCTTCCCAACCTCCCCCCACCCTGGCTCATCCTCCCTGGCCCCAAAATGAGGAAAATGTCATTTGTGCAGGACACTTCAGTGACTCTGCTATCAATCCCTGGCAGTTTCATTTCAATATCGACCGGCTCCGTGATGATAATTGATGAGAGATGCAAGTGATGGAAGAGTGAAGAGAGCAGTGCTGAGCAGATCTTCCAGCCCAGATGGCAGGAAGCCCCTTGCTGTGCCTCATCCCCATCCCATTTGCTGTTTCAGAAGGGAAAAAAAAAAGAAAAAACCTTTTATTTCCTTTTTTTTTTTTCACTAGGAAAAGGCCACTGCAATTTTCCAGATTCCAGTTTGCAATCAGCATGTTTTGAGTGTTTGAGTTAAAAAGCTTTTCCCTGAGAGAGAATAAAGCAAAACAAGGAAGGGCAGAGGGAGCAAGGTGGGATGAACGTGCCACTGACGATACAAAACCTGAACAGCTGAGCTTAAAGCTTGGAGGGATTTTGTCCATTTTTTAAATACAGATCTCTCCCCCAGACACCCTGCTGGTGAGGGCAATCTGGAAAGCACAAAGAGACAATAGGTCAAGAGTTAAACTCCCCAGCTCAAAAAGCAACAGGGTACATGATCCAGAGGTTGCACAGACACATCCAGGAGGAATAAACTTCCTTGACAAGCCACCTTGATTAAGTGTTCCATGAAACAGGGACTGCAGGAACAGCCAAGACTTCCAGCACTGACACTCCTCGCTCCATTTTAATATCCCAGCCACCATGGGCACATTGGTTTGCACTCCTGACTCTGTTCCTCTCCAGCTGCTCAGGATGGACTTTTAACATCCCCATCCTAAGAAACATTGCACCCGACTTCTTTTTCATGGTGTCATCCACAGTGATGGAAAAAAACTGCAGAGCACTGAGCAGAATTTCAGCCTTGGCTGGGAGAAACAAGGATGGCCTTTGGACAAGTGTCCAGGCCGGGGTGGTGCAGGCAGCATTAGCAGCTCTTCTCCTCAGCCTTCGTGCAGGGCTTACCCCTGCAGGGTGCTGCTCTCCTACCCTGGGCTGCTGAGGCCACTGGGAGGTGAATCTTAGGAACGCAGCATCTTAGAGCCCAAACGCCAGCGTGGGCTCCCCTCAGAGCTAAAAGTCACTCTGGGAGTGGGTGAACAAGCAAATGGTGAGGTTTTATATAGTTACACACACGGACACCTTGCACTCCTCGAGGCTGCGCTCATAAATGGCTCTGAAATGCCTCATAAATAGGAACAGAGTAATTGCAAGGTATATTCTAATAACTGCAGCTGTAATAACACCCCCTCCTCCCCACTTTCCTCTTTAGGGGTGATCTGCCAAAATGAGAAACAAAATTACTGTGTCTGTTCAGCAAATTCTTACTGACAAAATCTTTAAGAGTTGACAAGAGTAATACACTGAAAATTAGTTTAGAAGTGTTTCAAGTTTCAAAAAATCAATCAAAATCAAATTAAGTTCTGAAGACGCTGTCTGAAGAGTTTAAGGAAAATAGAGATCAGCTGCAGAAACGTGAGATGAGGGGCTCGGCGTCTGGGCAGGAGACTTGGATGTGCTCTGCTCCCTCTTCTGGCTTAGGGTAGAGTGACAACAGTCATGAGGGTTTGCTGATGCTCTGGGTACTGGTGAGTGTGGGTGCTGACAAGAGGAAACCCAGTCCAGGTCATCCCCAACAGAGTCCTCAGTGTGGCACTTCCCCTTCCTAAATCTATGTCTTAACCAGTGAGCCATAAATTGGGGGTTACAGAGATGGCTCTCTCTCCTGCTTCCTGATCGTTTCTTACATTCTGGCATTTCTTACATACATTCCTAATGACAGATAGAGAAAAAGAATGAAATTAAAGCTCATAAAAAGCCTCATCAAGGAGGAAGCTCAGTTTATAAAACAGATCTGTTGCAGAAGCTGGCAGGACCAAGCCTGGGCTAACCCAAAGCAGGGGCAGGGGCAGAGTTCAAGTCCATTTGGCTTTGAAACCTCTTCATGTTTCCTTCTTGGCTGCATGATCTCAGATAACTGAAGCTTCTGCTGGCCCTGATGTCAGTGAAGAAGCCTGGGACTCAATGTCTTCTTGAGAATATGTGAAAAAAAAATGGTGTGAGAGTTTGTGGTGTTTCTGAGTGAGCAGAGCCTCTCCGGGGAAGCAGGAGCGTGGCTTGCTCGGATGTGTTGTCTTTTTTGCCCTTCATCCATATGGTACCCTGACCCCATCCTAGCCCAGCAGATCCAAGAGCTGGTGACCTACAAATCCTCAGCCATCTGCTTTGCAAACTCAGCCTCCACCCAGCTCTCCTGCCTTGCTGTTTCAGCACTCGCTCGGAGTGAATGGGCTTACTTTAGCTTTCCAATTATGTCTTTCTTAATTATATTCCTCCTTGGGTCCTAGAGGCCCTGGAAATTTTCCCCCACTCTGTGTTTTCCCATAACTGTGAGTCAACAGTTCAATTATAGTCTCTTTATACAGGCATGAGAATTTGTTTCTTGGGCAAAGTTCCTTGATAAGATGATATGCTACATAAATGTCTCTAGCAAAACACATTTCACAGTGAATTTATCTCTGCACAACTTCCCCGCCTTATAGCACCTTATCATTCCAAGACATCTCAAGGCACTTTCCAAAAGGTGTGCAATAATAATACTTCACAGTTAGACACAGCCTTTCATGGACTGTCTCAGGGCCGTGTGCAGGGAAGCACTCAGCTCCATCCAACATGGGAGCAGCGAGGCCAGGGGTGGGGGAGAGAACTGCCCAGAGGAATAAGGGATGTGTCAGGTTTGTGCTGGAGCCCAGGACACCAGGAAGCCTCTCCTTTGCCCCTAAAGTTCTCACAAGTTCACTGCCTCCCAGTGTTGGGAACCAGCCGTGCTGTGGAGAGGAAATACAGCCTTATCCTGGGGCTATGGGATGGGTGCTCAGCTCCCTGCCTGCCTCATCTATCCTACACCCAACATGTGTGTGCTATTCAAGGAATAAAACCTCCAAAGCTGCAAGTGGCAGAAGGTTTGTGATGTGCTTTGTGTCTATTCCTGAAATGAAGATGTTTGTGCTCTGCCAAGGATGCCAGCCTGGAGCACAGCTGGGTAAAGACCCTGTTTTCTCTGGGGGACAAAGCTCTGAACATTGCTGGGATTTCCTGAGACAGGAATCCAGATCCAGTCCCTGGCACTGGGCATTTCCTTCTCCACCACACATCCCCCCACCTTGCACTGAGCTGTCTCCCATCAGCCTGGTGTCCTTGACTCCAGCCCTGCCTGTCACCTTCCTCCTCACTCTATCATGTTCAGCAACCTCCCCTGTCCCTCCTCCCTCAAAGCCCAGCTTATATCATCAAAAAATCACTTTGGCACCTTCGCTGTCAGCAAACGGCTGTTTATCTGCTGTATCATTGAAAAGATCTCCAAAGCCAGGCTTGGAAAACAGCCCTTCTTTTATTTGATGCAGGATCATCTGAAAGGAGGATGAGAAGCAGTGAGAATATGTTTTCTTGTACAGATCAATATGAGTTTAACCTTCCCCCCCAGCAGGGCCCGCCTGCCCACCTCCTTAGCTCACGTATTTCTCCCTCCTCTCCTCTTTGCTCCCCCTTCCTGCATCCCAGTGTTTCCAGCACTCCTGGCACATGGACCTCTTGGTCCTATGTGCATCAGGGCAGCATTTTTGCCTTGCCAGAGCAAGTCCTTGTGGTCCAGGGAAGGGTTTCTTAGTCAGCCAGCTCACAGACTCAGTCACCCCACAGATTTCAGTTCCTTTTTTTCTCCTCCTTGCTCCACTTCCTTCCAGCTCCCATGCTGTACCCTACACAGAACTCCTCTTCCAGCTGTTGGGCATCACTAAATGAATTTTCCATCTCTTCCCTTTCTTCTCCCCCTCTGGGGAAGAAACAATCAAGTCCTTCTCTCATGCCCCCTTCACCTCTGCCAGTGGCAGATTTACTCCTGCCTGGCTTCCTGGCAGCTGCTGCAGCTGCAGCCCTGAGCAGGGGATCCGGCATCTTCCTGTCCCATTCTCCCTCTGCTGCATTCCCAGAGGGATCAGAAATAGGGAGGGGAGTGGTTTGGGCCCTGGGGTGCAGCTCTGAAGGCCCAGGGTCAATTCAGGAGCCACCTTAGTGACAGATCAATATTATCATTTCATACACAGGGAAACTGAGGAGCATTCTGGGGATAGGACACAGCCACGGTGGCACCAGCGGGAGGTCACTTCCTCCTGGCTCACATGTCACAGATGTCTTTGCTAACAAAGGAGAAAGGCTGAACATGAGGATGGTCCATGCTGCTCTCACCTGACAGGTACAGATCAACCACCACTCACCGGGCTTAGCCAGCCACAGGAGCCAGGGCCAAATTCATTTTTAAAGGTAAAAGGAAAAGCCTGAGTGCTTTCTCAGCTCAAAATCCAGCAGCAAACCCCATCCTGCTATTCATATCCAGAGACAGAGAAGCACTTCTCTCTTCTCAGGAGATGGGAGGGGAGCAGACAGGTTGTTACTGTAATAGCAGGAAAGACGCCCACCACTGTGCTAAATGATAAATTTATATGTAGCACGTAACACGAGACTGTTCCTGTTCCCAGAGCTCTAACAGCCTGAGGGAGAAATGCCAGCGCCTTCTCCAAGGTCACAGGGATGGCATCCTGGTTTCAGGCAGCACAGGGAAAGATTCACTCACTCCCCGTTCCTTTCCACCTCCTTCTTCAGAAGGAACGTGCTCAGCCAGGCTCTGAACCCCTTGGTTACCTTGCCCAGACTCAGGGGATTTATTCAGACAGACAGACAGACAAGGGAGGGTGACCGATCCATAATCCTGGTCCTTCATCCCCCACACAGGGCCCTCTTCCTGCAAGACAGGAGCTGAGAAAGCATCCCTGCAAAGCTAAAAAAGGAGCAAGAGGGATCCCAAGAGCCAACAGGCAGTTTAAAGTCTCTCACACACAAAGAAGGAATTAAAAAGACAAAAACTAGAGCTGAGGTGTTCTATCCACATCCAGCCAAAGCCAGGTGCTGTCAGAGATTAGATGCTTTTGCAGATAAAGGCAGGTAATAGGGCATGACCAGATAAGGACAATAAGAGGAGAATAAAGGGAGTGGGGAAAAGGCAGAGGTGAAGGGCCAGAGAGGAGAAGGGGCAGCAGCAGATCAGCCTGACAGATCCCTGGCTGGGACTGTGCAGAGCCAGGGCTTGGGAGCCAGGAGCTGAGCAGAGGCACATGGGACATGTCCTGCTCCCCACAGCACTGGGGCCTCCTGTGCCTCCTGCCCATGCTGCTCCAGTGTGCATGGAGCACATGTACATGGCACCACCAGCAAAGTCAGGATTGCTGCTGTCCTGATCAGGAACGTGAACAAGAATCACTGGCTCTGGTCACCCTTCCCAGGTGGCCGGGCACGAGGCCACATTGGAACCACTGTGAACAATTGACAAAAGCATTCAGGGAGGCCTGGGCTGGGGAATATTTCTCTCCTGACCACAGAGAAACAGCCATCAGTCAGCGTTCCTGAGCACCGACTGCAGCAGCTGCATGGAGGGTGACTCTGCTTTAGAAGTCAGGCACGATCTAAGGAGCGCCCTGCTCTCCTCCACCCCCCGCCTGCTCTTCCCTCGCTCTTCAGGGCCCCGGCTCATTTTGTGCAGAGCAAACGCAGCTCCTCTGCCCTGTGAAACAGCCTTGAGCCTCAGAAGCTGTGATTAGTGCCTGAGGGCAGCTGGAATGCCTCAGGGAACTCGCTGTACAGTAGGAACACGGGCAGTGGTAAAGCTGCAGGGTCGCTGTCCCTCGGAGGGGCCTCATCCCTTTGTATGGGGTTGTCTTTGGAAAGCCATAATGGAATAGTGGATACATCATCCCCTGTTCCCTGGGCTCTCTGAGGTGTTGTATCCCCCCCCCCAGCCCATCCTGCACCGGGGGGGCTCTGCAGGAATGGGCTGAACTTTGCTTTCCTCTGCAGAGCATCTCAATGCTCTCACTTGGTTAAAATCCCATAATTACATCTAGAGGCTTGGAAAAGACTCAGGCTGTCATTGCTTTGCAAAATCTGCCTCCCCAGGTCAGGAAAGGACAGGGACACTTGGCTGCTCCCAAGGGATTACCTTATTTCACTTTCTAACCACTTCACACAGGCTGAGATTTTCTGTTCCAAAATCTGCTGCTGTAACTGTGAGTTCCATACTGGAGGTTGTGTTTTTCTGCTGTATCTTGGTACTGCTTTTTGAGAAGAACTGGTAAAGAGTTTGCTTTTCTATACACATGTAGATGCCAACTATACAGATACAGAAACCTGGATGTTTTCCGCATCCAAGAACACTCATCCCAACCACCTGCCTGCCCGAGGACAAGGATCCCCATGTGAACTCCTCCAAATAAAAACAGGCGAGTGGGAAAGAAGGGAAGAGCAAACCTGCAGCATCATCCTGTCTGCTCCCTCCCTCCTCCAGAGCTGTGCTGAGGTGCCAGTGCCATGGGGTGATCCAGGAATTCTGCTCACTCTGCGTTACAGGTGGCCCAGGTCTGTAAGAAACGGGCCCTCGCCCCTCACTGAATGTGATGCATCAGCTCTGGCTGCTCATTTACTGCAGTTAATCATTCTTGGGAGGGAAAGGGGCATGTTCAGGTTGTTCTTCTCTCTCTTTCACATCCCTGCCATCTCAATGGGATGCAGGAGCTCAGCAGCACCCAGCAAGCAGGGTAATAAACCCCGGGCCTTCAGCCCAGCAAAGGGAATGGCCCCTCGGGGAGACAACTTCTCAATGCCCCTGCTGGCTCCTCTTCCTTGGAAACTATCACTTAATTCACCTCAGTTTTTGTTCTGCAACAGATTTCCTTTAAATCCCCATTGAAGGATTCAACAGTGAGCTTAAACTGTTGGTGACTGGATTGAAAAACTTCCGTGAGATGCAGAAACACCATCCCTGCCTTGCATTCTGTGAGAGCTCCAGGGGCCCAGCACATTGTGCTGCTTCCCCTGCACGATGCAGGATCAGGCTGTGAGCCCTGGCACTGAATTCCCCCCCGACACAGCCACCACTGCTGGGAGGTGTGGCTGGTCCCTAATAGAGAAATAGCCACCTCCTCCAATGATTTATCTTGTGTTTGAGCAGCCCAATAATTCCCAAATCTACTATTCCCTCTCACAAATGTGGAGTCCTCCTCACTTACCAGCCTTCTTTTTGACAACTTAATATTAGGGGCTCTGAAGAAGATATTGAAAACCTGGAAAGATCCTGGAAACCTGTATTCTCCCAAGAAGCTGTACACTGTGCTGGCAGCCTCAGTGGAGAAAACTGCTTTTAGAGGAGGCTTAAAACACAGTGCTGCTCATTCCTGGCTAATAAATCTCCCTGTGTGGTTTTTGAGAAGTTGATCCTGATGTCTGTACCCCAGTAGTTTCCAAGTTTCTCAGCAACCTATTTGGTGGTGAGGAGAGCCCAGTAATTTGAATTTAAAGGATGCTTTGCACAGATTGTTCTTTGCCTGATGTTTAGCCCCCACCATGACCTAGAGGTGGGTGCTTCAGCTGATAGCCCACACACGAGCTCAGGCATGATAGAAAGTGGAAAATTATCCCTGCAGCTGTCCCAGAGGACTCAGAGATTTCCAGGGGCAAGAAGAGGGGAAGGTAGTGGTCACCTGCAGAATAAATGGGAAAATCCATAGGTCAGTGAATTGAGTAAAGCTACAGTGACAAATGTGATGTGTTCATGGCTTCTGAGAGCCCCAGCCCTGCAGTGGGAGTGTGAGGGCAGCAGGTGCTGGTGTGAGTGTGACCCCAAAGCAAATCCACCGTGAACCTGCTGTGTCCCTCCTTTCAGCAGTCAAACCTCTGCAGCTCTCTGTGTTCAGACACAGCTTCTCCTCTTTTCTATTCACCCCTTGTCATGCCCTGGAGAAACCCACACCTCAGGGTAATCCGGGTCCTTGCTTCATAGCTGGAGTTGTGAGAAAAAGGGAGGAACAGGGAAAAAAGTGTTCAAGGATAGTCATTAACCATCCCAAACCTACCGAGGTGTCAACATCATTCCAGCTCCACCTGGGCCCACACACAGCTGGAGCCAGGGGCCAATTTTTAAATTCCTTCCCCCTTCCCATGCTCGCAGACACTTCTCTCTAGCTGGGAAAGACAGAGACCATGGGCACGTGCAGCATTTGACAGGAGACCTAGGTTATTGATTCACAGCTCTACCTCCCTGAACTTTTCTGGAGGAAAACAGGGCTGCTTTGCATAAGGCAGGCATATGCTGCAGCTTTGGCACGGGGAGAGCCGCTTGGCATTTCCTTGCCAGACTTTTCCCACCCTCCTCTGATGCCATCTGCCTCCGTGAAACACTGAAACTCCCATCTGTCAATTTTGCTGTAAACACACAATTATCCAGGCTGCTGGGGGGGAACAGTGGCACAGCCAAATCTTGGCCATTTGTAGAGAGGGACAAGTTGGGAGGAGTGACCCTCTCATTGTCCCACCAGGCAGCTTGGTGGAGGGAGCCATGCCTTTCCTTCTTCTCCTTCCTTCTCCCAGAGGCACGGGAGCTGTGGGTGCCACCAATCCCTCTGTCCATGCCCTGGCCCTCTCAGAACATGGGGGAAACTCAGAGCTCAGGCAGGGGCTGGTGGGGAGCTCCATCCATTCCCAGCACCCAGGTCAAGACACCCAGGTCACGTTGCTCCCATTTGTTTCCCTTTCTGCCGTGTCATGGCAGCGAGGACAAACCTGCAGCTGGCCGCCCGTGCCCAGATCCCTGCAAACATCCCAGGGACAGTGTCCACCCAGGAACAAAAGCAGAACCAGGGAGCAGCCTTCCCTTGCTAGTTCCTGTCAGCAGCATCTCTGAGACCAGCTCTGCCTGTCCCCACCTCTGGGTTTCGTTGCGGCAATGCCCAGATCCGGCAAGCTCAGATGCCAGCAAGGGGGTTTCTTCTGCGTTCCCCCTGGAAATCTCCCTCTTCCTGCCTGGGGGCAGCTTTCTCTGACCACAGCAGATAGCAAAACGCTGACAGCAGCCTGATAGGAGTCAGAAGATCTCCTCCTTAGTGCTCTGAGATGCTATCAACCCTTGCAGGGCCAGCAAAGCCAGGATTTCCCAAGCTGAGTCCACCTGCAGGATGAGCAAAGGGTGACAGCTGAGGGGAAGAGAGGAAGCTGCAAACAGCCGTGGGCTGGGAGATGCTTTGGGGGTGGGAGGTGATTACGCTTTGTTTTATTAAACATTGGCCCCTGTGTGGTGTCTCCAGCCCAGACTCCAGCTCCAGCACCTGTTTCATTTAGCTGGGCAGAGGGAGGGGGCCGTGGGGCGGCGGAGGAGCTGGCAGATGGCAGCGTGTTCCCAGAGATAACACGGGGCTAGTTCAGAGGTTACTAATTGTGTTTCTGCTCGCCTTTCACGTTCCATGCGGATCCGAAGGAGAACACGAGGCTCAGCACACACACAGCCCCTCCCTCCCTCCCTCCCTCAGGCCGCCGCCCTCCGCCCCGTCCCCCCCGGCTCCGGCACGGCCTCACCCACACGCCCTGAATGCCCGAGGTGTTTGACATCCATTCAGCAGCCAAAGCCAAAGGGAGAGCGGGGAAACAGCAGGGAGGTTGGAGGAGAAGCAATTAATAAACTCCTCGTGCAGGGCAGACCCTCAGGCCCGCAGCCCTTTCTGTGCACGGCAGGCGCGAATCAGCGCAGCCAGGCCGGGAACGCCACGCCACGATAAGGGAGGGGCAGCAAGGCCGCCTCAGAGATTCAAATGTGTGCAGGAGGACAAATGGTGGGTTCTGGCTTCAGGCAGAGCCAGAGGAGCCCCACAGAGGGTGCTCCAGTCGCCCTTTGGTGGCTGCTCCAGTGCACTCATCTTCCTCTTGCTGCTGTGGCTGGACAAGGCTTCAAGGGCAGCATTCAGGGAGGATGGCAGAGCTGCAGAGGGGAATCCAAGCACGGCACAGCTGGGCAGAGCACACAAAACCACAGAATGCTGCAATGCTTTGGGTTGGAAGGGACCTTCCAGATCATCCAGTCCAGCCCCCTGCCATGGGCAGGGACACCTCCCACCAGAGCAGCTTGTTTAAATGTGACCCAAATGCGCCCTGTCCTTTCCAGTGCCCATCCCCAGCCCTCACGTCTGGCACAGGGCTACTCTTGAGGAAAACAGTCTCAAAATCTATAAAATGAGACTTGCTTGAACCTTTGGCTACAGAGGAAGGCTCACACCCAAGAAGAACAACCATTACCCCAGCAGAGGTTTGGGGAGCCCATGGCCTTTGGGGAGACCTTTTTCTGGAGCCCCTCTCTCCGTGGGGCGTCTCATGCACATTTTGTGCTGCAATGCATCTCCCAGGCAGAGGCAGGGAGAGATATTCAGGAATAGAAAGCAGGAAGTACGCACAAAATCTTGGAAGGGGGAGGAGGATGGAAGTTAACCAAGAAAAACACAAGGCTCTTTGAACAGGAAAAGTAAAAATAAAAAAAAAAAATTAAAAAAAAAAACAACAAAAAAAAACAACCCCAACTCTTTTTCAAAGCATTTTGCAAATATTGCTTTTCCTCCCCTCCCTCATTTTCTGACAAGCTGCAATCAGCATTCAATATTGTCACTCAGTGCCCAATTTCAGAGGGGATAGGTACCCACGGAGCTCTTTAAATGAAATAAATAAATACATCTGGCCATGTATGGCAGAGGTTTAGCTGGGAGCTCAGCTCTTCTGAAAATCTGGTCAATCACAGTGACATTGATTCAGGACAATTACTCCTGATTTACACGGGTGTAAATGAATAGAATGGCATTAAACTGCTGACTGGGGAGTCCACACTCAGGCAGAGCTCATCAGAAAGCCGAGTTCCCATTCTGTGAAAGACTGAGATCAGCTTCCCCATCCAAATCAGGACAAAAATGGTATATTTTTCTTAAAATGGAACAGAAAGAGGGGGAAAAGCCTCACTTGGGTTCAATAAAAACTTTGGGTTTGAATGCCTGGCATTTGTCATTTTGACTCTTTAAAAAGTTATTTATATCTAACAAAAGTAGGGAAGGCAACTTGCCTGGTGTCATAATGCAACTCTTGGCTTTGAGTTCTCCTGCTGCCCAACAGAAAATTAATTGGGAGGACAGAAATCTGGGGTTTTTTACCAAACAGTCAAACCTGTCCTCCACCTCTTTTCCCCTCCTGCATTTTGCACTGCCACACTGTGTCGGTGAGGTTTCCAAGCTCATTCCCACACCAGCTGGGTGCAATCCCTACCCTGCATTGATGCCAGGATGATTTTTTGCCTTTTCTTTTAAACCGCTTTTGTACCTTTTTACAATTTCTGGATTCTTGGTGCTTTTTGCCTCCATTCTTGGACTTGTTTGCCAAGCTGGGAGAGGAAACATTTGAGAAGCTCTGCAGTGAGGGATCAGTGTGCCCAGAGCCCAAGGGCCTCTCCAGAACACATTCTGTAACCTGAGATAGAACCATCCAGGGGAAGGTTCCTTGGGGAGGGGGGCTCATTGGAGCCTCTCCTTGGGGAATCTTTGCTAGATCTGCTAATTAGTAACACCTCCAGTGTCAGAGCAGAGCTTTTAGGAGGGGCACTGCGGGGTGCAGGGAGGTGCATTCGACCTGGCCGTGGTGCACCTAAGGGTCCTGCAAATAAACACCAAGGGAAAATCCCTTTTCCCTTCTAACTGTGTTTGACTCTTGATTTTAAGACCAGGAAAAGGCATCAGCATCACCAGCCTGGCATGAGCAGGCAGCTTAGAAAACACACTCTAGGCTGTGTGAGGAAAAGGAGAAATGTCAGGAAGCTTTAAAAGTCAATTTTTTAGGGATAAGGAGTCTTCTCAGTGTAGGAGGTGCAGGTGGTGGGGCAGTGAGGACAACCATGGGGAGGAGGAAAGGATCCCTCTCACAGTGGCACCCTGGCATATTTTTAAGCAGGATTAGTTTGTGGGGAAGGAGAGGAGGGGAAGAGGCTAAAGCTCTTAGAGAGGCCCCCCCCTCCCAGTTTTCAAAGTACTTTGTGCCTGGATATGTGCTCCGGACATAAATCACTGTAGCTCAGGATAAATGGGAGCCCGTAAGTGCCACGAACACTAATGACAACATTCATCAAACCCTGAACTGCTCCATATTGCACCAGTCTCCGGGATGCCTACGGACATATGGACCCAGCTCGCTCCAGCAGCCCCCGCTCCCCTGCACCCTGCACTCCCTGGCAGCTGCAGCCTCCCCACAACCAGCTCGCAGCAAAGCAGGAGGGACCATCAGGCAGTTGTGTGCTGCCTCCTCAAAAATAAAAAATACAGGGATAGCTCTGCTCAGAGCACCATCTCACAGCACCTTCCCATCTCTGTGGTCCTGAGCCAGCAGCACTCCAGATTCCCAAAAACCAGGTCTTGACCACCCACCAAAAAACCCAACCCTCCATCAAAAGCAACGCAGGGAGTATTCCCTGAAGCAGTCAGGTTATGGAGACTGCATGGACAGTCACTCACTGGAAATCCTGCAGAGTGCATTGCATCAGCTTAATTGACAAGGAAAGCTGGGCAAAGCCCTGGGAAGGGGGTTTGAGCAAACCAGAGCTGCTCCACAGCAGCACCAGGCTAGACCTGGATGTCTGATGGGAATTGAATCCCATATTTATCTTCTCAGTGCTTAAGTACCTCCCATGGGACAGGGCAATCCAGAAAAAGAGTTTTTATATGTCTACAACAGCACTGGGGCTCTGAGGGGACATGGGGAGTGCTATAGATCCAATCAGGACAGCCAGAGCAGCAGTGAGTTGAGAAAAGAAAGGGCAAAAAGAGGGTGCCTGCAAAGGCACGGGGAGAAGGGAAGTTCTTGCATGGGGAGGGGGAGGTCCTTGCATGGGGGAAAGGGAGGTTCTTGCAGGTGAAATCCATTCGATGGTCCTTGTGTAACAAGTCTGAAGGAAAAGTGAAGTTCCTGGGTCCAACACAGCCTCAGTGATCAAATTGGTCAGCCTGTAATTAATTCTGTTTGTTGAGAGATGTATTAAACTGAAATTTCTCTGCAGACGCGTGTCAGATTCAAGAGTAAATGTTCTCGAAGGGCAATTGCTGCTCAAAACTCAGAAGGACCAGAAACCTTTTAGGATAAGGAAAGCTAGGTGATATCCATTGCAGGATTCACAGCAGGAACCTAAACTGGGTCTCTTTCATACCCCCGACTGAGCTGATTTCTTGCTAGACCAAATTCTTTCCCTCTGAAGGAACAAGTTCTTATTTCAGCCCTGGATTAAAAAA
>VXAC01006836.1:1165936-1199603 GCA_013399225.1 Rhipidura dahli | reverse complement strand
TATATATATATATGTATATACACAATATATGTGTATATATGTACATGTATCTATGTGTGTGTGTGTATGTATGTATAAATATGTGCACACCTATATATATATATAATTTTTTTTGCAAGTCTGAAGGATTTCCTTTAAATCCTCAAGGAAATCTGCCGCAGGAAGAGCAGATGGAGATAGGAGGAAGGGCTGATCCTAACTGAAGCTGTCCCAAAATGCAACGACGTTGACCCTTGGGAACTCCCTTTGCGCAGCGCTCTCTCCCCCTCTCTCCCTGCCTACCCAGTGTCCCCACAGAATGCCCACTGCTCTTTGTGGGCTTGCCCCAGCACTGTCTGTGGGGCTGGGGAGCCCTGCAAGGAGAGCCAGAGGAATGGTGTCCATGCAGACGTTTTACTCTGCACGGAAAGGCTCTTTCCCTGTGGTTTCTGTGTATTTTCTAGGCTGGTGTGGCTTGCACACTTCTCTATTGCTTGACAGCCCACAGCATCCCAATGCTGTCCTCTGCCATGACCACACGGATCATGAGACACCGGGAGCCTGGCAAGGAAAAGCCAGGGGAGCAGCATATGTGTCTTGCCCACTTTTTCCATTTTATTGTCATATAGAATGCCACAGGTTCCCAGCTGAGAAATGCCCCGCAGCCTGAGTGCCCTCTGCCCCATGCACAGCAGGTGTGGGCAGCAGGGCTGCAGGGTGCCAGAGGAAATTGATTTTTGGGCAAAGTCCCAGGGAGACCCAGGCTGGAGGCAGGACCCAGACCCAGGCAGGGCACAGGGAGCTGCTCAGCCCCGCGTGCAGGGTCACAGCTGCAGTAGCCACAGTTAAAAATACAGAGAGGGCAAGTTTCAAACAAGCTCCCTGAGCTTTCACAGCCACCAAGGGTCCCTCTGAAGGCGCTGATTGAAATGGTTTGAGGTCAGCATTTTGGAGCAGCGCTGCTGCTCGGGGAGGACTTGCTGCTCTCCACAGCACCTCTGCTCCAGCCAGGGCTGGCAGGGAGCAGCAGAACAGAGAGTTTGCTTTGGGCCAGGGCTCGTGCTGGGCAGCTACAGCACAGTCCTGGTCATGGGGACAAGGAATTACATGGAGATGGTCAGAGAATGAGGGGTTTTCACCACCATCAATGGGAGACACTTTACAGGGTCAGGTCTTCAGGTCCACACAGAAATCCTGGGCATCCTGTCAGTGCTGGAGAAGGAAAAGCCTGGCATGTGGGGACTGTTTCACTGCATGGTGTCTGGAAGTTATTTAGTTCTCCTGTTCAGTGCAGCATTGACAGCTCTGAGAGGCTGAGACCTCTGAACACAGAGGGCCTCTGCTCTTGGGGTGCTGCTGCTGTCAAGGGAGTTGGAGGGGTTGATTTAGTTTGCATGAAAAATGTGATTTCAGTCCCAAAGTTTGGTGGCAATTTCCTTAGGGAACAAGGAGGAAAAAAAGCATCCCACTGTCTCCAGAACAACATGCTGGAAGTATTTATTTTGATAACTCAAGCCATTCTATGCTTTATTATTAGTTTTGAAGGGGAAAACAACCTTAACCCAACCCACACAGCAACCTGCCCAGCTTCCTGCACAACCTCTGCAAAACAGGATCATAAACACTTCTTTATCCAGTAGGCACGTTAGTGAGGCTTCATTAACTCCAAAGCTCAATTAAAGTCTCTAAAAGGCTTTGAGCTGCTTGACCAAAAGGCTCTATGAAAATTAATTTAGTGCTTTTGTATCTGCTCAGCACCAGGACTGCAACAACATGCTCTGTCCTCCAAAAATGGGTACAGAGAGGTGATGGTCGGGGAGGGGAGGGGGATGCAACAGGTGGCTTTTCTGAGGGCACGTGGTGACCACAGGGTGCAGAGAGGAGGGAAGAGCTCTGATTTTTAAACACTGGGTAGCTGCTGTGCAGCTGGAGGCTGAACACAGCATGCTCATCTCTTCCCAGCTGCAGCATTCGCCCAGCCTGGGAGCCTGATGAGACAGTTTGGAGTAGGAAGGGGGGGTTAATTGCACATTTTATGGCTGCTAAGAGTCCCCCTGAGCCACAGAGCTGCCTGCTGCATGGGCAGAGTCACGTCCAGGCTGAGCAGCGCACAGAGAATCCCCAGCCGCGCACGGGGACACTCAGATAAATGCCAGCCCTGTGCCTCGGTGGCAGATTTACCAGGCTGTTTGCATCTCCAGTGTAAATCCAGGCACTTAGAGATAAACTCAGTCCATCGCAAGGAATTGTTTCAACAAAGCAGGGCCTGTCAGGAGCAGGGTTATATTGACAGAGTGGCAGTCCCTGCTGTGCCAGCTCCTGGCATCCCCCAGCTGGAGCCTTTATTTACAGAGCCCTCCGTGCAAGGAGCACGGCTCCTCTGGGCATGCGTCACTCTCTCCTAAAGGCATGGAATTTGTAGGAGATATGGGAGACCAGCAGCATCCTCTTGGACTTTCCCAGATAGCCAGGAGGAGCAAAGAGTGCCTGGAGCCTCAGAAATCCTGAGAGTGTGGTAATTTCCTCAGTTTTCCCATCTACAGCTCAGCCTCAGAGTCCATGTGGAAAGTGAAGGGTCTGGTGCCTTTATGCACAAGCAGAGTTCACCAAAGAAGAGGAAAAGTGGAAGGAAATGAGGGAAAGCGCTGAGAAAAGCAAAAAGGAAAAGGGCAGGCACTGGTGACATGCTCTGCTCTGAATGCACATACAGCCCCATCTCTCCTGCTCCCTGACAGGTCTGTCTGGAGGTTTGCATTCAGCACAGGCTCCTCAGTAACAAATTCGAGAGCTTTATGCAACAGAATAATTGTTCAGTGTTGAATAATTCTCTCCATTTGTACCCTTCAAGCCTCAGACGCCGAGCAGAGGCGACACTTGGCTCAGTCAGAAAAGGGAAAAAGCTTTCAGGTATTGGGAGAGCTGGGGGGAGCAGGAGGACCCCTCCCTCTGCCCACTCTGCCCCAGGTGCCCAGATTGTCTGGCTTTGCCACAGGCACACATGGGTTGCTCGTGGTCAGCCTGGTGCCCACCCTCATGTCCTTCTCTGCATGTGCTGCTGCCTGGGGTGACTCCTCCCCAGGGAAAGGTTTATTCCTCTCCTGTTTATCTTTCTGGGATCCCTGCTGGCCTACTCCTCCAGGTCCCTCAGAATGGTGCCCCAGCCATCCAGTCCATCACTCACAGTTTCACATCTCCTGCACCCTCGGAGGTGCTCTCCGTGCCATCTCCTGCTCTGTAATGAAGGGTCAAACACTGCTGACCCAGGACTGACCTCTGTGCTCCCCACCAGTCACTGGTGTCCTCTCCATGGCCTGTGTGAGCTCACGGGTCCCACCCCTATCCCCTCACAGCCATGCCCATCACCCCACCTGGCCAATCTGCTGGACACTCTCCAGAGGTAGATTTTTATCCTCCCCAATATAAAGATAGGGGAGACTGGGACCAAAATTTTCCAAAGAAGTCACTCATAACAAATAAGCAGGGGAGTTCCCACTGGGGTTGGAGTGGCTGTCTCAGAGAAGCAGGAGTGGACAAAGCTTGACGCTAAATATCCCTCCTGGCAGAAATTTCTGCACTTCCCCAAAGGCCAGCAGCATATTAGTTTCAGAGGCAAGAAGTTTCTGCTGTAGCTCACAGCTTAAAAGAGCAGGCAGAGACAGCAGCTCTCAAGAGTTCAGCACTGTCTTAATAGAAGACACCGCAGTAAGGGAAATATTATATTAAATCTCTATACTTATACGTGTAACAAAAGTGGTATCAGCAAAATCCTCCAGCATCAAAGCAAATCACTTACCTATTTTTAGCCGTGTGATTTAGTCACACACTCTGAGGAAATAAGGTCAGGTTCTTTGCGATGTATCCCTTTCTCCCTGTCTCCTGCTCTTTTTTTTTCCTGTCCTTATTAAAATTCTCCACCCTGCAGCAGAGCTTTGCGAGACGGAGCCTTCGCGGAGCCGTCACCATCTGCGGGGTCAAGCTGTGGCCCTGTCCCAGTAGGAATCTGTCCTGCTGTCACCGTGGCTGGACTGGAGGCAGCAAAGGCAGGCCAGGCAGTGCCAGGATCTGCATCCCAGCACCTGCAGCGCTGCCTGGGGCTCTCTGAGCAGGTCCCTGGCCGGCTCCGTGGCACTGAAAGGGTGTCACGGGAAATGTCCCCACTGAGGCCATCGGGGAACTGGCCTGGCAATGTCCAGCTCCCACACTGCTGCCTCTCCCTGCAGCTTTCAATCCCACACCACACCGTGCCTCAGTTTCCCCAGTCCCAGTGCCTTGCTTTGGTCTCTCCCCCAAAAAGGGGCAGTTCCAGGCTGTAAGGAGGTGAAATTAGGTTTGAGTTCCTTTTAAATGTCATTAGAAGAGCAACTCCAGCAATTCAAATCATGCAGAAATTATTCTATTTCTTTGAATATTTCATTTCCCATGACCTTTTTTTCTAGAAATTCTTCTGGCAGACATTTTTATTTAATTTAAAAAAAAAATAATTTTTATATTTAAAAGAGAAACTATGGCAAAACTCCCATAAAGGAAACACTATTTTCTACCCATCTGTACAGCACCTCAGCATTATTAGGAGTAACAGACAAGTAATGGAAGTTAATCTAAGAAATTAAACTTTATTTATTTATTTTCAGGGAGATTTTATTTGTTCTGTTTTGATTTCCACTGCTACCAAGAGGTCTAGTCTGGGAAGCAATAGTTCATTCACCTCATGATGCAGCTGAACTTTGAACTTCTTGGTCCAGCACACAAAAACCTTATTGCTGCTGCTTTTTTCAGTTTGATAATCCACTGTTATTTCTAAGTGCAGCACTAACTGCTGTCTAACACACTTCGATATTTTACCTGTTGAGCACTGACCATGATTTATGGCCTTACTGTCCTGTGAGTACAGCTCCTGACCCCTGAAAATTCCATTTTGCTTTGCAAGTTGCAGTAATACACATAAAACATTAAAATTGGCTCAGACTTGATTTCTGGAGCATGTAAAATCAAATTTATTAATAAGAAGATATAAAGATCGTCATTAAATCAGTTTTTCAGTCATTCTGAAGTCAACTGAAAATTTCTTCCTTTTAATAATCTACAATTAAGAACAATTTTAGAAAAGTTTTCCATTTGTTTTAAATTCTGAGACTGTATTTAGATGACCCTACAAAATAAATGATTTCAGTTTCTCTAATCAAAATGATGCCACAGTTTGGCATCAAGATAATAGTGCCAATTAAACAAATAATAACAACTAACATATTTTCACTGGACATACTGATATAATAACAATCTTGTAGAAAAAGAAGAGCCTCAATATTTTCCAATTTAGATGTGGGCTATAGTCCCTAGCCCTTAAAAAAAGTTATTTTACAGCTCTCTATTGATATTTGCTCAAAACTTGCTGCTGTTTTCTGTGTTCATTATTTACCACTGGGAGAATGTATTTGGGTGGTGTAAATGATGTTGTTTTGGGTCCTGCTGCAGAGTTAAGGTTATTGTTGAAACTTTAATCAATACCTTTGATGCTTTTTGCCTCTGTGGTTTTTGACCTGCTGCTGCTATATTTGTTTTAAATCTTGCCATTGAATAACAACGAAAGAAATCTGACTTTTGCCATGAATAACTGCAAGGTACTAATTATGTTCTGTAAATTAATGGTCTATTTACTGCCTTAACCTATCTTAACAAAGATTTTGTTTGGGGATATATTACTAATGAAAAAGCCTTGACATCTTAATACTCTTCTGGGCAAATCGTTAGAATAGATCCCAAATGCAATTAAAGAAGGACTTTTTTAAAACCAGTGTATTAGGAGATAAATAGGCACAGGCTCCTCTCTGAGTGCTTGTTTGTAAATCTACAGAATTCCCATTATTTCTGTGCCTCTTGCCTCAAAACTGGGCTGCTGCAGGTGGAGCAATGGCTGGGACAGGAGTAGGGGTTTGGTTTATTTTTATTTCTTGTATATGTAGTGAAAAATTGAAATGAGGGAAATCCCCAGGGGCAGCAGCAGAGGAGACAACACTGGAATTAGAAATGATGACCTGAAGTGGGAATCTCCTCATTTTGAGGATTCTTTTCCTCAACCATCAACAAGGCTTTGTCCAAGCATCCACAGGAGTGGAATAGCCTCCCACTCAAATTTCCAAAACATCTCTTCAAAGATCGTTGAAGACGATCGTTGATCGTTGACGATCTTTTGATTGCTCTGTGCTAAGGAGAGAAAAGGGGGATTTTCTTGCCGTTTCTGACCACTCACACTGAGCCATTTCTCTGTGGTTCTTGTGAAGCAGGAACTTTATAACCTCTGAAGTCTCCAAGAGATGTTTTAGAAATCCTAAAACTACAACTGTTTGAGAGAAAACATGGGTTATGATTTAATCAATCTTAAATATTTTCCAGTGGAGACATGGCTTCGGGAGGACACAACCCTCGAATTTGAAATGAAGGGAAATAGTTGTTTTTTTCCTTTTGAGGAGTCCAAATCCTTTCCTGACAGTTTTCAAACCTGCAGCCCATTACAATTTAGCTTTTCTTTTTCTTTTCTTTTCTTTCTTTCTTTTTTTTTTTTTTTTTCACTGTGTTTATGGAGACAGGACCTATTTTGAGGGGGAAGGGGGCAAAAGGGAGGGGAATGGATGAGCACAGTCCATGACCCTGCTGAGATGGACAGACATGGGAGAAAGCAGAGGACAGACAAACTCCTGCACAGCCCCACGGTCTGAACCACCATGGAGAGGTTTCTGAGCACATGGGGGAAAGCCCTGGGACCAAAGCCAGGTTTGTTCTCTTGGTTTCTGTGCCCCTTTCCCCTTTTGTTGTCAGGAGAGCTTTCCAGAGCAAGGCCAAATAAAGAGCCTTCAAACTGTTCCAGTGTAGGGGAGGGAGGGAGGAGGTTGGTGCTGCCTCCCTGCCCCACACAGGCATTCAAGCAGCTGAATCCATCCATAGTTTCATGCCTGCTGCTCCCCGAATTGGGTTTTTATAATTAGAACAATCTTGTTCCCCGGTGTTTATGAAAGGACTCCAGTGCTGGCTCCCAGGTTTTCATTACAGCTGAATTTAAGGGCATTTATTCGGCTTATTGCTACCACTCCCCCATCCTTATTTGCTAACAAGGGCTTTGTTCCGTGCTGGGGATTTCTAAGGGACACAGGATTAGAGCAGCCCCTCCTCTCTCCGTCCCAGATCTGTCTCCCCGGCTCTGCCCGGCTCCGCTGGATTACGGCGCTGTGCCGTTCTGCATCCGTCCTTCCCCGCGTGGATTGAGTTACCCCGCTCCCCCCGCCTCGCTCCCGAAGAACAAACAGCATCAGGTATTCCAGAGCTCCTCCCGGCACCGCTCCCTGACTGCGCTTTGCCAAACAAAAGCCTGCAACTCCCGGCCGGAAAGCCGCAGTGACAGGCGGGAGGGTGAAACTGAGGAGGAAAGAGGGAAAACGATTCCCAAGGGAAGGCTTTGTGGCAGGGCTTGGAAAGCAGCTGAGCTACACCCAGCACACCCCACTCTCACACCCGGGGCTGGGAAATAAGGAATCACTTTTTGCTGCAAGTGTGTTTTGAAGGAAAATGCCCAGTCCCCATCCCATTTTCCAGCTGTTTTGTCTCCTCAGACTTCCAGAGTTGTAGTTGTCCCGTGTCCATGGTCCTGAAAGCACACAGCCCAGATCCTGCTGGACACACACTGCCTCGCCAAGGTTCTGTCCAAATGTCTGCCGTTTCAGCTCTCTGTGGGTTGGGGCAGGAGTCGAAGTTGTATTTTCTTTAAAAAGACAGTTTCAGCCTTGAAGAAGGCATTAGAAATCTCCATGTTTAGCTGCTCTCTTTCTTCTCACTTAGGTTTTGGTTGTTGTAGATTTATTCCCCCCTGGTGATTTTCCTGGAATTTAAATACATGCCAGCAGTTTACAAGCCTTCCCCGACGCTGCCCTAGGCAGTACTGTGTGTTTTCACCTTCCCTGCCTTCAAGATTTAGCTCGGCGGTCCAGCCCCCGTGGTAAAATACCTGGCCCTTAAAATTCCAGCCTGCTGCCATCGATCGCAACAAATCGTCTTGGGTTTACTGCTCAAACTGAACAAAACCGAGTCTTTAACACACCAAATGCCAAAGCCATAAATACGAGGGCTCAGAGGGACTGGGGAGAGGATGGAGAGGAGAGGGAAATGGAGGGAATAGCTGTGGCCACGTGCAGGGCCCCACAATAGGGGCACGTGTGCTCACCAGGCCCCAATTCCCCCCAGCCTGGCACGCTGTGTTCACCCCACACCAGAGATGCAGAGAGCTATTTCCAGCAGGTAGGTTATAAATCTCTTGTTTATTGCCTTTTATTATGTTGTTTCAACAGCTCTTAAAGCTGGAAGAGCGACCGATTGATAGCTGCTTTAAATCTCCTTCATTTTCTGCACATATTTCTTTATATTTCAGGGAGGGGGGCATCCATCTTTTTCACACATATCCACCATCTCTTTCCCTCCAGGAGTCAAATGCCAGCTCTTTCCCTTTATGAGTCATGTTTTATAGGTCCCACTCCACTCTGGAAACGCTGCTGGTGGCTGGGAAAGGGCAGCCAGGGAGCACCCCTGGAAGGGAACAACGTTTATGTTTTGCTAGGAAACACATTGAGATTGAATTCAGACCAAGAGGAACAAAGTGGAGAGAGAAAAGGAGAAGACACAGCCTTGATGGAGAACAATTGACTTCCAGGGGATGAGGAGGAGAGAGCCATTATTAAAATACTGTATTTTATAGCAGACTGTTATAGCCCGGCTCAGTTTTCAGGTGAGCTGACAGGACAACACGTGCCACTTCAGAGATGGTGTCTGATGAGGCCAGAAGATCTTTATGGAGATGCCAGAGGAGAATTATGGATTAAATGCCAGTATCTCTATGGTGCTTTGGGGAGATTCCACCTGGAGCATCGCTGGGATCCTCAGCACAGGAGGGACATCAGCGTGTTGGAGCGAGTCCAGAGGGAGCCACAAAAATGATCAGAGGGATGGATCAGCTCTGCTCCATTGGGTTGGGAGAACTGGGATTGTTCAGCCTGAAGGAGGCTCCAGGGAGACCTTCTTGCACCTGCCAGTACCTAAAGGGGGCTTATAAGAAAGTTTGGGACAAAATGTTGAGCAGGGACTGTTGAGATAGGACAAGGGGTGATGGTTTGAACTGAAAGAGGGTCCATTTGGATCAGATGGAANAAGGTCCCTTCAAACCCAAACAATCCTGGGATTTGCTGATCTCAAGCAGCCTCCATGCAACCCCTCTCACAAACCCCAAGCTTGAGGGTCACCAGAGCCCTCTGAGTGACACAGTGTCACACGAGCAACACCAGCAGTGCCAGAGCTTCCTCCTCCAGTGAGCCTGGAAGCGGGGATGTGATTGATGGCAGCACTGGGGAACCTCAGGCATCACTCTCCCAAAGCCTCTATTTTTCCAAGAGTTGATCAAAATGTTATTACGTTGGTCAGGGTAGCTATCTACTGGAAAAATAGAGTTTTCCCATGAAAACATTTCATAAGGATATGTCCACAACACCGAAATTTATAGTGGGGGGAAAAAGCCGAGTGAATTATTTCAACAGTGTTTGCTCCAGTTCTCATTTTGATTACCTTCATTTTGACAGGTATTTTAATATATTCATATTTTCATGCTTTGACCTTATCAGAACGAAACGTTTCATTCCATCTAAATGAAGGGATTACAAATGGGCTGGATGAAACTCTTGGCTGTTCTGAATCTGAAAAATGTGACAACTTCTGTTCCATAGAAAAGTTCCAAATTTCCCCATCTCATCCGCATTCAAAGCAAACTCCCCAAAGAGTGAAAAGGTCTTGCATGAACACCAATTAAAAGTCCAGGACCACTCACAACGCAGTAGCCCTTTTAGGAAGGTTTCCAGCATTCATTAAGACTTCTAAACTCACAGCTAATTTTCATGCTGGATTCAGACTGGTCACATCTGAGAACTTGCTTTAATGGTGTTTTTTAAGCACCTGAAAATCCAGTCCCAGGTTCTCCGGGCACATCTGATTCCACAGCCCTCAGCATATCTTTCAAACCTGCTTTTCTGGTTGGAGGTGAGGGAATTTAGCAGCCCATCAGCTGAAAGCAGCCCCTTTGCAGGGATTTAAGAAAAACACTGAATACCATAAGAACCCTGCACTTTCGAAAAGCAACAAGAAAATAAAAACAGCCACAGCAATGAGCATCCTTCACAGTCAGAGTGTCCCAGGGCTGTGGCTTGTGCTGTGCTAGAAGCCAGCCCAGCCAGCAGGGTCCCTCCTGCACCATCTGGGAGGGCAGAAAAATCCATCTTCAGGCATCAGTGGTTATGTATTTCCACCCAGTGCAAAGGGATTTGTACCAATAATTCCCGATGGCCAAGTGTGAAGTAACTAAATCGTGTGCACTTGCCAAATGGGGAGGGGGAGAGGGGAAGCAGGGTCTCCAGTCACTCCCTCTCATCCAAAATGGGAATTAACTGCTTTATTTTCTCTTTAAATTAACATGAGGGCACAAATCCCAGCATTTCCCAGTGTGCAGCTCCTCGTTTTACAACAAATGCCGACAGGTTCCACATCTTGACTGGCCCCACCTTTTTTGATATATGTGACAATTTTCTCCTGGGAACTGTGACAAAACCTCGGCATCGCTGATGGATGGGATGTCACCAGTGAGCAAATTCTCACCTGGGAGTTCTTGAAGCCAGGGGCACACCTATGGTCCGACATCTTCATTTCAACACTCCATTATTGCACTTTTAAAGCATTCTCATATAAAGGCCAAGTGGACACGTAAATGTTTGGCCAGAGTGAGCTGGATCAGCTAAAAGGGTGAATAGCTTTTTTAATTATTTCATTTTTTTATAACTCAGATATGCCCATAAAACTCTTGGCCAGTTTTCCACAGCTTTGCTGAACTGAGAGCAAATTAAACTGACAAAGCAATTTTTTCCCAGGGGTGGAAGAGCTGCTTTCTAGGATGGCAATCCAGGCAAACTCTTACACTTAACCCAGAGGAGAGTTGGGATTTGTAAAGCTGCTTTTTTTGCTTTCAGAGAGACATCACCTAAGGTTCTCTCTTGCACACAGTGTGGAGGTAAAGACACTCCTTTCTGAAAAGCCCCGTTCCAAGGAAATTAACAGATGATGCAAACAAGTTAGCACAGAAATATATTAAGAAAAGGTGGGATCTAATCTAAGATAAATCTGCATCCAAACAGGAATAAGGGTGGCACAGAACAACCAGAAGGTTCAGGGCTGAAACCATCCAGCTATGTCTGAAGTGAACATGGATGAAAATTCAGAAGAAAAGGCAGATTCCACCCTGCCTTCCCATCAGACCCAGTAACTATCAAATTATTGCCCTCAGCCTGGGAAATCTTGCTGGGCTCTGCTTGTGCTGAGCTGAACAAGGATGTTTCTAATCATGGCTGGCTCAGCAGGGCTGTTTCAAGGCACATGGAGCCAGTGGGATCCTCACCCCTGGCTGCAGCCTCATTTACACTTTACAGGAGCTGTGCTGGTGGGGCAGAGCAGGACAGCTCCAGAGCCAGCCAGCACCTGGCTGTGGGCACCTGCACCCCACACCGACCCCAAAACACAGCAACACATCCCAGACAGGGCACTTACAGACATGTGGGTCAAAGGTTTTGGGGCTTTGGGGTTTTTTTTTTTCAGTACCATCAGCAGCAGAAAAAGCACTCTGGAAATCCTTGCATGAGAAAAAAACACTCAGTGCAGGTTAAAGGGCATCTCAGTCAGGGATGAGCCTCCTGGCACATTTGCAGATCTACCTGTCCTAGGCACTGCCTGAGCAATCTGCTGTGCCTCAGCTTCCCCCCTGGGAGTGCAAGGCAGCAGTATTCCCCCATCAGAAGTCTCTCTGCATTTGGGAGGTGGCACAGAGGCCACTGGCACTGGAAACATGGCAAAACTCAGACTTTTGGATCCAGGACACTGCTGTTTCCCATTAACCAACTATTTATTAATCTCCACTGTCACAGCAATCAAATATTGTCCACAGCAGCTTCTGTGGTTCTCCACAAACAAGAACAAGCCCTGACAAAACTTCTGTCTAAAGCCAAGTGCCAGACTGCCTGCACTGGTGACTCAGTTTCTTACTATTTCTGCCTTTAATAGCAGCAGCTCTGATAAGATTGCTCGGAGTGGCCCATGTTCAGCAGTTTAATGGGTACCAGCCCAGACAGACTAATGGATCTGGAGACCAGGAAAGAGCAGGAAGGTGAGCTGAGTGGAGAATATTGAGGCTTTTAAGGCAGAAAAGTAGCAGCTAGACATGGGGTAGCTGACTCACAGAGCCTTGGTGGAGACAGATATCCTCGCTGGGCGTCCCCAGCCATCCATCACCCCACGACAGGCCCATGAAAACCGGGCACTTCTTAAAACAATTTGCAAAACGCAAAGCAGAGCTGGGAAGGGATCCTGGGGCACGGGGCCAGACACACAGCCAGGTGAATTATTGTCAAGTCTGAGCTCACAGGCTTTTCCCTCTCCTGCAGAAGTGCATTTCCATTCCTGTTGCCTCTTATCCCCACCACGGCGATGTCAGCGCCTCAGAGAAACCAAATGTTCCATCCAGCACCATCCATTTCCCTGGCTCTGAGAGGTCCAGACAAGAAAAATCTGCTCCTCCTCCTCATAACTCTCAGACCCTGATAAACAAGTTCTGCCAGGGAGTGGGAGGTATTGAATTCACCCCTGTGCAGGGCCTTGCCCAAAAGGCGTTTTACCTGCATGGTGTCCTGGTGGGTGACTTTTCAGAGTCTGAGCCACAGAGGATGAACTTCAGTCTCCTTCAAGATGCATTTCCAGACAGTGGGATCTGTGAACAAAAAACCCCAAAACATTCAAAGCATCTGCCATATCAGAAACTGAGTAAATAGTGAAGGATTGGATGAAAATTGCTCTCATGTTCCTTCAGCGAAATCCTTAGGATTTTTGTTTTGCTTTTCATCAAAAGAAAATCCTGACTACATATGAAGGGAAGAAGACAGAAATCAGGGCCACTACGTGTCCTTCTGCAAAAATATTTGTAGGATGATATTTATTGTTCCCAAACTGCCTGTGCAGAGAAGGACCCTTTAGCCTCTCCTCACAGGTGTTAAGTGTTCTGAGCAATGAAGAAAGGCTTGCACCAGCAGGAAGGTGAACTGAGAACATCTAGAAATCATTTGAGTTGCCAGCAGAGAATGAAAAACCTCCTGGCCTCGTCACTGGAGTGATGCGAGGGGAGGCCGGGAGGGGCAAGGGACTGGAGAGAGAAGAGGAGTGATCCCATAATTAAACAAAAGACTTTCTCTAAAGCCCCCCGTGATGGATGTGCTCCTGCAGGCTGGGAAACAGCTGGTGCTGCTCAGTTTTGTTGCACCAGCCATAAATAACAGCTCTCCTGGGACGTGTGGGGAGGGCAAAAATGGCATTTGGCAGAAAAATTGCGACAGGGACAAGGATGCGATGGAGACCTCGAGTACGGGATGCAGCAGCCAAGGCGCAGACAAAGCACCGATTTATCCTGACCTGCCCTGGAGGCATCCCTCCCCCTTCCCCAAATCCACAGAGCGAGCAAGGCAGGAATCAATAGCTCAGCACAGCCATAGAGAGGAGGAGGAGGAGGAGGAGGAGGAGGAGGAGGAAAGCAGCACATGCACAGGGCGGTGGATAGGAAATAAAACCTGGTGGGGAATCCAGTTTTTTCTTCCAGGGGAGGGAGGAGAGTGGCATCCAATGTCACAAGCAATGCTGTCCTTGTGACAACACCTGGACAACCTCAAACCAGATTTCCACACACATTGCAGGGATGGCAAATCATCCTCTGGTTGCTGGAAACCAACATTTGGGGAAGGGAAGACATGTCCAAGTCTGAAAGAAAAGCTCTGGGAGAACTCAGCTGCTCTGATAATGCTCAACCTCCCCTCTCACGCTGCTGGGTGTGTGCATTTTAAGAGTCCTGCATCAGCCTTGGCCCTGAGGGAGCAGGGAAACTGGTGTCTGTGGGGATATCTGACAATCCCAAACTGCCCAGCATCACAGAGAGAAGGCAGGGCCAGGATCCAGGCTCAGTCAAGAGGGCTCTCAGGCAGCAGCTCTGCAGCAAAGTGCCCTGGTCACACAGTCAGTACCCAAGACCCTCAGACATTCCTCATCCCTGATCCAGCCCCCTCCTCAATGAGGCCAATGTGGGGCTCTTCTATAAAGCAGGAATTGCTTTAGATTCTGAGCTGGGCTTGAAATCTTTATCTCAAGCCAGGTGGAAAAGGTTCATGAACACACTCACCCTTCAACACACCCAAGGGCAGATTGCACATGCTGGGTGTTCTATCAGCCTTTGCTGCCACTTGCTGTCTGAAGAGATGAAAAAGAGACAGGAAACCTGTCTTTTGGGGCTCAAATCCTTGAATCATACCTGCAAACCTGAACTCAGGCTTGCTGATTGCATTCACCTGCATTTCTGAGCAATGGCTCTTTGGACAGAGAAGTGCTCCTTCTCCTGCAGACCTGAGCCTCTCAGCTAAGGCCCTACAACACTGTTGTGCACCTTTCCACTTTAGTTACTTAAACTAAATTGCATCTCATCCCTGGCAAATTTAAAAGGCAGCCGGCAAACCCTCTGAAGAAGAGCCATGATGGAATTCAATTTGTGTCGACTCTGGGCTGGCAGAGATTTACAGCTGAGCTCGATCCAGCACAATGCACTTTATTCTTTTTATAGAGCAGCCTGAATGCAATGGTGGAACAGGCACGTTGAGGGGAGCCGAGCAGAGGCAAAAGAACAGGAAGGCATTTTATAGGTTCAATAAGATTTATGGAGAAAGACGTTTCTCTGGAGCAGGAAGCAAGGGAATTTCCAAAAGCAGCAGAAAACCTCTGCTCTTCTCCAGATGCCTTTAATGGTGAGAGGAGTCGATCATGTCCTTGAGGGTTTTTATCATCAAATAGAAAGGAACACAAAGTGGAATTATGCTCCAGTGACTCAGTGGCACAGGGGGTGTCCAGAGGTCCCGGTGCCTTCAATGCCCCAATTCTCCACACCACACACTGTCTGCTTTCAGGGGGCACAATTGTTTGCTGACTTCAGGGATGGTGAGGGAAAGGATTTTAGGTCTAGAAGGGTACGGTGGGAAAGCACAACCCTGGCTGAACTGAGGAGAACACGCAACACAAACACTGCTCCCATTAATGGTCCCATCAGAAGAGCAGTGCCTGGGGGTTGTGGGAAGTTATTAACTCTCCGTGACCCACACAGAGCCTGCTTCTCATCTCAGCTGTGAACACAACTTAGCAGAAGAGGAAAAGGTCAGCTGAATGTGTCCTCCCTTGCAGGGCATCCTGACACAGCTGAGGCTGACTTTGCATCCAGCTCCTAAACCTCTGTTTTAACAGCAGTGAAATCTTCACTGGGCTGCAGACAAAGCCTGAGCAAAGTCTGGCATGTCAAAGCACTTCTTGCATGTCACTCAGTTTTCTGTAAAGTCAAGATGCTGATATTTACCTATGAAATCCATAAAGCACTTGGAGAGTCTCAGCTGTAAAGAGATGTGGGGGGATGGATCTCTGCTAAGGGCTCTGAGTGAGAGCTCTCCCCTCCAACAGGCAGAGAAGCCTTGTAAGACCCCCCCATCACAATGGGGCAGCAGAACATCCACACCACCACAGCTGCTTCCAAGTGCATTTTGGAAATCATGGGGAACCCCCAATAGCAAAGTGTTTTCTGAGAGCCCCTAAATACCTCTGAGACCCTGAGACTCACCATGTGAGCTGGCACAGCCCCCTTGGGCTGTCTCAGTGGCATAAGACAGGATCCTGCTGTCCTTACCTTACAGCCATCCCCATTCCCCAGCTCTGGTTCCACTGGCTCCAGCTATGACTAATTGGAACATCTCCCACTGATTCCTGATTAGCTGCTTTTGATTAGGGTTTAATGACTTCACTCGGCCTCTGATTCACAGGGATGAGCTTGGAAATGCCTGAGAACACCTCAAATACGATGACGTTTTTTCCCACCTCGGAGTGACCACTTAAACTCTGTACACAGGAGCCCTGCTCCTCTGACCCTGCAGGACCTGCCATTCCCACCCCTGCTCCTTCTCCAGAGCTGTGTCATCAGGCAAACCACAGCTGGGGATCCCAAAATCTGCCTTCTGGTGGTGGAGGATAGAGCTGGAGTGAAAAGATGGATATTTCAAAGCCACCTTGGCACTCAGATAATCTGTAAAATTCAGGGCTTTGTATGTGGCTAAGCCACAGAGCTGAAAAAAACCTGGAAAAGTCAGGCTAGAGTCAGGATCATGGCCCATGGGTGACTGTCCTAATGTGTAATGGGACGCTCAGGGATGGCCAAGACAGACCTGTGTAAAGGGTTTAGAGTTGTACTGGACTTTGGACCCTCAAGGAGGGTGAGCGTGGGTGTGATCTGGCCCTCGGTGTGAACAGCAGTGCGCTGCCCTTTGGGCCTGGGCAGCCTCAGCTGCTGTGTCCTGGGCCAGGATTTAGGGCAAAGTCAAAGTCTCATTATCTGCACAGTGCTGAGTCCTGAGGAGGATTGCCTTGCTCCCTCTCCCTGACTCTGTCTTCCCCCTCTCTTTCCTCCTCTTTCCCCAAACTCTCATTCAATGCCTGGGGAAAGAGCGTAGGCAGAGGGAGGGAATAGAGGCAAACCCAAACTCTGTGTGGCTACTGGGAGCACTGGTGCCCATTGTACTCCCAGGAACCAGGATCTGCATTTCAGTTCGACCTTGGAGGCTAAACTGAAGATCATGTCATGCTGCCTGCCTTGTCACCAGCCAAGGAGGTTGTAAACACTGGTTTCAGAGGCTGCCTTGCCTTCTGAAGATCTGAAAGTGCGTTTATCTTCCTGAGACATGCATTAATCTACTAACCAGCAGTGAAGATAAGGGGATGAAAAGAGGCTTGGTGGGCAGGAAAAAATAATAAAATAAAGCAAAATAAAGTAAAGTAATCAAATAAAATAAATAAAATGGAACAAAGTAAAAGACTCATTTTCATCAGTAAGAAGGGGTCCATGGACTCTTTCACAGTGCCTTAGGCACTGATGTTCCATCACACAGCTGCCTTATCACAGCTCTCCTCTGCACCAGACTCACCCTGGAAGTGTGAGGTGACAGCTTACAAAGTGTCTGGGTCCCCTCACTGTGCCCCAAGCTCCACAGTTGATCTCTTTAATCAGTACATCTCGGTGACAAGGCAGGGAAGAAACTCAACTCCCAGCAAGACAAATCCAGAGCAGGTTGTTTATTTTCTCTACAGGCAGCTTTGAGTCTGTGCCTTGGAAGAGCAAAGCAGGACTGGAACCTGGAACCTTACAGGAATAACCCCTCAGAGCTCTGTAGCTGGACCTCAGCTCCTGCTGGGGAAGGCAGAGGTATTTAAAAAGAAAATAAGCTTGGGTTGAATCTCAGCTACACAGAGCAGAGCATCTCCTGGCTGCAAGCCTCAGTTGCCTCAGCTGGAAGAAAATCGACACTGGACTTCCATGTGAAGGAAGTTGGAGATCAAGGACTTCTTGGGCCTTGTTTGAATCATTCTTTGTGTTCCTCTCCTCTGCTGAACCTCCCCGGCTCCCCTGCTCTTCATGGCAGAAGCCTCATGGCTTCAGGCACTGAGGGGTTGCTGGCAAAGAGGAAGAAAAGGCCAACGACCCCAACTCATTTTGGAGTCAGGCACACCACAGCTGACAGGAGGGGAAAAGGGAGCCAGCTGCCCCAAAACCTGTGGGAGACAGCACCTCCAACCATGGGAACGGAGGGAATGGTGGGTCCTCCACCATGAAGGGCAGGGGTGACTTCATCAGCAACAGGTCCTGGGCACAGAGGCTTCAGGGCTGCCTTTTCCCTCAGCTGCATCCTGAGGGACTCGGGGGATGTCACCACCTACACAGCCCAGGTCACATCTCCAGCCAAGCCTGGCCCAGAGCCCTGGGCTGTTTGTCTGCAGGGCAGCTGAAGAGGAAAGTGGAAGCTGAGAAAGGGCTGGGGGCGAGGGAAGTGCTGCAGAACTAATAAAGAGCTTTGAAGGGGATGGGGAATTGAGTCAGGTTCACATTAAAGGGCAGGGAAATGAATGCTGAGATGAAGGCGCCTGCAAGTTCAAATGTATCAAGCTGATAAATAAATAAAGTTAAAAGAATGACTTTTAATTACATTTGAAAGAGAAAAACAGGGAGAACTGGGGGGAATGATAGCAAAAACTCCTCCAAACCCAGACACTCTGGAGCTCTGGCCTTGTCTTGGGGATGCTCCTCTTGCCTGCCCAGTGAGCCCAGGGCAGCCACCAGCAGTGGCAGGGCTGTGGGGACAGGAAGATCAACTGAACCTGGGTTTAATGCCTCAATTAAGGTTCATTCTGATCAGCTTTAAAAAGCAATTTAGCCCCACTAAGCTGCCCAAGGTCAGGAGCAGGGATAGATGGCAAGTCTCACTTGAAAGCCAAACACACACTTTCCCATCATTAATGGTCCCATCCCATTAATGACAATAATATTGTTCACTTAAACTCTTGCTTTCATTGAACAACTGGAGAAGAATGAAATGCTTTCCTCCCATTTTTGCTTTGGTGCCAGGAGCTGCCTGTAGAATCCAGATAAGAGTTCTCAGCACAAACTTCTGATAAGGGAATTAGCAGGTAAACTTTAAACTTTGGTGAAGGCAAAGGCGAGGAGGGGAGGGAAAGCCTTTGTGATCTCTTCACTGGTGTCAGCTTGCCAGGCTGAATCTCACCACACCCAGATGCCACATTCCCTGAATCCTCATCCCTGCTATCTGTCTGTACTGGGAAATTACCTGTTTCCATAGCTGAGGCCAAGGCCTCACCCCCTTAAGAATCTGCCTTTTCCCTCTCCTTTCTATTTTCTTACCCCCCAGAGACCATCCTCCATATTACTCCTAGCGCTGCTCTTTTTTACGTTGAAGCTAATTCCCTGTCAAACCTTTTGGGGTTCTTTCATCCCATTAAAAAACAACCAAAAAACACCGCTTCACCTTGATTATCCACAAACTCAGCCAGAGCTAAAACCACACGCATTGACTCTGGTTCAATCTCCCTCTTGCAGATGCTGGGTACAAGAACATCTGTCATGGTCAGGGTGAAACACCCCGATGAAATGCCCTCTGGAGAAAGAGGCTTTCACCCGATTTGCCCACTTTGCCAAGGCTCAAGTTCATGAAAAGCTAAAGCTGATGCACCAGAAGTGCTGGGACATCTGAAACTTGGAAGAAGAGGATAATGTAGAAATTAATCTGCTCCTACAGTCAGTTCAAGCTGTACATCCACTTGGTTCAGGAGTGATAAAATTCATTCATCTTTGGTCACCATTTGGATGGACAGGTTTACTCCAGGGATATCTTAAATACTCATTCCACTCCTGGAGAACCTGTATCCAAGAGAGATTAAATGAGCAGCTCATGACTGTGGAGGAAATTATGGTCAGAAGAGCAAAGACGAGGGCATCAAGTCATCTCTCTGACTCTCACTGAACCTGGAGTGGCTCCTAGCTTTAAATAAAGTGGTGATACACTTGGCTGGGAGGTGAAGGAGTTTCTGTGATCCTCCTAACACTGAAGATATGATGCTGCCCTTCCATCCCCATTACCCTCTGCTGTTGGGAAAGTGGGTGAGGCACAGGAGCAGGATGGTTCCTCACAGAAGCACTAAGATTTAGCAAACTGCTCCCTCCTGCTTTCCCATCCTGCCACTTCTCTTCAGGAGCTGCTGCCTGAGCCAAACAATGTTGTGGAGGCAAGGCCAAAATCCAGCCACCCCAAATAGAAATCACAGAGTTTTTCAGAAGCTAAAAGGAATTTGTAAATTTGCCCACATTTGCTAGGTTTGGACTTTAATATCCTGAGAGGGAACACCAAAACAACACATCAAGGGCCATTCATGACAGATTTCCTGCTTGCACCTGAGCAGGCAAGCTGAGAATCTCACAGTTTGATCAGCAGCATTAACACACCCTTAGTTTTAGGGTTGGTTGAGACCTTCAGGTCCTCAGAGTTTGGGAAAGGCTGAAATCCTTGTCACCCCTGGCTCCTTAAGACTTCCATTCTACATTTTGAACCCTACTTGTCCCAAAACTTCTGTCCTCTGCACTGCCATCATTAGGCACCAGTATCCCAAGAAACTCCCTATTTCTGGAACAGCAAGAGGCAGGCAGGAATATCTTGTTAAGATATCTCTTACAGGGTGGAAAAGGCAGATTCATCTCTGTTGAAATGCTTGGAAGGAAGAAACCCAGTTTGATGAATTTCTTCTACTGAGAAAAAAAACCCTGAGACTCAGACAACTTGTTTTAACTTTTTATTCAAAGTCATTTTGTTTTGAAACTTAAGCTGATTACAATAAAAATACATTTTAAAAATGAAAAGCAGGTCATGCATGAAACACTTTGATATCATCAAAATGAAGTATTGCAGACTATTTTTTTTTAAATTTGTTGTCACAGCTCAACAGAAGTCTCGGTGATTTTGGCTTTTTTCATGCCAGGACAAGGAATTCTGAGCCTCTATGTTTCTTTCTGGGATAAGCGATCATTTATTGTAATGTAGTTTTTCTCAGAGAAAAGCAGAACCAACCTTTCAGTTTCTAGCTCTGCTTTGAACTGAGACTGAAAGTTAACTAGAGTGATCCAAAGTTGTTAAAAACCAAGAGAAAAGCTTTCATATTTCAGACTTCTATCTTCCTTTGCTCCCAGCGGCCAAAGAAAATGCCATTAGCCCTGGAGGTACTTTTGGTAAATAAAGAAAAGGGGAAAAGAAAAAAGGAGAAGGAAAAAAAGATAGACAAGAGAATAGTCTTTATCTTTTATTTTTCTGTCGTAAATACATTATAAACCATTTTCTCCAAGGCGTGAAAGTGTCTCATTTCAGCCCTACAGAGCCAAGGGAGTCTGAGCTTCCAAAGCCGCCTTTTGAAAGGGCCGGGTGGCTTTTAAAGCCCGTCTCGAATGCGGTTTATTGAGAGGGGCAATTGTCGGGATGGGTGTAAGGATGCTGCCGCAGACATCCCGCAGCTCCGCTGCTCGGGACTGTGCGGGAGGCTGAGCCAGAACAGCCCCGCTCCGCCGGCTGCAAACCTCAGCCCCTATTTGCACATCAATCCCCAGAAGGAGGGGACAAAGCCTCGCTTATCTCATCTCCCAGGTTTTAGTTCTTGCTGCTCAGCCATTTATTTGAAAGTATTTACCGGGGGAGTTGTGCCAGGGAGGGGAGCAGATCCCAGGGTCATCACTGCTGCCCCTCGCTGAAGGGATCAGGGATTTGAGGGGCTCACTGGTGACTTTTGCTTTTCTAAAGCCAGATGTTATTACTGACAGCTTTGCTGCCCACACCGCGGGGACAGGACTGGGAGCTCTGTGCTCTTGTATGGAAGATGATTTAGAAAAAGGCTATTTCGGGAAGTTTGGCCTGTGAGAAAGCCCCCTTTGGGTCTCAGTTTGTTCTAGGCAGGTGAATCAGTGCACACAGAAAAAGCTGATCCGTCCCTTTGTCCTTCAGGATGGGGCCAGTTAGGCTTTTCCAGAGATTTTAGCCTTTTATACTTTTTTAATTAGTTTGAAATTTTTGTCAATCGTGCTATCCATCCATTTGATGTGTAATGAAATGCAGCTCCAGAAGGGATGGAAGCATAATTGGGACCTAAAGAAAAAGAAAGAAATTAATGAAAAGAGCAGGAAAAGAAAAAAGAGAGGAAAAGAGGAGAGGGGAAGGGAGGGGAGAGGAGGGGAGGGGAGGGGAGGGGCTCATACCTCCCTAAGGGCCTTGTCCAGGATCCGTCTCCTGGAGGGATGGACACAGATATTTAAAATGACTTGAGACAGCAGTGGCTTGGGAACAAGTGTTCTGTTGGGAAGTGCTTGCTACAAGGACGCTGCATTCCTAGTCCAGAATTCCCACTCCTCTGCATGTCAGGAGAAGGTCATAGTCACCCCACTTTGTGCTGTGATGTGGGAAGGGGGAGGAGCCCTGTGGAACGGCACCCCAAGTAAAACATAACTGAATAGTTTGAATGCTTCGCAAGAAACAGCTCCCAGGGTGAGGCATCTGCTGCTGGCTCTCCCTGCTGCGTTTCTCAAATGCCGACAGCACAGAATTCAGATTGGAACTTGGGGAATTTTGCAACCCATTTGAGAAGAGCCTGGGATCTCCCCCTTTCTGAGAAACGCTTTGCAACAGGCAGTCACTGCAGAGGGGAGCAGGGGAGAAAGGAAACCACAGCCTGGCCCTGCTCAGGGACACAGAACCTGTGTCTGTGGCACGGCTGCTGTGCTGGACAAACAGCAAATTCACACTCAGTGAGCTGCCTCTGACAGTGCCACCAGAACCCATTCTGGGAGGAAAGAGCAACACAACTGTGCCTCTTCTCTGAAGGGAAATATGCAGAAGAAGACTCTTGGGAAGGGCACGATGATGCTTCTTTTATTGGCAAAGTAAAAGATGCTGATAAGGTTATTATTCCCATTATGGTAAAGGTTCCACTAAAACTTAAGTGTGGGGACTGTTGGCATTACAGAAAACATCCCCACATTGCAAGCACTCATGGACACCTAACCCCAAACCAATGCAGTGGGGTGACCATGGACACCTGAGAGAGAAGTGGCTCCATCCCACTCCAGCCATGGCCCTGATTGCTTTGGCTTTGTTGGTTTTCTCAGCTCAGAGGGGGAATGGCTTCAAACTGACAGAGAGGAGGTTTAGATTCAACAATTCTCCCCTGCGAGGACAAGGACAGGGTGCCCAGAGAAGCTGTGGCTGCCCCTGGATCCCTGGCAGTGTCCATGGCCAGGTTGGATGGGGCTTGGAGCAGCCTGGGAAGGTGTCCCTGCCCATGGCAGGGGTGGAACAAGAGGATCCTTGAAGCCCCTTCCAGCCCCAGCCGTTCTGTGATTCTGTGGAGTGAACCTTTGTTGGTGGAGCTGCTGCAAAGCTCAGCTGATCTTGGAGCCCTCAGGGAGCCCCAAGCAGGAGGCAGGCAGAGCTGGTGGCATTTCTGCACATATTTACAGCTGCACTCCTAGGGAGCCTAATGGTCCCATCTGGAAACATCCGGGCTCAGAGGGGGCTGGAAATGGTTGTGGCAATTCCAAGCAGCAGGAGGTGGATGGATGGGGCTCCATAAAGTCATTGCAAGGATATGACAGAGGCAGCCCTCACCTCCCCTTGCTCCAGGAACAGGGAGAGGACACAATGTGGCTCCTAGACTGGAAATGGCCCGGAGCCCTTCTTTTTACCAGCCTTGTTCAGCTTTAGGAGTGCCCAGTGATGCGAGGCACTGGAAGCATCCCTGGGTTGTCTGCCTGCTGCTGGTGCCAGGGAACAGTGAAGAGAGGGCTCCCTGAGGGCTTTGGACTGTGCTGCTGGGCTTTGGGAGGGGCACAAAAAAGGCATGGCAGCACCACAGCTTCTTCTCATCTCCTCTCTGGGGTCACATTGCCCCCGGCCTGAGCTCCACAGGCTCAGGGTGACTCTCGCTGCATTGATTGAGTCTTTCACATCCCTGACAGGCAGAAAGTTCCCTGTCAGCAGCTCCCCCACGATCTCCTGGAGCACTTGCATAAACATGCAGCTTTCCATCCTCATTCTGCACAAGTGGACACCTCTGAGCACACTGAAGGGACAGGCTCTGTTTAACCCCACTTGTCCACTTCCACGGCCCGATCCTTCCCACCACACCTGGAGCACATCTGGAAGCCGCTTGTGCAGAGCACAGGACAAACCCAGATTCCTTCCACAGAACCAGCCACATCCCACCTTGCTTGTGATGTGCCAGCCCAGGTGGGAGTTCCCATCCTCCCAGGAGCCAGGGTGGTTTTCATGCCTTGCTTGCAGGGTTTTGCTGGGTGGGAAAAGGGAAAGCAAAGTCATTGCAGAATCACAGATCCCTCAAGGTGCAGGTTTTATCCTCACAGCTGTGACTGTGGTGGCTCTGCCAGTGCTCCCTGGCACCAAGGAACACAGAAACTTTGGGACTGTCCCCAGGGCTGTTCATGGTCACTCACAGCTCCCAGTTCAATGGAACAGGCTTAGGCTTCCAATGTTTTAGGAGCTCCACAAGACAGGTTTGAGCTGAAAACTCCTACCACTCTCTCATGGCTTTGGTTGGTTTTGCAATCAGTGTAACCCAGAGGTGACTTATGATCAATAAAAGGAAAGAACATGAAGGTGGCCTTTGCTTTTCAGCCAAGTGTGTGACAGGGAGCACCCTGGTGTGCCTGCCTGGGAGGAAGAAGCTGTGCTTCCCACTGAGGAATGGCAAGTGTTTGTTTGGATGAGCCAACCAAGAAAAGCACGGCCTAAATAGACTCCAGGTGGTCGCAGCTCCCCTTTGTTCCCCCAGGAATTCTGCCCTTTCTGGGGTCATTGTCCTGGGCTTTCAGATAGAGCAGGGAGTACAGCAGCTGCCTGCCTGGGGATCAGGGCTCTGCCTTCCATCCCTTCCCTGCTGCTTCATCCCTGTTGGTGCCAGCCAAGGAATTTGTGAAGGTCACTGTGGTATCAGCTGAGAAGGGTTCAGAGACCCTTGAAAAATTGAGGACAAATATAATCTAAATAAAAGACTTCTTAAAAATGTAGAGCACAGAAGGAGGATTTTTGCAAGCCAAGCAAAACAGGCTGTGCTATGGCAGGGACACCTTCCACTCTCCCAGGTTGCAGCAAGCCCCATCCACCCTGGCCTTGGACATTTCCAGGGATGATACAGGGATGGTTTTCTCCCTTCCAGTACCAGTTTTGTTCCCCAGGCTGGGCCAGAAACAAAAAGGGGCAACTCTGCAGGGAAAGCCACAGCCCCACACTGCCACCAGTGAGCCTGGAGAGTTCTTGGGACTTGGGGGTTTTGCTGTTTCTTGAGGCAAAATAAAATGAAGAAGAAAAAAAAAAATATTGTCAGCAAATTGGAGGGGCTCCAGCAAAAGGAGATAAAGATGATTAAGGGTTTAGAAGGATTGACCTATGAAGAAAGATTAAAGGAACTAATTATGTACAGCTCAGATAAAGGATGAGTAAAGAGGTGATTTAATAATGCCCTGCAAATACTCAGGAAGGTGTCAACAGTAAGGCAGGGGGAGGAATTATTTAGAGTCCTTCACCAAGGAACAACACAAGTGATGCAGGGAAAGGGGAAGGTGACATGGGACATTGGCACAACACAGACAAGACCAGAGATTTCTTTTGGGAGCAGCAAGTGAGTTAGGAGCACAAATCCTCTGGAATCACTGTGCCCTTACATCCCTAAATGATCAGAGAAAGCATTTTCAAAGGTATTTAGGTGCTTAAAGGTGCAGGGAAGTGCTCTAATAGGATTTTCAAGTGCATCTAAGCAGGTTTCAATGGGAATTAGGCCCTTCAATAACTTCAACAGTTCCCCCAGTTGCTTGCTCATATCCTTGCACGAAACAACTGGAAGGTCTGACTGTAGAACTCGTCAGAAATCCCCCAGTAGGAGAAGATCAGAGCTGAATCCCAAGCTGCTGGAGCAGTGTGAGGGTGGCTGGCTGGTGTGCAGGAGGACATTCTGTAGGAAACCATCCTGCCTCGTCAGGGCATTGTGCATTGATCTGCATGGTCGATTTGAAAGTCAATGAGATTTAGACTCTCAGGCTCATTAAAATAAAAATTTAAAGATGCCTTTGGCACTTCAGCACCTTGGTCAGTTGGGCAGGTCCTTGTGCAGGTTATCAGCGAGCACAGCCACGGTGACAGAGCTGTCCCAAAGCAGCGTGGTCACCTCGAGCTGCCCTGGAACGTGTCACCAGCGCTGCAGGGAAATGTGTCCTGTCTTTTCTGTGCTGCAATTAAGCCATCCATGTTTTCTTGGGGACACAGGGATATATTTCCCCTGTAAAAATAATCAGCTGGATGGAGGAGGGCTGGGAAGGCACTACAGGAGAAGTAGGGGTGACAATGGAGAGTCAGGAGAATCCCAGGATGAAAATCCCACAGGAGTTTGCAGCTAAAAGCACTGAAAATATAGGGAGGGTGTGGACTTAGAAGAGAATTACTGACCTCAGAGCTTTCTTCCCAGTGCCTCATGCAGGCAGTACCAAGACTTCAAGACCAATTTGCTCTCCAAGGAGCTCAGCCAGCAATGCCTCCTTGGAGACTCCCCAAGGCTGCCACTTGCCCAGCTGCTCTCCTGGGCAGCAAAGTCCCACAGAAGGTCATTGCATTCCCACCAAAACCCCTCCAGATCCTTGGGGCAATTTCATCAGTGCACTGTAAATGGTCAGGGTGGACTCGCATCTGCCCCAACCCAGAAGTGCAAAATTTGTGAAGCGCTGCTGCCTTCTAACTGTTCCCAAATATACACACAAATACCTCAAAAAAGAGGGAAAAAAAACCAAAAAAGAGAAGATGAAAACCAGCCCAAATTGCCAAAGCCTGAGCTCAGTCAATCCCCAGCCTGTGGCTGCCACAGCTCTCACAGCTGCAAGTTCCGATTCCGGAGGAGAATTTTGAACAGTCATAACACAAGGGAAGGTGAGAGGAGAGAGGCTGTGACTTGTTCTTGTTACTGCCCTGAAGGGTTTTTCAGGGCAAATATTCCAGCAGCACTTTTCATTAAGCCACAAACTTTTCAATTTAGCCTAGTGTGTGTGTGTATATATATATAAATGCAGATAACTATGTATTTTCAAGTAATTGCTTAAAAACAGGGAGGTGTTTAAAAGAGTGGTTTAACCCTTTTGCAGCACTTGAGTCCACTTGAAATTATATGAGAGAGGAAAGTTAAATATGAAGATAAATGCATAAATGGCCAGAGTTGCTATGGAAATGGGAGAGGATGGAAATTGAAAGTCAATAGAGGACTAACTTACTGTTCAATTTTAAAAATAGTCTTTCTATACAGAAAGGGAACATTTTTCAAATCTCTGTTGGCCTGTATTATACAAAATGGGAAGTGGTTTTGTGGCTGGGTACATCGATTTAATGCTGCATGCTCCACCTGCAGCCTGTATGGCCCATGGTACATCCTAAGTGGGACTTTTCCTCAGGTTTGTGCCAATCTCCAGTGCAGCTCCAGAGCCCTGGTGCTAAATGGCAGCATGAAAAGCACAGAAATATGGGTCAAACTCTGTGGGGTGTAATGACAAATAATTTCTAGGGATTTCAGGTTAGGTCTATTTATTTTTTAACGTAATTCCCCAAGGAAAGAAGGTTTACCAGATTGGGCTTGTTGCCCCATGGGCACTGCACAGTAGCTTTCCAAACCTGCTGGCCTGCAATCAGATTTATAGAAGAAGAGGCAGCTCAGAGGAATTAAGTCCTAACAAGCTTTATAAAGGAGGATATTCTCAAATGAGTACTTTCTCCCATTGCCCTTCCATTTCCATCCCGCTCCCAGGGTGTGATGTGAGCTCAGCCAGGGAATCCACACGGGAGACAACTGTGGAAAACCAGGCTTCTGCTGTTCCACTGCTTCCAAAGCCCCTTGTTTTATTAAGATAAATGTAATACACTTCCCTGGTTCCATTCGGAGAGGGAGAGCAAATTATGTTTGAACAGCGTCAAACCCCATCCATGAGCAGCATATCAAGAGGAAAGTGGGGCTTTGCTTCCACCAGCCCACACTTCGCTCTCCCTCTCCATCCCCAGGCACTTCTGAGGCTTTCTGGTACATTTATTCACTTCTGAAACGTAGGTGAATAAATCTTTTTGGCATTGGGAGCCCAGAATTCACAGCATATCATGTCCCTCACCCCAAGCTCTTGGAGACTCTTCCAGCCCTTTGGTCTTCTCTGCCTGTTTGCTTCCCCCACCTCTTACTCTGTGGTGTCCAGAAGCTGCAGGCAACCCCTTCTCACAGCCCTGGGTGAGAGCACAGCAGCGCTGGGACAGTTCCTGCCCACACTTCCCATGCCATGGATCCCTCTGTTCAAAGCACACGAACTTCTCTCAGCACATTTCTGACAGCTGGAGGTGTCTCACTGACTCAGGTACAGCAAACCTGAAAAAAAAATCCCTCAACAGACCCAGAAGATGCTGAAATTCAACTTCCCAAGGCAAAGACCTGGCACGAGCTTCAGACTTGGCAAGAAGATTCTGCCACTTATTTTCTCTCTGAGTCACGGTCCCCAGTCTAGCTCCATCCCCTTCTGCAAGGGGGTTGGAAAGCATTCCACGGTACCAGCAGGGTTCTCACCAGCCCCAGCTCCCAGCCTGTCAGAAAAAGGCCTTTAAAAATAGTTCCGTGCTGCTGGGTGGGATTTTCTTCTGCAGGTGCTGTGCAATAGGGAGCGAGATGAGATTCTAATCATAGCTCCTTCGCAGAGGGAAGGTTCAGAGTTGAGCTGTGCTGCAGCAGCCTCATTTTCACAGCAATATCACTTCATTCTCTGGGTGTCAGGGGGACACATATTGCTGTCATTTCCCTGCACCGTGTTGGTAGAACGGATGCAAGGAGCAGCCACACAACATGGAGCTATCACTGCTCCATCACATCAAGGCAGGGAAAGCAGCCTGCTTGGTGCCTGATGCTTTTGCTCTGAGCTCCCAGAGAGTCCATCCCACTGGGAAGAGGGTCCCTGGGCTCATGGGCACTGTCCCCTCCAGCAGGTGGTGAGAGGGGTGAAGTGAGGCAGTGGAGGGGTGAGAGGGGAGGAATTACCATCCAAGCAGAGAAACTGGAGCTCAAGGCTGCATTTCCCCACTGCATGACGTGGCCCTGCACTCACCACTGAGGACTGGCTCTTCCCCACCACAGCCCTGGCCTGCCCCATTAAAAATTCCCCAAGACATAAACCAAACAGTTTTCCTAAAAATGGGTCAAAACCCACCACATTTCTCTCACAGCAAGTTGCCACCACCCTGCTCAAGGTGTAGGACCTGCTTGGCTCATTTCCTCTCGCACCAGAGCCTCCTGCTGAACCTGAGCACTTTCTGCCAGGTCCCTTCCTTCCGAGCTGTCAGTCCCCAAGAGCAGAAGGTCCCTGTCAGAGCCTCTGTGTCTGGATCCCTCCAGAGGAGCAGGCTGGAGCCTCCACACACCAGGGGATTTCTGACAGGGTCTCCCAGCACAGTTCAGCAAACACAAACCTCCATCTGCTAAAGTTCACGTGGCTGCAGTGCTGGTGGGAATTGCAGTGCCACCACGGCCCCCAGGCACCAGCACCTTCTCCTTTTAGTTTCCTCTTCTTCTGGCACCATCTCTGCTGAGCTGTACCCACTGCCCTCTGCCAGCTCTCACCCTTAGGGCTGCAGTGGCTCCGTGGAAGCCTTACCTGCTGCTTCTTTGCTGTTTGAATCCAGGCACTTGCAACTTCCTCAAGGCAGCACCAGCTGATTTAGAGCTGAAGAGTGTTTCCTAAATGGAGGCCCAAGCCAAAACACCACTCCAAGGGCTCTCCCCAACATGAACAAATCCTGGGACAGCTTGAGAAGGGATGCACTTTGGCCCAGCATTTATCTTTTCTGGATGTTTTGCCTGCTGTTCCTTCCTCTCCAAGTCCAGCTCCTTGCTGAGCCCCAGGTTTTATAAGGCTGTTTCATTTTTAGCCATTTGCTGCAATAATAAAGTCTGTGCTGCTTTGAGGACATGGAAGCAGCCTGGGTGCACACAATCCAACAACCTGGCATGATTTAGGAGCTTCTAGGGATGGCTGGACCCATTCCAGGCCAGCCCTGAGCTGGACAGCTGGATGCCCAACCTGGAGCATCTCTCCAGCCTGGCATCCTGTCAAGCCCACCCAGGCTCGTACCTGCTCCCTGCAGGATCTGCAGAAGAGTTTGATGGAGTCATGGTGAGAGAAGTGACACCCATCAGCTGGGCTGGAGCAGCCACTTCACCCTCGGGGGGGAAGTTTTCCAAAACAGAGATTATTGCTACACAACAGCACCATGATGTCACCCACAGCCAGGAAGCTGTCGGTGACAGAGTCACCCCAGTGTGACCACACTGCCACGACATCCATTCACTTCACCCTCCCACATCCCCAGATGTTTTATCAGGTGCCTGACAGGGCTGGCACACCCTGTGTCAGAGCTGTGCTGTCCTTACTGGCAGCAAAGCCATTAAGCCCTCTTTGCAGCCCCATATGCATTCGCTTCATGCCTTTAATCCTGACAGCCCAAGTAAATTCCTCCTGAAAAGAAAACCCCTGTTCTCCCTCCCCGAGCTGCTGCTTCTTTCTAAATGTCATTAAAAGCAGAACCCACGGTAACATCAGTCCTTGCTGAAGGTTGAAACCACCTTGACTGTAATCTTGGTGTGGCACTGGATGGAAAAAAAAAGAAAAAAAAACTCAGATACTTTTTCCACGTCTCTGTCAGCTCCACTTTGCATCAAAATCTCCTTTGTATGTCACAGCTATTATAAGTTGTGGATTGTGGCTGGGCTGTGTGTGTCTGTGCCTGTGTCTCGGAAACTGGGTCACCCGGAGAGCGCTCCATGAAAACTCTGCCCTGACAAATCCAGCCTGGCAAGACTCAAAGATACCCCTTAGAATGTTTTTCTGCCTCCCATCATGCTTTGAAATGAGCAAATAATACTACTCTCTGCTGTATTTTTGTATCTTTTATTCAGCAGCTTCCTGAGGTAAATAACCTCAGGCAGGCAAATCCAAGGGGATGCTCCTATCTCTCTTGCTGTCTGCTCACACTGAAATCATGATATACTTTGCTTTCGTGATGCTCTTCATAAAACATTCATTTTTTTCCAGGAGAAATGGCTATCAAGGAGGGCAAGAAACTTCATACATTTGGCTCAGGCTTCAGTCCCAGCATTTGTCATCCTTCTCTCCCTGTCACTGCCCCAGCTGTGACAGGAGGACACCTCCAGAGCCCCCAGCACCTCCCCATCACACAGGGGACCCCTGTGGGCACCAGCCTGGCCAGAGCAGAGGGTGATTCCTCAGCCAGGGCCCTTTCAGCAGGCAGACATCCTGAAATTTCCACCAGGGCTCTGAATAACACAGCTCAGGCAGTTTGTGGCTGAGGCTGAGGGGTGAATCCTGTCACCCACCTGCCCTCCCTGGGGCACTGAGAGCTGGGGAACCAGCAGAGCACAGAGTGGGGCTGGCCCAGCTCAGCACCAGGCAAAACCCAGGCTGCTGGAGAGGACAAGACGGGGAACTGAAAGTTGCTGAGTCCATGCAGGACAGAAAGACACGGGGCACAATCTCAGGAGGAGCTGAGAGGAGGAAGCCTTTGGGTTTTCTAATTAACAGCTTATTTAAATACTTACAGCATGAGAGAAGGGGTGGCAGGAAGAAATACCTGGGCAGGAAAGGCTTTGCTGCTAAGCAGAATTGCAAAGAGGGTCTTGGGGGCTGAATACTGCTCTTTCTCTGAGCTACTCTCAGGGCACTTGTTCCCTTTAAAGAAAGCAAAACTTCAGTGACCACAAACAGAACCAGTGACAGGGAAGGGGATGGAAGGATCTGGCTTCAGGCAGACGTTTACTGGCCTGGGAGAGAGCTGTAGAGGATGATTGCAAAATCCCAGGATGAGGGAAATGGAGTTGAGGAACAGAAAGTGCCATTTCCACGGGCTCTGATCCAGACTCTGTCTATCTCCTAGTGCTTCACTCCAGCAAATCACAGTGTGCGGGTTGTGAGCCCCATTTAACCACCAGAGAGAGCAAAGCAGGGCACAGATAATAGGCAGCATTCCCCACCTAAGGGGGCTTGGCGGCATCCAGAGCCAGTCAGAGGTGGTAGAGAGCCCTTCCCAGCAGACTACACTGCTTGGGAAAGAAAACAGAGGCACTGCAGCCGGGGAGCAGGGGAGGGGGCACAGGCTCCCACCAGATCCACGGTGAGACATGGAAAGCAGGGTGGGTTCCAGGTGTTGCCAGGTGTTGTGAATCTGGCAGCGGGGGAGCTGAACCACCCCGAGCATCCCACCTCGGGCAAGTTTGGGGTGGTTTGGGGTCGCTGGGGAATAGAAGTGGTGATGCAGGAGCCCGTGGTGGATGGGTGAGTGCGTTCAGCTGGGCCAGCAGGGAGAGGGGACACGGGATATCACAGTCCCAAAGCCCGCTCCGTGTCCTCTGGTTAATGTATTCAGCGGTGAGTTTAGGGGATCTCAGGAGAATGAATTGTCAGAGCGTCAGAAGCAAGAGATGGCAGGGGAATTACTGCTAATCCTTTCTTGTGGGACACGACACTCCAAAGGATTTAAAGGCTATTCAAAAATGTAGAAAAAGAAGAAGCGACAAGGACACCCCTCCCTCTTTCTTACGTTTTAGGTTGGTCACTTGCTGCTGCCTGGGAAAGACAGAAAAGAGAAACTTCCAGGAGAGGGAAGCGATGAGACGGGAGAAGAAAAGATGAAGACTGAAGATTAGATCCGGAGAAAAGCCGATCTTAAGCTCTCCGGGAGTGTAGGCTGCAATTAAATCTCTTTTGCCTAACAATACCCTATTGTTATTTGCGTGGCAGTACTCAAGATGTGGCGATAAGGGAGGAAGGAGCTGCAGGCAGGGCAGGCTGCAGTTGTTATCCTTGGAAATCCTCTGGCTGTGGGCCCCAGTCCTCGGGGGTGAGCCTTTGCCTCAGCCGAGGATCTCCTCATCACCCATAATAAATGTATTTCGAACAGCTCTGGTGGGAGGATCTCAGAAGTGTGGGATTTGAATATCCTCTCCCTGCTGTTCGATTTGCAGACATGGTCAAGGGTTTGGTCATCTGAAGTTATGATGGTTTTTGTGGCTTTTTCTTTGGACAGTAAGGAAGCCAGGGGCAACTCACATATCCATCTCTGCTGCAGAGACTTGGAATAGGAAGAGAAAAACAAGTGACCAGTTTCTTTTTAGATTGTACTGGTGGGAGCCTCATCTCAACATCACTTTGTGTGACCAAAGGTCACTCCCTTCCCTGTCCTGGGCAGCCTGGCAGGCACAAAGGCAGATCTGGGCTGGGCTGCTTCTGCCCTCCAGAGCTGCAGAAGTTCTCTCATCCCAGTCACCTGTGCCAGCTGGACCCCAAGGGCTGCCAGTCTCCATCCTGTCACCTGCAAAACATGGCTGGAACCCATGCAGTGCTCATTTCCATCCCTCTTATTATCGTGCAAACCGGTGGCACTTACAGGTTCACCATGAACCACCTGCCTTGTAGGTGCTTTGGTTAGAGCTGGAAATGCTGGGACCAAGCCACCTTCAGCATCTGGGATCCACCCAGCTGAACTGTGGCCACCCTGAGATCCTGCACTAATATCTTCCCTGTTCATTTTCTTCCTTTTTCTTGCTTTTCCAGTGTTTTAACAGAGCTGTCCCCAGTTATTCAGTGTTTGTCTGTGTGTTCAGAGCAGCACAGCGAGGTCCAGGCCGGTGCATTATTGACGGTGCCCTCCGGGTGACCTTGAGGCTGAGGAAGGTGAGGGCTCCTGGCAGATGGGCTCCTCTCTGCAAATCGTGCTTTGCTGTCATTTGTCCCAATTCCCAGCCTGAGCTGGCGATGGCAAAGAACAACTTATTAAGGAATTGCTTCTTTCCTCCCCTCCTCTCAGGCTCAGGCAGCTCCTATCGATCCACTGCACCTACTCAAGGTGTTTTGCAAAAGGCACTTAGTGAAATTCATTCCAGGGGTTTGTCAGTGGTTTTTTGCTGCCTGAACCACACATGGGACACAGGCAGGTGAAGGCTTGACTCTGAGAGGGTCACAGTAAGAGCTGTCACAGAAGAGGAATTGCCATTTTGCCAAACATACTTTTTAGCATGTTACCAAAAAAAA